>CACSLK010007243.1:132729-155909 GCA_902706635.1 Striga hermonthica
GAAAAAAAAAAAATTCTCCTCTCTTTTATTTGATTCCTTATACCAATTGAACAACGAGATAAATTCTACTAGCGAAGAAAGTTATCTTGGTGTTGGAATCCAAAGGTGGATTTGCTTAGAGGAGGGACACGTGGATCCCTACGGTGAGACGAGAAGACGGTGATAGCCACATATCCGGGAACTGATTCCCTCATCATCGTCGCTATTTGAAGAAATTAAAGGTAATTTTTTAAATTACTTACAAATCAAAATTCGTACTATTATGTGATTTTAAAAGATGCTAATCGATGCAATCGCTACGTGAGCCGACGGGTTTAGTATTTATTCGATAAGTGCTTGTTTATTTTGTTTAATTTCCGCTGCGTTTGACCCCGTGCGGTATAGCGAACCCAACACTCACGCCATGCGAGCATCCTGTTCCCAGAATGTTTTTCTACTGATTCTCTGAAGTAAGAAAATAAAGATTTTCATGTTATAGAAAACCGGCATATAGCACTGCTACTGCACCACATGATCATGAACTAATGCAGAAACAAGGAATGACTTAATGGTGAATATTTAAAATCAAAACTTTGCTTGTCAAATTTTATCACAATTAGATAGATTAGCTATAACCTGAAAATATCCCAACAAGTAGATAAATTAGGATCGACGGGCGGATACGTATGTTCCGCCAGTAGATTACGATAAACGGGACCAACTGACGGTTGCCCGGCTTGACCCTGCTTTCCTTCTTCTACCTTAACAGCAAAACTCTCCATTTTCTGCAGAATCGCCTCAAAAAAGAAAAGAAAAAAGAAGAGTGCTTCAGCACTATCCAGCAATTTCAAGAATCCATTGAGCTAGAAACCAAATTACAGAGTCAAGACTGACCCACCACCTTAAATGCGTGCGGGAATATATTATAATTTTAATAAAGTGCTCTTTCGTTAATCAGCCTGGAAAATGGAAATGGAACAGAGAGGGCCAACGCAGAAAGAGTTCAGCATAAATTATTTGGTGTTGAAGTTTTCAAGTCAAGCTGTTTGATTGTATGTCAAAACGAGAGCTTGATGACATCAAAGAACAGTGAAGGGAAAAAAAAAAAAAAATGGTCTTCACTCCTCAGTCACTGTCAATTTTGACAACTAAAACTGTATTACATGCAAAAACACAGCAAAATCAACCAAATTTAGTATGGAAAAGAAGAAAGAAAACCCAAAAACGAAAAAGGAAATTTCAGACCTGAACCAAGCAGAAAAATCAAATCTTGCTCGCTGGCAGACAAAAGTGGAGCAGACGAAAAAAATGAGGGGTTCTTTAATATATGTAGCGAAAATACATGACGCGGGTGGAAAATAAATATGATGATGCTCATTGTGATTTAGTGATGGTAGTTGGAATTGCTTTTTAGTACCAACTTCCATTAAATGCAGAGGTAAGAGCTTTCATCAGTGAGAGTGAACTAGCAGACGACGCCTCTCACATTTAAATCATCAGTTAGAGAAAAGAAATGGATTGAGGGGATTCTTTATGAACATTGGGGCTGGCACTATTCTTGTGGCTGAAATATGGGGATTATTTCAAGGGCCTGGCCTGGGATCTGGGCTTCCGACAGGTTGAATCGGAAGTCTCGACAGTCAGAGCGTGGTGGAAATGGTCTTAGGGCCATTAGATGACTTTGGCGCCCACGAGTCTCTAGTCCGAGCCATTCGGAATTTCATACACAGGCCTTGGAACGTTCGGATTATACATGTGCATCGAGAAGCCAACGTCGCAGCGGACTATATGGCGTCTTTAGCAGCCGATTCCACGTTAGGATTGAAACGAATCTCGTCACCCTCCAAGGGGTGGAAGCATGACTTGGTCACGACACTAGTGGGGTCTCAAACCCACGCCACATTCTAGCTTCGTAGTTCTCGGGCCTTAGGCCCGTCTATGTGTTAGTTTTTTTATTAATTGTTGTCCCACATCGGATGTATACCAAAGATGTGTAGGATCTTTTTAGTATAAATAGGTCTCTTGCCTTTAGGTTACAATTGCACCTTATTCTATTCTCTCCTATTTAGAAGGAAATCCTTAATTAAGGAAATCCTAGTTTGTGGGTTATTTAACCCTAGTTGTATTTTGTTGGTGAGTTTAGTAAATTTGGCGTTGCGGTTGGCGGTGCCCGGAGACGTAGGCTATTCTCGCCGAACTCCGTCACCAATTTTTGGGTTCTTTTTATTTCTCGTCTTTTATTTATTTGTGTTGGCTTATTTTCATTTGGAGTAGTGCTTGCATATTTGTTGGAGGGGTATTTTTGTCTGCTGCGCTTGTTGTGATACCCCAACAAGTGGTATCAGAGCCGAAGGTTCGTCCCAGGCTCATTTGGAGAGGCGAGCACTGCATTCGGGTCCGAGATGTCCAAGGAGGTCAAAGGCGAATCATCCTCTGCATTCATTCCGGCAAGGACGGTGATGCCGAACGTCAGACTCCCGGTGGAGATCTTCGACGGGACCGGTCATTCGGCATGTGGCAAGGCGAGGTGCTGGATTGTTTATTTCAGCAAGGCGTCGACATTGCGATTGAAAAGGAGAAGCCAACAGACGTTGAAGAGAAGGACTGGAAGAATATCAACCGCTTAGCATGTGGAACAATTCGTTCGTGTTTGTCGAGGGAGTAGAAGTACGCGTTCAAGAATGAGAACTCTTCTCACACTTTGTGGAAGGCTTTGGAGGATAAATTTCTGAAAAAAAGCGGCCAGAATAAGCTCCTCATGAAGAATCGATTGTTCTGTTTTGAGTACCGGCATGGCACATCGATGAATGATCACGTCACTACATTCAATCAGTTAGTTGCAGATTTGTTGAACTTGGTCGTCACATTCAGCGATGAAGATTTGGCTCTAATGTTGTTATCATCACTTCCAGACGACTTCGAGCACTTAGAGACTACTTTGCTCCATGGGAAGGACGATGTAACTCTTGCAGTGGTCAGTTCTGCTCTGTATAGCTATAAGTTGAGAAAGAAGAACAAACAAGAGACGAAGAATGCAGCAGCAGAAGATGAAGCGTTAGTTGCAAGAGATCGGTCGAAGAGTCAAAAGAAGAATGGACGAGGAAGATCACGTTCCAAAGTCAAGCTTGAAAAAGACGAGTGTGCTTTCTGCCATGAGAAGGGACACTGGAAGAAAGACTGTCCTAAGTTGAAGAAGAAGGGCAATCTTCTCAAGATGCATATGTTGCTGAGGGTGGAAGTGAAGACTCAGAATTTTCACTTGTGGTTTCACCTTCATCATCTCATCCAGACGAATGGATGTTGGATTCAGGATGCACCTACCATATGTCTCCCATAATGGATTGGTTCTTCAATTTTCAGGAGATCAATGGAGGGGTTGTCTATATGGGTAATGATAATGCTTGTAAAACAACTGGGATAGGTTCAATCCGTTTGAAGAATCGCGATGGTTCCACCAGAGTTTTGACGGATGTTCGGTACGTGCCGAGATTGAAGAAAAACCTCATCTCATTAGGAGCCTTGGAATCTAAAGGCTTGGTAGTGACTTTGCGAGATGAAGTTATGGAGGCTACATCTGGCTCGCTCGTGGTGATGAAAGGCATAAGGAGGAATAATTTGTATTACTATGAAGGTGATACGGTTGTTGGGACAGTAACAGTAGCAGTTTCCACCAACAAGGAGTCTGAAGCAGTCAAGTTGTGGCATATGCGGTTGGGACATGCTGGTGAAAAGTCCTTGCAAACATTGGCAAAACAAGGACTGTTGAAAGATGTCAAAGTGTGAAAACTAGACTTTTGTGATGTGTTCTAGGAAAGCAGAAGAGAGTTAAGTTTGGAACGACTATCCATAATACCGAAGGTGTCTTGGATTATGTTCATTCGGACGTGTGGGGACCTTCTAAGACTCCATCATTAGGCGGAAGACGCTATTTTGTCACTTTCATCGATGACTTTTCTAGACGTGTTTGGGTGTACACTATGAAGACGAAGGATGAAGTGCTTGGTGTCTTCATTACATGGAAGACACAAATTGAGAATCAGACTGGAAGGAAGATCAAGGTCCTACGAACGGACAATGGTGGAGAATATACAAGCGATCCCTTTCAAGAAGTTTGCCGTAAAAATGACATTGTTAGGCACTTCACCGTTAGACGGACACCACAACAATATGGGGTGGCGGAGCGCATGAATCGAACATTGGTGGAGAAAGTTCGATGTATGTTGTCCAATGCTGGTTTGGGCAAGGAGTACTGGGCTGAGGCTGTAACATACGCGCAACACCTCATAAATTGTTTGTCGTCATCTGCAAAAGATGATAAAACACCGTTGGAGGTATGGTCGGGGAAACCTGTTGCCGACTATGGATCTTTACATGTCTTTGGGTGTCATACGTTCTATCATGTGAAGGATTTAAAGTTAGATCCAAGAGCGAAAAAGGCTTTGTTCATGGGAATCACAATTGGCGTGAAGGGATATCGTCTTTGTGTCTTGAGACGAACAAAACTATGTTTAGCAGAGATGTTACATTCGATGAAAAAAGTATGATAAAGACGACGCAAACCAAACAGATGGAGTTGACACCGAAGCAGGTGGAGATAGATGCGATGGCGAGACATTGAGCTATGATCGACGAAACAATATCAAACGATTCGTCGGATGATGAAGTTCAAACTCATGAATCACTAGATTTACCCATTGCATTGAGAAAGCCCAGACGAGAGATTAAACAACCTGCTCGATTGGCAGATATGGTGGCTTATGCACTTCCAATTGTTGATGATGACATACCTTTCACTTTTCAAGATGCAATTCGAAGTATAGAAAATGAGAAGTGGAAATGGGTTATGGAGGAAGAAATGTTGTCTCTCAAGAAGAATAAAACTGGGAAGGTGACGCAACTACCAAAAGGCAAGAGGGCGATAGGATGCAAGTGGGTATTTGCAAGGAAAGATGGATTTCCTCAAAAGAATGACGTGCGCTACAAGGCAAGGTTGGTGGCCAAAGGCTACGCTCAGAAGGAAGGAGTTGATTATAATGAAGTGTTTTCTCCAGTTGTTAAACACTCTTCCATTAGAATTTTGTTGGCCTTCGCAGCACAGTTGGATTTAGAGCTAGCTCAACTTGACGTGAAGATGACGTTCTTACACAGAGATTTGGATGAGGAAATATACATGACTCAGCCAGAAAGATTCAAAATTCTTGGAAAACAGAATTGGGTTTGTAAGTTGAACAAATTGTTGTACGGACTAAAGCAATCTCCGAGGCAGTGGTACCATTTGATAAGTTTATGATGTTAGAGTAGAATACCTTGCGTTCCAATCAGATTGGATCTATTCTACTTGGTTATATAATCTAATGTATTTATATATTGTATGAGGCATTACTTTATCTTATGTATAAGCATTTATATTATATTTGCACATATGATAAAGTCCTTAGATCATAATAAGCTACAAAGACATGGTTACGCATAGAGATGGCAATCATGGAACATGTCTTTAAAGTTGTGATCTTAAATAAAGTTACAAGTCGTTGGGTATTTTGAGATAGGATATCAAATAACCAATAAGACTTGCACATATGATGTATGCTTATCGGATAAGAATGTTGCATTCTATCAACATTAGCATGTGATGCAAGTACATATATGTGGGTGCTTGTTAGGGAACAAGTTCACTGAACATGACCGTATGAAAATTCTTAAATGGAAGTTTTTCTTGTCGAATAAGAACTTTCATGTTACAATAGTACATGATAGATCCTTAGACTTGAGGCACAATGGTAATCTTGTGCATATTGTACTTTACTTTGATTTATCCTTTGATTGCTAAGACAATCACTAAAGGGATATTTTGCGTATCGTATTAATATGTATGGAGATTTGTTAGTGGCCAACAGAGGATTTGACAACACTTATGAGATAAGTGAATTTCCTATGTTTTTCATAGTTTGTGATTCGAAGTCCTTGGCCAAGGCAGTATGAATGGAGATTCATAAAAGAATCACGAAACATGAAATGGAATCATAGTTATTAAATCAATATGGGTTTCGACTAAAAAACCATACCCATGATTTAATCGGGAAATTAGTTGTCGAAAGGATTTTACATGTATGCAATTGTAATTGAAAAGGTTTATTCGTTATTCACTTAATACTAGGTGATCATGCTACTTGGTAGGTGTTCTCATGATTTGTGGGTTCTTGAAATTAAGGGGTTAATTTCAAGAATAAGAATTAATATGATTAATTCAAATTACAAGTAAGTTGTAAGCCCACTACTAGTATTAATAGTGAACCTAAAAGGTCACACCAATTTTTAAATGAAAACAAGTTGAAGTGATATTTCTAAAGAGTTAGAAATAATTGACAAGGATTAATTAAATAATATGATTATTTAATTAATTATCTAATTATGAATTAGATGTCAATTAAAGGAATATTATAAATTAATCAATTGGATTGATTAATTAGATTTTGGATATTAATTAACTACTTAATGTAATTACTAAATCAATAGTTGGATTTTAAAATATGATTTTAAAATTAAAATCCAAATAATATGATTATTATAAAGAGGATATTATTATATATTTGGGAGAAAAGATTATTTTAATAAAATCTTAAAAAATATTTTCAAGAATTATTATTTTATTATTTTATCTTTAATATAATTAAAGATTAAAATAATGAAAAGACAAAATAATTGTGGTAGATGGTGGTTATGAACCACTTCACATAATTAATTAAAAGTCAATATTTGGTGAGATTATTTAATAAAATTTTATTTAAAATAAATAATTACCAAATGTTGATTATTTTATGCTAAAAAGTTTAGTATAAATAGGTGCAAAATGTTTGCACATATTTGCTAAGTCTTGAAATTTTTCAAGAATTGAAAAAAAAAAGAATTGTTCTTCAAGATAAAAAATTAAGAAAGAGTTCTTAAATAATAATAATAAAAAAAATTATCTCCCAATTAAAATCCTCTAATTAATATTCCTATATCAAAATCGATACTTTTCTACTAGCGAAAAAAGAGGTTATCGGTGTTGGATTTCAAAAGGTGGACTCGACTAGAGGGAAGACAATTGGATTCCTAAAGCGAGACGAGTTCAAACCGGAAATTAATTTCCACAAACAACAACGAGAAGGAGATAAAAAGGTATTTTTTTAAATTATCTTACAAATCAAAATTAGTAAAAGTTACTAGATTTTAAATGATGTTTATCCGTTATATCGTTATACATATGTATGGAATAAGTATTTATGAGATAAATACTTATAAAATTTTAAAATTCCACTGCATATTCTATTCCGTACATTATGTCGAACCCAACAGTGGTATCAGAGCCACGGTACGGTTTGCATCTTTAAAATCAGATTTTTATTTGAGACAAACATATTAAAACACGAACTGGACTAAAATTCGAATAGAGTATTCGAAAACACGAGTCGTGTAAGATGACACGACTCGTGTGACTGGTCGTGTGAAGTCACACGACTCGTGTGAGAAGTCACACGGGTCATGTGACCGGTCGTGTCACCTCACACGAGTCGTGTGAGATGTGACACAGGTCGTGTGACGTAAATTTTTTTCAAAATTTTTCATCGTCGCTTACGCATTTTTCACACGAGTCGTGTGAGTTCACCGCACGAGTCGTGTGGTGTCACACTAGTCGTGTGACAATGATCGTGTGGCGTCACACGAGTCGTGTGACTTGCCACACGAGTCGTGTGACTGGTCGCGTGATCGGTGCGAGTTGTTTTGACTTAATATATGTCATTACTACATCAACATATTAAATTAGTAAATTTATATGGTTGAATTCATGTGATGAATGGTTTATTTATGGGATGATCATGAGTCTTTTATTCAAAATGATTGAATGATTGCATTTTATTCAATATGATTGAATGATTGTAATTTATCGAGACCTGCAAGTCTCTTGATCAACAAATTGTAAAATTTTCATCGAGGAATGATCAAATCAGGATGATGTCCGTTCGATGAAAAGGCTCACGCTTGTGTGAGTAGATTTACAAGTTGTAAAATTTTGAAGGCTCGTGCATGTACGGGTTGATAAATATGATGTAATAGAATAGTTCTATTTGTTTTATCTCGTACATAGGCATAGACCCATTTTGGCTCGAATGGGTTGCATAGGCAAGGTCATGATCATCCCATCGCTTTATACATTTGATGCATGTGTGTGTGGTTTATTTTTATGCTTACATTTCATGTGGTGAATGATGCACTAAATAAACACAAGATTAAAAAAGATGAGATCAAAGAAAACCCTAAAGAATTAATATGATTAATTCGATATCAAATTGATAAATATGGACTATGTTGGTTGAATCAATTAATCCATGCCATCCATCAAAAGTAGATGACATGATGACGCTATGGTGCTTAGTCACTGACCATGAATCGTGGGGTGGCTTTGTGCTTGAAAGTTGTGATCTCTACTAAGTATAATGATACACGTGAGATGGACTCATCTTTGTGTTGACCATGAGTCGTGTGTTGACCATGAGTCGTGGGACATTTATATAATCCATTATCATGGAGGTTTGATGGGTTTAATTTGACACTTAGTATTATATACGGTCATAATATTGAGGTATATAAGAAAAGTGAGGCAAAACATCTTGAAGGTTGTATAGAGATACAATTGTCAAAAGTTGACTACCGATAAAATATCTCATATGATCATAATATTGGGGTGTGAGATATGTTTATTGGACTTCAAGCCCACTATGAAAATAAGATTTTCACAATTAATCTTGGGTTTAATTAAAATAGTGGGGGATATTTAATATTAAAAACCTTATATTAAATGAATATAAATCCATAATCTGATTATTTTCTGCTTCGTTCATTTTGTAGATCGTCTACTAAAATGGCTAAAAATCCAATTGCGAGTATCCTAGAGCAAAACAAACTAACCGGACCTAACTTTGTGGATTGGTTGAGAAACCTTAAAATTGTTCTTCAATCCGAGAAAAGGGAGTATATACTTGACAATGTCCCTCCTCCTCCACCAGAGGATGTGACTTCGGATGACTATGGAGAGTATTTATGTCATGGAGATGACAATCTCCAAGCTAGATGCTACATGTTAGAATCTATGTCAAATGAGTTGCAGAGGCAAAATGAATTATTTGATAATGCGAAAGATATCCTTAATCACATACAAGAGTTGTATGGTGAAAGGACGAGGCAAATGAGATATCAGATATCTAAAGAGCTTTTCAGGTGTTGTATGACTGAGGGCTCTTCAGTTCAAGAACATGAACTGAAGATGATAGCCCTTATTGAAAGGCTAACATCCCTTGGAGTAGTTATGGATAACGAACTCTATGTGGATCTTTTCCTTCAATCTCTGCCACTGTCATTTGACATATTTGTTGTTAATTTTAACATGCACAGTATGGAGACTTCTCTCCCAGAACTGGTCAATATGTTAAAAATGGGTGAATCCACAATTAAAAAGGATAAGTCGGTGCTTTATATTGGATCTTCTTCCAAATCAAAGGCAGAAATGTCTAAGAAGAGGAAGGGGAAGGGAAAGGTTCCCGTGTCTAATAAGAAAGCAAGTAACATCAAAGGGAAGAACAAGGTTAATCTTAAATCCAATCAAGAATGTTATCATTGTGGCAAAACTGGGCATTGGAAGAGAAACTGCAAGGAATATATTGCAAGCCTGAAAAGTTCAGGTATTTATTTTGTTGAAGTTAACTTATCAGTTAATGATTCTTCTTGGGTATTAAAAACCGGTTGTGGCTCACATATCTGTAATGAGTTGCAGATGATGGCAAGAAGCAAAAAACTAGAGAATGATTAAACAATCCTAAGGATGGGCAATGGAGCAAGAGTTGCTGCATTAGCTGTTGGGACTATTAATCTAGTTATGGATGGTGGTAATTGTTTAAGTTTGAACAATTGTTTGTATGTTCCAGAAATAATAAAGAATATCATCTCTATTCCAGTTTTGAATAGAGAGGGATATAAGATTGTTATCAAAAAAGGGAAATGTTCTATTTTTCAAGATACATCTTTTATATATTTTGGGAAGTTGACAAATGGTTTGTATACCATTTCACCACAAAGAAACATCCTAACAATTCAACAAAGTAAAAGGAAGTTGGATAATCATAGTTCATTCACACTTTGGCATGCTAGATTAGGTCATATATCTGAAAAGAGGATTCACAAATTAGGACTTAAACTCGACCTTAGGGGAGAGGATAGGTTTCCTACATATGAATCATGTCTTAGAGGAAAAATGACTAAATCGCCATTTGTTGGACAAGTGGAGCGAGCTAAAGGTCTATTGGATTTGATCCATACAGACGTTTGTGGATCATTAAATGTTAGTGCAAAGGGGAACTATCACTACTTCATAACCTTTACTGATGATCACTCTAGGTATGGTTATGTATACCTTTTGAGGTATAAATCTGAAGTATTTGAAAAGCTTAAAGAATTCAGAAATGAAGTAGAGAAACAAACTGGTCGTTATATTAAAACTCTTCGATCAGATTGAGGAGGTGAATATTTGACTAATGAGTTTCTAAATTATCTAAAGGAGAATGGGACTCTATCACAGTGGACTACTCCTGGAACTCCACAACTTAATGGGGTTTCAGAAAGGAGAAATCGAACACTGTTGGACATAGTTCGATCAATGATGAGTTCCATTACTCTACCTCTTTCATTGTGGGGCTATGCCTTAGAAACAGCTGCACATATTTTGAATAGAGTGCCAAGTAAAGTTGTGCCTAACATACCTTATGAGATATGGAATGGTAAAACCCCTTCCTATAAGTATATGAAAGTATGGGGTTGTGATGCTTATGTGAAGCAGCAAGTGGGAGATAAGTTGGATATGAGATCCATCTTATGTAAATTTGTGAGGTATCCACGAGAGTCTATAGGATACTATTTCTATGATCCCTCAGAACAAAAGGTGTTTGTTTTGAGGAATGCTGTTTTCTTATAAGAAGGGGTTCTTTCTAAGGAAAACAATGAGATTACAGAACTTAATGAAGAACCACAAATCATTCCACAAACTATCACAGATAACATACCAGTAGAGACTGGGCAAAGTGAAACACAACCTCTTCAGAGATCCATGAGGGTTTTTGATGAGGATAGTTTAATAGTTTTATTATTATTATTATTATTATTATTATTATTATTATTATTATAATTATTATTATTATTATTATTTATTATTATTATTATTATTATTATTATTATTATTATTATTATTATTATTATTATTATTATTATTATAATTGAAACAAATATTTTTACAAGAAATTAGTGGGCAACCGAGATACAATTTGGGCTCCCACTCCTTTGGCTATAGCAAAGCCTATTCTAGTATAAATGTGAGCAGCAGCTTTTGCTCCAATATCTTGGGCTAAGGAAAACTTTTGAATACGTCGGAGTAGAGAAACGGCCGCATCATCCAGTTCCCCAAAGGACGAGAAAGAGAAAGGTAGAAAGCCATACCCTTTTGCTTCGCACTTACCCAAATATTTGGTGCGCTTGCGCTGCGTTGCATCTCGAACTGCTCGACCAGCCACAAAGTTCGTCATCCCGGTTAGTGTCAGAGGAGAGGACCCTGTCAGATCCACACAAACATCACGTCCCCCATCCCAGGAGTAAAGCAACAAATCCGCAGGACGGAGGGGCTTGTCGTTCTCATCACACAAGCCAATGTCAACCTCCTTGCCAACAGATATACCAGATCGATAACAGATATCAGCAAGAGTGTCACGGACCAGATTGTGGCGATGTTTGATACCAACAACACCAGCACAGGACACAGCATGATCACCGAAAATATAACCCTCGAAAACCCTGGAGCAGGCAGAACAAGGCGCCGGAATAAAAAATAGGGGAATGCTAAGACGATAACACAAAACACAGCGAAAGGTCCTACCGTTCAAAGTCTGTCCCAAACCGGAAATAGGGGCAGCACAGAGCCAATCGGAGGCGTGATTCTCCTGCTGAGATTGCCATAAAGCCATCTGCCGTGTGGTCAAGGAGTATGTAGAGCCAACTGTTTTGACAACCCACGTGAAATATACATCTGCCAATTTCTTCATTAGTCGGGGGGCAGCGATAGTATCACTTGGGTTACTCAAGATATCAGTCCCAACAGTCAAGCTGAAAGCACTCACAGCATCATCAAAGGCGAGGCCAGAAGCAGAGACACCAACATTTGCAAGAAGTTTGGACTGTAATCCAAAAGACAGCAAGTGCGATGCAATGAACGCATAGTTAAGCACATCTCCGGCACAATAAACACCAAGTCCTCCATACATAAAAGGTAAGGTGGCTAACCTCCATTGCCAATCACCGAAACCAGGGCCTGATGCAGTGACTATGCGCTCCAAGGAGGAGCGGAGGGCCCGGTCAAAGAGGCGTTGAGTAGATTCAAATACCCGGGGGGCAAGTGCGCATGGCAAAGTAGAGCTTTGAAACACCCGTACAAGCTCGAAGAAGCAGTAACTCACATTGGGGATCATTGAGCTTAGCTACTGCATCCATAAGCTTAATAGTCTTCTCAACTCTCTTCAACGCAAGTTCAACGCCGAAACTCGAACTCACACTAGCCGATCCACCCAATAATTTCACACCGCGAGTAGGCCTAGCAATGTTAGGCGGAAAAACACCGGTGAGTCTGCTACGAGGGTCCTCCTTTGGCCAAAAAACCTCGGTTTTATCAACATTAAGATGTAGACCAAAACTAGGCCCATCCATCATGATCACCTCCAGGGCCTTACCCACCACCAGGGTATCGCCAATAATGGTACCATCATCAAGATACCAAGCATGCAAACACAGATCGAAAGAGTCCTTAATCTTGCAAATCAAGGGATGCAAAACTAAGGCAAACAAAAGAGGGCCAAGAGGGGTCCCCCTGCTGCACACCTTGTGAGGACCATAAGGTATGTTCCCGATAATACAACCTAGCTGGACGAGAGTAGCAGAACTCAACCCAGCGGGATATGGAAGGGCAACGGAGACGAACCACTCTCAACATGATCTCTCGGTCAACCAAAAAATAAATGTATATTTGGAGATGCGGGGTTAGCTTGAAGAATAAGCTAGGGTTTAGTTCAAGTGTCTTATTTAAAGGGTTTGTGCTATGTTATTAGGGGAGTTTATTTTGAATAAAAATATGAATTGATTGTGAGTTTTATGGAGAGAGTATCTCGTTTTATCGTCCCACTCATACGCTTCCCTACATCAGTTGGTATCAGCAGTCAGTACGATTCGCGATGTCGTTGGGATGAGAAGATGCTGCAAACAACCAACGTGATGCCACCTTCCACGATCGGTTTCAACCAGCGTGGAGCTGCTGCATGTTTCGCCGATGACAGCAGCCGAGATGGGCGGCGCGGCAGCGAGAAGGAGGCGGGATATGGGGGAGCTCAATTTTTTCCGATTTCACATAGGAGTTGCAGCGGTGCAGCGAAGAGAAAGCTGGGATCGTGATTTGGGGGCTGAGCAGAGGAACAACAAAAATCGAGATTTGTTTCTCAATATTGGGCCTGTGCAGAGACAACCCACTTTCATTTATTGGTTCCAAGTGAGAGATGGATTTAATCCATATTTTGGGCCTCAACAGAACCAACCCACCCGTGAATTTGACGTAGCTACTGAAATTGGGCTTGTACAAAGTGATGTTGGCAACGAATTTATGTTTGATGTTGTTGGATGACCTTCAACATTCGTGTTCGATCGAGGGAAATGTCGAGGCTACTCCCACGGGAACGTGTCGGATTCAAGGACGAATCCTGCTCAACCGGGGGAGAATGATGCAGAATAATATTAGTTTATTATTATTATTATTATTATTATTATTATTATTATTATTAGCATTTAATATTTATTTGTATTTAGTGACTTGGTGGACAAGATAGATTTTAGGGTTTTGGTGTCTTATTTAAAGACCTCACTTATTTGTTATTCAGCAGTGAATTTTGAGAATGAATTAAAATTGTTCGTGTTCTTTTGGGAGAGTATCCCAAGTTCGAGAGAGTATCTTGTTTACTCGTTTATCCTTCCCATTCGTACGCTTTTCCCTACATCAGTTTCCAAGATACCTGAAAGATTGTACCTATTGTTAAAGAACAATGAAGAGGGACTTCTTTTGGATAATAATCCAATAAGCTATGAGGTGGCAATGTTGGACATTGACTCTAAGAAATGGCAAGAAGCTATGCAATCTGAAATGGACTCTATGTACTCTAACAAGGTATGGACCTTGGTAGACCCACCAGAGGGTATTATACCCATTGGCTGTAAGTGAGTCTATAAGTGAAAGCTTGGAGTAGATGGGGAAGTGGGGACTTATAAAGCAAGACTGGTTGCAAAAGGTTATAACCAGTAGTAATGCTTAAATCCATTCGGATATTGCTAGCCATAGCTGCGTATTATGACTATGAGATATGGCAAATGGATGTGAAAACTGCTTTTCTTAATGAAAATATTAAAGAGGACATTTACATGAAACAACCACAGGGTTTCATATCCAGTGGGAGTGAACAAATGGTTTGTAAACTCCAGAGGTCTATTTATGGACTTAAACAAGCTTCAAGAAGTTGGAACATTAGATTTGATGAAACGATCAAAACGTTTGATTTTCATAAAAATCCTGATGAACCATGTGTTTATAAAAAGGTTAGTGGAAATGCGGTAACATTTTTAGTGCTCTATATTGATGACATTCTACTCATTGGGAATGATCTAGGAATGCTTCAGTCAACAAGGACATGGTTGTCTAAACAGTTCTCCATGAAAGGCTTGGGAGAAGCATCCTTTATCCTAGGGATAAAAATCTATAGAGATAGATTTAAAAGGATAATTGGACTTTCCCAGTCGATGTACATAAATAATGGGTTAAAACGATTTAGCATGGAAGAATCCAAACGGGGATATATTCCAATGAGTCATGGGGTTTCTCTTTCTAAGAAGATGTCTCCAAAGACACCTGAAGAAAGAGAACGAATGAGTCATATACCTTATGCATCTGCTATTGGTAGCATTATGTATGCAATGTTATGTACAAGACCTGATGTGGCTCATGCACTTTTGTGTTACGAGCAGATATCAGACTAATCCAGGTGAATGTCACTGGAAGGCCGTAAAGATGATCCTTAAGTACTTGAGAAGAACTAAGGATATTTTTATGGTATACGGCAATGGGTAATTGAAACTAGAAGGTTTTACTGATTCTAGTTTTCAATCTGGTAAAGACGACTCTAAATCAATGTCCGAATACGTTTTCACCTTAAATGGAGCAGCAGTTAGTTGGAAAAATTCCAAACAAGAAACAACTGTTGACTCTACAACTGAGGCTGAATATATTGCTGCATCAGATGCTGCAAAAGAAGCTGTTTGAATACGGAACTTCATCCAAGCGTTGGGTGTAGTACCGTCTGTTGTTGATCCAATAAAGATTTATTGTGATAACAATGGGGCTATTGCGCAAGCGAAAGAGCCAAGATCTCATCAAAGATCCAAACACATATTGAGACGATATCATTTGATTAGAGAAATCATTGGTAGAGGCGACATCGTTATAGATCGAGTTGACTCAGCAGAAAATATTCCAGATCCCTTAACAAAGCCCTTATCACAAAAAGTATTTGAAGGACATTTTGAGAAGATGGGTCTTAGATACATGAGTGATTGGAACTAGGGCAATTAGAGTAGAATACCCTGCGTTCCAATCAGATTGGATCTATTCTACTTGATTATATAATCTAATGGTATTTATATATTGTATGAGGCATTACTTTATCTTATGTATAAGCATTTATATTATATTTGCACATATGATAAAGTCCTTAGATCATAATAAGCTACAAAGACATGGTTACGCATAGAAAAGGTAATCATGGAACATGTCTTTAAAGTTGTGATCTTAAATAAAGTTCCAAGTCGTTGGGTATTTCGAGATAGGATATCGAATAACCCGGTAAGACTTGCACATATGATGTATGCTTATCGGATAAGAATGTTGCATTCTATCAACATTAGCATGTGATGCAAGTACATACATATGGGTGCTTGTTAGGTAACAAGTTCACTGAACATGACCGTATGAAAATTCTTAAATGGAAGTTTTTCTTGTCGAATAAGAATTTTCATGTTACAATAGTACATGATAGATCCTTAGACTTGAGGCACAATGGTAATATTGTGCATATTGTATTTTACTTTGATTTATCCTTTGATTGAAAAGACAATCACTAAAGGGATATTTTGGGTATTGTATTAATATGTATAGAGATTTGTTAGTGGCCAACAGAGGATTTGACAAAACTTATGAGATAAGTGAATTTCCTATGTTTTTCATAGTTTGTGATTCGAAGTCCTTGGCCAAGGCAGTATGAATGGAGATTCATAAAAGAATCACGAAACTTGAAATGGAATCATAGTTATTAAACCAATATGGGTTTCGACTAAAAAACCATACCCATGATTTAATCGGGAAATTAGTTGTCGAAAGGATTTTACATGTATGCAATTGTAATTGAAAAGGTTTACTCGTTATTCACTTAATACTAGGTGATATGCTACTTGCTAGGTGTTCCCATGATTTGTGGGTTCTTGAAATTAAGGGGTTAATTTCAAGAATAAGAATTAATATGATTAATTTAAATTACAAGTAAGTTGTAAGCCCACTACTAGTATTAATAGTGAACCTAAAAGGTCACACCAATTTTTGAATGAAAACAAGTTGAAGTGATATTTCTAAAGTGTTAGAATTCATTGACAAGGATTAATTAAATAATATAATTAATTAATTAATTAATTAATTATGAATTAGATGTCAATTAAAAAAAATTATAAATTAATCTGTTGGATTGATTAATTAGATTTTGGATATTAATTAAGTAATTAATGTAATTACTAAATTAATAGATGAATTTTAAAATATGATTTTACAATTCAAAGCCAAATAATAATATGATTATTATAAATAGGATATTATTATATAATTGGGAGAAAAGATTATTTTAATAAAATCTTGAAAAATATTTTCAAGAATTATTATTTTATTATTTTATCTTTAATATGATTAAAGATTAAAATAATGAAAAGACAAAATAATTGTGGTAGATGGTGGTTATGAACCACTTCACATAATTAATTAAAAGTCAATATTTGGTGAGATTATTTAATAAAATCTGATTTAATTTAAAATAAATAATTACCAAATGTTGATTATTTTATGCTAAAAAATTTACAAATAGGTGCAAAATGTTTGCACATACTTGCTAAGTCTTGAAATTTTTCAAGAGTTGGAAAAGAGAAAAAAAAAAAATATTCTTCAAGATAAAAAAATTAAGAAAGAGCTCTTAAAAAAAAATTATCTCCCAATTAAAATCCTCTAATTAATATTCCTATATCAAAACCGGTACTTTTCTACTAACGAAGAAAGAGGTTATCGGTGTTGGATTTCAAAAGGTGGACTCGATTAGAGGGAAGACAATTGGATTCCTAAAGCGAGACGAGTTCAACCGGAAATTGATTTCCACAAACAACGACGAGGAGGAGATAAAAAGGTAATTTTTTAAAGGGTAAAATACTTTTTCCCGTCCGAACTATCACGGTTTTGGCGCATCACCATATAAACTGTTTTATTTTTTACAAACCAACATATGAGCTATACGGGTTTGTCAATGTGCCCCCTAAACCGGATATAAAAGTGGTTTTGACTGAAAAAGCTGTTTGGTCACCATATGTGCCCCCTAAATACTTTTACAAACCACCTTATGAACAATCACGGGTTTGTCAATGTGCCCCCTAAACCACTTTTATATCCGGTTTAGGGGGCACATTGAAAAAGCCGTATAGTTCATATGGTGGTTTGTAAAAAAAAAATAGTTTATATGGTGATGCACCAAAACCGTGATAGTTCGGATGGGAAAAAGTATTTTACCCTTCTTTAAATTATCTTACAAATCAAAATTAGTAAAAGTTACTAGATTTTAAATGATGCTTATCCGTTATACCGTTATACATATGTATGGAATAAGTATTTATGAGATAAATACTTATAAAATTTTAAAATTTCACTGCATATTATGTTCCGTACAGTATGTCAAACCCAACATATGATTGGGCAGAAGTACACGCGAAGCAGACATGGTCATTGTGTGTATTTACGCAAGCTGCAAGATAGATCTTTCATTTACTTACTCTTGTATGTGGATGACATGCTGGTTTGCATTACTGGTTGCATCAAAGAGCCAAGTGGGGATTGATCAATTGAAGGCTCAGTTGAATCAAGAGTTTGAGATGAAAGACTTGGGGGAAGCTAAGAAGATTCTCGGGATAGAGATAAGCAGCGACAGAGTGAGAGGAAAGCTTTGTTTGACTCAGAAGCAATATCTGAATAAGGTACTGCGGCGTTTCGGCATAAAAGATGAGTCGAAGCCTGTAAGTACACCACTTTCCCCTCATTTTAAGTTAAGTGCCAGTTATCGCCAAATTGTGATAAAGAACGAGAGTACATGACTAGAGTCCCATATGCAAATGCAGTTGGCAGTTTGATGTATGCGATGGTGTGTACAAGGCCCGACATTTCACAAGCTGTTGGTGTTGTTAGCAGGTATATGCATGACCCTGATAAAGGTCATTGGCAAGCTGTGAAATGGATTCTACGATACATTCATAGTACTGTAGACGTTGGATTGGTTTATGAGCAGAATGAATTTGGTCAGTGTGTAGTTGGATATTGTGAATCTGACTACACGGGTGATTCGGATAAGCGAAGATCAACAACTGGATATTTGTTCCCTTTTGCAAAAGCTTCAGTCAGTTGGAAGTCTACCTTACAGTTAACAGTTGCTTTGTCTACAACAGAGGCAGAGTATATGGCGGTTACTGAAGCTGTGAAGGAGGCTATTTAGCTTCAAAGATTGCTTGAAGACTTGGGAGTTGGTCAAAAGCACGTCTTAGTGCATTGTGACAGTCAGAGCGCTATCCACTTATCGAAAAATCAAGTATTTCATGCAAGAACGAAGCATATTGATGTTCGCTATCACTTTGTGCGGGAGATTCTAGAAGATGGAACTGTTGTGTTGAAGAAGATCAAGACAATGGAGAATCCTGCAGATATGATGACCAAGGTAGTGGCAGCAGTCAAGTTTGAACATTGTTTAGACTTGACCAACATTCTGCATATTTGAGTTAGCGCCGAGAGGCGCATTCGGAGGCACCGCTAGCAGTTGAGTTGGAAGTGGGAGCAAAATTAGTCAAGGTGGAGAATTGTTAGTTTTTTGATTAATTGTTGTCCCACATCGGATGTATACCAAAGATGTGTAGGATCTTTTTAGTATAAATAGGTCTCTTGCCTTTGGGTTACAATTGCACCTTATTCTATTCTCTCTTATTTAGAAAGAAATCCTTAATTAAGGAATACCTAATTTGTGGGTTATTTAACCCTAATTGTATTTTGTTGGTGAGTTTAGTAAATTTGACGTTGCGGTTGGCGGTGCCTGGAGACGTAGGCTATTTTCGCCGAACTCCGTTATCAATTTTTGTGTTCTTTTTATTTCTCGTCTTTTATTTATTTGTGTTGGCTTATTTTCATTTGGAGTAGTGCTTGCCATATTTGTTGGAGGGGTATTTTTGTCCGCTGCGCTTGTTGTGATACTCCAACACTATGTACCAAAAAAAAGAAATAAATAAATAAAAGAGGAAATAGCTATTTTCACCCCGTTCTGAAGTCATACTATGTTTTTCACACCACCCAATAAAAAGCTAAGTTTTACACCCCAAAAAGTACGAAGACATATGCGATGAACTATGCGCTAAATAGGCGACAGGTATGAGCATGGGCGAGAAAATTATGAGTTAAAGTATGCGACTGTTCTACGATGAATATTCAGAGATTCGATGTACGATTCGGTCAATCGCGGTCCGTCGCCCATTAAATAATAATTTTTGTTAGGCGTATGAATCTGCGACTATTAGTCGAAAAAATCTTTCTGCGACACAACTGCGACATACCAACGTCGCATAGTATTCGCAGAGTTGGTGCATAATAAGTTTAATAAGTTTATTTCGTGTTTCTTTCATCTTTCAGTTATGCGAGGGTGTATTCGAATTGCCACCTTCGCACTTCTACTCGAAAGTTTATTTTTTATTTCTTTCATCTTTCAGTTATTTCAGTTATGCGATGAGGTATGCGATTTTTCGCATATTCGTCGCATACCACCTTCGGACTTCTACTTTAAAGTTTATTTTTTTATTTCTTTCATTTTTCAGTTATGCGATGGGGTATGCGGATTTCCGCATATTGCTCGCATACCACCTACGCACTTCTGTTAAAAAATTTATTTTTTATTTCTTTCATCTTTCAGTTATTTCAGTGATGCGATGGGTATGCGAATTTACGCATATTGCTCGTATACTACCACCGTACTTCTACTCGAAAGTTTTTATTTTTTATTTCTTTTATCTTTCAGTTATTTCAGTTATGCGATGGGGTATGCGAATTGCTACATACCACCTTCGCACTTCTATGCGAAAATTTATTTTTTATTTCTTTCATCTTTCAGTTATTTCAGTTATGAGATGGTGTATGCGAATTGCCGCATATTGCTCCCATACCACCTTCGCACGTCTACTCGAAAGTTTATTTTTTATTTCTTTCATTTTTCATCGTTTAATTTAGTTAAACTTTTTTTCTTTCAGGTATGAGAAAATAGAAATGCCACATACATACAACAAACAACAAATTATAATAAAATACAAAAAATAATAATAATAATAATAAAAATGTATTACATGAATCATTAAAGAACTGGAGCGGTAATTGTGTCTGGTTCTGTACTAAACTGAAAAATTTTTAGAGCAATTTTGTGCCTCATTGCTTTAACCAACTGATAGTTAGACTTCTTGAAACGCATCGTCCTCGTGAGCAATGTTCGTACCATCTCCACAGCGCATACACCACAAGAAATTTTACCATGTTGCAAGAGAGTATTTTTGGGGTCCATGAATTCAAATTCTAACTTTTGGTTCATTCCCTCTACTTTCGCATACGTCGCAATCACTGGAATTAGATTTTGGATTTTTTTCAGTCCTTTGATGCGATTTTCGCGAATGTGCTCGTTCTTCTTTTCTAAATACGTATGCCTTAGAGAGTCAAACACACGTATCGTCCCCTTGTGTAACGAGATCTGGACAGTCACGTAGTGGCTGGTCAAATTTACTACTCCAATATTCTGTTGCATTGAGTTGTGAGAAATTCACTAATTTTTTAGGAAAGATTGCAATATTAATTGATTCGGAATCATTGAAAACTTACATATTGAATCTTCCTCCAAGGACACAGATTACCCCAACCGCTGACCCCCTCAGTTGCAATACGAATCAAAGAATTGAGGATCTCCGAGTCCGGGTCCAGACCCCCCTTATTGATCTCCTTCTCCAAGTCCTCCAGCATCATCTTTATAAAATACAACATAATAGTAATAAATAATAATGTTATTAATATATTTATTAATAAAAATGGAATGACAAGGAAAAGAGAGAGGATTAAAATAATCTCACAAAAAACGTAGTTGGCACGATGGTGTAAGTGCCCAACATATCTACCCGTGGATGGAAGTCCAAAAAGAGTGGATTGCTTTGCATAATCCCCAAGTATGCATCAACGTTCTGTTTTATAAAGTCAAACCAAACATCATCCATCATTTCATTTTTATATGTTAAGATATTACAAGACAAACATATACATACCTCGTTATACATCGTTTCATTCGGATTAACCAACAGCTGAAACCACTCCTTGTCCACCGCATATGGAATGCCGACATTCCTCCTATTAAATAATATAATTGAAAGTTATTTTTTTTTTAAATATAAACAATTAAAAATCTTTTGGATGTACTTACAATTCAATATTCTTGGATTTCAGGAACCGTTCAAACTCGCCCTCATTTTTGGAATACCGTCTATTCTCCTCGGGTCGAAATGGACTTACAACAGCACGTCCTGGTCGTCTTTGTTGATCAACTTTAATCTCCAAAGACAAGGACTGCGGAGAAGATGTGGACTGCAACACCGGTGTCTCGAGGTGAAGATTGAGGACGGGTGTCCCGGGGAGGGGATTGGGGACGCGTGTCTCGGAGGTGGAGGTGGTATCAACGACTGTCTCGGGGAGGGGATTGGGGACGGCTATCTTGGAGGGGGTGGCGGCGGCTGCCTCGGAGGTGGGAGTGGAGGAACGCTGTCTCTTACGGGAGGGGGTGGGGGAATGCTGGCCCTCATGGGAGGTGGAGGGGGAATCAACAACGACTGTCTCGATGGGGGGATTGGGGACGGCTGTCTTGAAAATGGGAGTGAAGGAACGCTCTGTCTTACGGGAGGGGGTGGGGGAATGCTGACTTTCATGGGAGGGGAAACGTCGTCTCGTCGAGGGGTGGGTGGCGGAACGCTGTCTCGTTGAGTTGACGGCTGGCTCGGACTGGTGAGGAGGCTGTCCCAGATGGGGGTGGAACAGATTGGCCAACTCCTGTCGAATAATAGTCGGCACCTCCCGTAGAATGATTGCCGACAACTCAGAGGATATTCTGGCTATAACATTAGCCATTTCAGCCCGTACACACGCACGAATATCCTCAATGAAGGTCGACCCATCTGTTGGCCTCGCCTCCTCCCGGTGCACAGTGTTGGCCGCAATTTGAGATTGCAGAGCCGGCGTGGACTGCAGTGCCGAGTCTTGCATACGGCGACTGGCTGGGTTAGCCCGTCGCAATGATCGAGGCCCCTGAACAATCAAATTCGAGAGGTCCAACACGCCAATCTCATCCACATTCAGCGGCAGCATCTCATTCACCTCCAACTAAATCGTTAAAACAAAAAAAGAACTTCGGATATCACTTGCTAAGATTCCAATAATAATAAAAAAATGTTTAGGATCAAATAATACCTTTTGGTCAAAAAATGTATCTGGAAGAAAAACTTTGTTCAGTTCCCAGTGAACCAGCCGTGGTGGGCGCCTCACCGAGGTACATGCTCCACATGCACGACCTAATGCTGGGATTGCCTCGTAGCACCATACTAGAAACGCCCAGTGAAATTCGTAGATATGATATTTCATTTTATTGTACTGGGCCGTCTGCAAGTAGTCGAACAGGTACTGAAACGAG
>CACSLK010007267.1:26035-41613 GCA_902706635.1 Striga hermonthica
GAAAATGAGTCTCCTAGGATTTTTTTGAGCTGAAACTTCTCTAGATTATTCTTCCCTACTTGGAGTGCAAGTCAAGACACAAGATCCCCTAGTTATTTAATTTCCTTATTGCTTTATGAGATCTTTATTGTTTAGGTTACTTAATATTTTATTGCTTAACAAGAGTTATAGTTAGAATAGGATTAGATCTAGTTTGTGCCTATATAAAGGCCCTTCCCCTATGTTAATTTTCATCATGAAATTTATCAATAGAAATTAGAACTTTTGTTCATTCTCTTTGCTTTAGTTCTTTACCAAAATTCTATTGCAATTATATTTGTTTAGAGGGGTGCGATTTGTGAACCTCTAGTCAACTATCGGCGATTCAAGCACTGGTTTGTGGCTTATCGACAGTTAGGACACGCGATCTACATCAGCCCGTGCCAGCGCGCCCTGATGAAGGATCGCGGTTTTTGTCTATTTGCTGTGAGTAATCGCGCACTCAGGGCCTTCGACTACACACGATAGGTGTGACTAACAGACGCTCTCACGGCCTTCTCTTAGACACGTGTTACTTCAAGACGCTCTAATGGCCTTCTCTCCGACACTTGTATGTAAACACGCACTACGGCCTTGTTTAAACACACGAAAGAACACAATGTTCCCTTTCTATTCACTCATCAATTTTTTGGTCCTTCAATTATGAAGAGGTACATGGGTATTTATAGGTGCAAAATTAAATCTAAGCCTAACCAAACTAGATCTCATAATTGAATAATTAAAAGCAATAAAATATCTCCTAACATCTTCTACTACAATAAAATCCTAAATCTACTAGATCTCCTAATTACTTGGCGTGCACTCCAAATCCTTGCCTTGCACTCCAAGTCTTCCCAAAATCTCCTAACCGCCTCAAACCCGCGCGCCGCCTCGCCTATTCCTCCGCGCGCCTGCCGCCCATGCGTCGCCCAGTCCTTCTCAGCCTAGGACTTGCCCGTCTGCTTCCCACGCGCGCCAACCACCTAGCCCTAATCCTCCAAGGAGTCTGCTCTCGGCTTTGCCTATTCCTACTAGGAATATGCTCCCGGCTACGTTGCATGATCTACTAAGAATTACTCCCATCACTAATCTTTCACGCGCGTTCCGGCACTTAGCTACTTTTTCTATTTTTACGGGGTTTAGTATTCGCGCCTTATCTATTCCTACGATGATTAGGCTTTCCCCCTTGTTCCTGCATTGTGCCTGGCGCATGTCTCCTTGCGCCCTTCGCTTGTCGTCCAGCGTCCCGTGCTCGCCCAGCGTGGTCCGCTTGCCCGGCCACCCCTCGCACTCGCTCGCGTGCCTATGCGCACTTGCTGTCCATCCGCCGCTGCCATCCGCGCATGCTAACGCTTGCGCATTGCCCGACCATCCGCAGTAGCCTCCTTCGCGCGCTAACCACCCAACATCCACCCCCTGCGCACCAGTTCGCCTAATCTTCAAGTGCCATGCGCATCTACGTCAATGCGCGTGTGCTCGTCCTTGCTTAATGCACCTCTCCGTGCGTACACGCTCCTTATTGCGAGACGTCCGTCGACTACCCCGTGTTCGCATCGACTCTTTCCGCTTCTCATGTGATCGTGCGCCTCGCATACGAGCTCGTACCTGCCTCTTAGGCCATGCGTGCATCGTTTTGGCCCTTTTTCTGGCCCCATCGGGTCGTCTCGGCTGTTGGCCCTTCTTTTTGTCGGGGGTCAAAACCCACTTACGCATCACGCCCAGCCAGCGTGATACGGAAATGGTTATCAACCCCGGTGAGTTCGAGGACGAGTCTATCGAAGACCACGACTTATGGCTGGAGAACATGCTCGAAGAGCCACAAGACCAGGATTATCAACCTTCTTATAGGCTAGATTGGCCGAGAGGATGTGGCCCGAGGTAAAGGAGGCGCAAGGCCAAGCAAGCAAGAAGGCAACGCAAGCCAAGGATTAATGAAATGAGCAATTGGTGCAAAGCTTGTGCTAGGAAAAGGCGCGCATGACGCATGGAGGTTAGAAGGAATGGCGCGCGAGGGGTTGAGGACGGGTGGCGAGCACGCACAGGTGATTGTTGTGGGCCAGCTGACGGATGCTACGAGTGGACGGATGCGCAAGTGGACGGATGGCGAATAGGCACACAGCGCGCATCGGGCAGTGATGCGCGCGATTGGGCGAGCGGCTCGCGAGCAGTGCCGAAAGAGTGCAAGCGCGGATGTGCGATCGAGATGCACGCGGGTGACGGGGACACTGGTATTCGAGCGCGGGGCATGCTGAGGCGCGTGAGTAACGCGGTCGCGGGCGGAAGCCTAAGCCTTGCGGTCCTAGGAATGACGGGTGCACGACAACATGCGCGCGAGGAGGTCGGTGATAGCGGGGCGCATGCGATGGCACGCGAGTGCAGTGCAGGCGCGGGAATCCTAAGCCGCAGAGGACTAGGAGCGGCGTGTGTGGCGCGCGCGCGTGCAAAGCCACACGCGACTAGGAATAAGTGACCGACGGCGCACGATAGGGCGGCTAGGGGTCTTGGGCGGCAACTTGAGCATCAAGCAACTTGGAGTTCGAGACTTGCTAGTTAGTTAGGATTCTATTTTCTTGTTGCTTTTATTTACTTCTAGTAATATTAGGATTTTATTAGTAGAAGATGTTAGGAGATTTAGTTTCCTTAGGATTTATTATATTGCTTGTATTAGGAGATCTAGTTAGACTAGGCTTAGATTTATTATCCCCCTATAAATACCCATGTACTCTTCATAAGTTGATAAGTTGATGGATGAATAGGAAATTGTTCGTAAGAGCAAAAGCGTGTGTTTAGAATTCGTGAGAGTTTTATCATACAACCGAGGGAGCAAGGCTAATTACCTAGTGAACTCAAATTCGTGAGAGGCGAAGCTAAGACCCAAGTTATTCACACCTATCGTTGAGATCAAAGCCGTGGCAAAGCGTTGTTCGAGGCAAGCGAGTCGAGCGGAACACACGATCCTTCATCATTGCTGCTTTAATTGAGAATGATTGATCATGTGGTTGGTTAGACTTTTTCTATCCCAATATTTTCTTCTTTTTGGTCCGATTTTCCCCACCTTGTTCTATTTTTTTTTTCGAATTTTCTCCTTCTTTTTTTTTTTAATTTTTTTTTTAGAGTATCAAAAAATAAAAGAGAGAGGGTGATCGGCGGGCGATGCACGCAACGCGTGCAACCCGAAACCACGGTGATCGGCGGCAGTGCGATGACCGGCAACATCGAGAGGAGCATACGCACACGAGGCCGAGGATCACCATGTCGACGTTCGAAGGGACATATTCGAACGCATGGTTAAGCCGTGCCACGCAATATTTCGAGATCAACAGAATCCATAGGAGCGAAAGAGTCAAGATAGCCGTCTATTATCTAGATGGTGAGGCTAATGTTTGGTGGCAGTGGATGCTCAACAAGAACAAAGATGAGCACATGCGATGGAGAGATTTTGAGAAGGAGCTGATTACCAGGTTTGGATCCAGTGATTATTTTGATTATAACGAGGCTTTGTTAAGGATACAGCAAACTGGTAGTCTACGAGACTATCAAAAGGAATTCGAGAAGATTGCTAGTCGGGTATGTGATTGGCCCGAGAGTGCACTAGTATGCGCATTTGTTGGTGTCTTGAAGGCCGAGTTAGCTGCTGAGGTGCGTTTAGACAGGCCAAGGTCGACAAGGGCCGCGATGGAAGCAGCGCGATTGCGCGAGGACCATCTCGTGGCACTGCGCAAGGCAGGCCGAGACGAGGGGCACACGGATGCTAGGCGCGCGAGCACTACGGTCGACAAAACGCCACCACGGGCCGAGACCAAATCGGCGATCGGCGATGGTACGCGCACGACGAGTGGAATGCGCCGACTTACTCAGGAGACAATTCAAAGAAAGCGAGAAAAAGGGCTATGCTTCACGTGCAATGAGAGGTTCACGCCCGAACATAAGTGCGCGGCTAAGGAAGTATTTTTACTTGAGTTTGGGAATAATGAACATGAGGTGGATGAACCACGGGAGGAGACTTTGCTGCATATGGTCAAAAGTAAGAAGAGAGGACCAAAGATGATCAGGTTTACGGTTGAGATTGAGGATAGATTACTAGAGGTGCTTGTGGATAGTGGATCTACTTTATATTTTATAGATATGAAGATAGCCAGAAAGTTGAGGTTGGTACCTACTAAAGTGAAGTCGTTTGGAGTCAAAGTGGCTAATGGAGAGGAACTTCGAGGAAATCAGCTATTCAAGAAGGTTCCTATCATGGCACAAGATCAGGAGTTGGAAATTGACCTCTATGCCTTACCATTGAAGGCAACTGATATGGTGTTCAGAGTGCAGTGGCTCGAAACACTTAGGCCCGTCAAAACCGACTACAAGCGAGGTGCGTGTTAGAGGTATGCTGTAAAAGCGATGTTTTGCAGATTCTACTAATTCCGTTTTAATCTGGTAATCATGTTGTAACGCCCCACTTTTATTTTGACGAAAGTCAAAAGTCAACTTAAATTTTTCAGATTTCTTTTCATAAATCAGTGGCGCTACTCGACTAAATCACATAAATAACGTAAATCATAAATCAAATGTTTTCATAAATCCCAAGTTCATCCAATTGTTCATAAGGAACATCTCCCAATTCAAAGTTCTCAAAATTCCAAAGTCATAAATCATAAATACCAAAGTTCCCAAGTCATAAATAAGAATAAATAAACCCAAGTCTACTAGCATGCGGAATAAACTAAATGAAGTCAGTCAAAGACCAACACCACTCGTCTCTGTCTCGTCAGCCAACACCTGCTTAACCTGCATCCATGAAGAGCAGGTGGGAGTGAGCACGGTGAACTGTAGTGCTCACTACTATGCACATGAATAATAATATAGTACGAGAAATTAAATGGCATGGTCGCAGTATGAACATAGTCAATAAATATCCCATCTCCTAACCAAAGTAATTCTCATGTGCACACCTATAATAATAGATTGCTGCTCGTATGCCTTTCGGCGAACATAAATGGGGTGCCCAAACAGCAGGAGGCTCAACCGTCACAGCACGCACCTAGTGCTGAGACAGGATATCCATCACCGGCCAGGGCACGTTGCCAAGGTCTTACAGATGACGTGATCCTTAACCAAGGACAAACATTAAGATTACCCTTGCAGGGTACGTTCTATAGCTACAGGGATAACCGTTCGACGACCGGTACAGCTCACATCGAAGATTACATGCTCACATGCATACATTGATCATACCCACATAAATAAAACAATTATCATTCAAGGCATAGACAATTTGAATAACCCACCTGGATTACGAAGTAGACGATATTGCGATAATCAGTCGAAGGCAGGCAGAGGCTCGACTCCTCGTTAATCTACAGTTAATAATTTTTCTTTTCTTATTATTGAAGGTGGTGAAGACAAACAAGAATAGAGAAGGACAAGCAAATAAATTAAACACATAAGGCACACAAGGCGAACGAGGCCATAACATACAACACAAAAGCACATACTAGCCTCTTCTTTTCTCTTCCTTTACTCATATCTCAAAATAATAAAATTTAAGGCCTTTTGAACTGAATTTA
Source organism: Striga hermonthica (assembly GCA_902706635.1). Classification (NCBI taxonomy): domain Eukaryota; kingdom Viridiplantae; phylum Streptophyta; class Magnoliopsida; order Lamiales; family Orobanchaceae; genus Striga; species Striga hermonthica. The sequence goes on from CACSLK010007267.1 coordinate 31,609, forward strand.
AAGCTCTGAACTATGTATTTCCATCATGATTATTACATAATGAGTTCAGCAAATGTTACAGAATAAGCACAAACAAGGTGATGCTAAATTACATCACAATATGTAATCATTTATTTCTTTTTCTCAAAACTCAAGCAACATATATTTAGGCTCCATGAAGTGAGCAATCTCTGGTAAATTCAGCCTCTATAACATCACATAAACTCACAAAAACAGAATCAGATGCATGCTCAAAACATGGAAACACAAGGTCTGAAGAATAAAGCACCACAAGTATCTTGTTCATCTTTCTTTTCTCAACATTTAACCAACACTTTATAAGGCCTTATAAACTAACTTGAGAGATGTTTAAAACACTCAAATTCAGCATAAAATAAATGCATAAGGATCAGCATGTATATATCGTAAAACTCAGCCCCAAACAACAACAGTTGAAAACCAAAATCTCAACACATAATGCTTTATATCATTTTATTTATATAAACGCACACAACACACATTAAGGCTGAAATAAACCAAGTTCAAAGTTGTAAGTATATTTCATTTTTAGCACATAAACACCTCAATTATGCCTCAACAAAATCCACGAAAAACCGTGTCATAAATTCGAGCCGAAAACATATAAACACAATTCATTATCTTCCCTTTTTCACTAAGTCGAAGCATGCCATTTCTTGATACTTAAAACAGATTCGTAAGCATAATTTCAGCCACACTTTGAGAGTAGATAGGATCAGCCGATTACCTTCAACAAAGGTTAAAAATGGAGGCAATGAAGGCTCGATTGCCGGAAGTCGAGGTTTAAGTCGCGACCAAAGGGACCTGATCTCGGCCGATGACAGATGATCGAACAAGAGGACCGAAGTCACATTGAGCACTCGGCTCTCGCACGGGGCCCGAAAGGGCTACCGCTGCTGTTCGGGCCGCTAACCGAATGCCGACGGGGGTGCCGCTGCTCGGAAAAGAAGCCGACGAGGAGTGTTGTTGTTGTTCTTGCGGTTATTCGAGGTGCTGTCCCGGCGAACAGCCACTGCCTATTGACAAAGAAGCCGGCCACCTCCGCTGCAAAGGTGCCGGCTGAGATGGTTGTTGATGCCACGAACGGTCCGACCTCCATGGCTGAAAAGCTGCCTGCTCGCGACGGCAAAGCCGATGCCCACTGAAGAACTCGGCTTCCTCTCATGCGCAGAAATCCGTTTGTTGTTCTCGATGAGTCGTCACCTGGACTAATTGGTATCACCGTCGGGAAGGAAAAACTCAGGACGACGTGGAGTTGCTGAACAGAACCGCCGATTGAGAAAGATCGGCGGTAGCTACTGCTCGATGGCCGAGATGGTAGCTTTCGGCGTGAACGGATGGGGTCTTCTCGACTTCAACGTAGATGATGGTGTTGCTGCGATGAACAGCCAAAATCTGCTGCTCAGTTTTCTCTTTCCGCAGTCACACACACGCGAAAGACGATTGGGATGCGCCGGAAGGGTGGATTCAAGCGAACGGATGGATGGATTAAATAGCGATTGGAAGTCTGGTGTTTGGGAGATGAAGTTCTGCACGATATGGGAAATTTATCGGGAATTGCCGCTACGCTAATCTGGCTGAGAGAGGGAGACGTGCCATTGGAGAGGGTGACCAGAGGCTGCGATTTGAAGGGGAAAAAAATGGGGTTCTGCTTGATTTTTAGTGGCGTGAAAATAGGTTTAAGGGTTGAAGATATTATAACTTCTGGTCCGAGACTATTGCAATTGGGCCGAGTTAAAATACAATTAGATTTGGGCCGATTTTTATACCATTAAACTGGGCTGGGAAGAATACACCCAATTGCTCTGGTTTCGTACAAGCTAAAAATGGACAGAAATTAGTATTGACTCAGAAGGTTCGGGTTGGAATGGTTCGAAAACGAATCTGAACGGATTAAGAATCGGTTAACGCGATTACACCAAAAATTACCGAATAATTAATCTAATTCAAATAAATTTTAATAGTTCTAACACATACATAACAATTTAAATCACCTAATATTCACATAAATAATAATGTAAAGATCACATAATAATAACCTAAATTATTTCACATAGCAATTTAAATAAATAAGCAAATAATTATGACAGAAAGAGACGAGCAATTAATAAAAGATAATCGAGCAAATAATATAAAACAAAGGCAATAATCAATTATACAGCAAATAAATAATAATATAAAATCCATAAAATTCTAATAAACGAACGGGGCGCTACACATGTTTCAGTCAAAGTACATATGTTTGCAGTTTATTTATTTATGCAATACATACTCCATGTCTTATATTGAAGTAGTGTGGTTCGAAGAGTTTCGAATAGAAAGATCACCTATCGGTTCCTTATAAGACTAAACTATTCGTTCACATTCTAGACTGGTAGTGAGACCCCACTTGGAAAAAGACTGTAGTGTATTCTTGATTCAGTTGGTCTTTGACTGAAGGATTACACTAGCACTTATGTTAAGTGTTGAACAGGACCACGGAAGGATAAGGATATGAGACTCACTGACAGCTGTCGTAATCTAGACCTTCAGTGATTGATGCGTTCTCTTAAGCAGTAAGATAATATAAAATAGGCATATATTTTTATTTTTTATTTATTTGATTTACCAAGTTATTCCTATTTTATTAGGATGACATACTAGGTATTTTGGTAAGTAAGAATAGTTATATGATGTGCAATTATAAATTATTTACGGTCACTATGTTTCAGTGCGCTGGATTGATGACGTCCCCGAAATGAGCTCAGGAAGGAACATTATGTTAAACCCTGCAGGTAGACGATTGTCTGACATAATGGTTAATGTCTAAGTGGTACTAATTTCGAAAATGAATAAGAAGTTGATTAATTATTTTGTCAGTAATTTAATTAATCAGCGGACGTTATATCTTAAACATAGGGAGGTAAATCGATCAATCAGATTAATATTATTTAATCATGGAGGCTCGATTTTATTGGTAAATATAGTGGCTAAATGGGGACAGCAATAATATTACTCTAGTGAGATGTTTTATTATTTAATTCCATTAAATAGGAATTGATTTTATTCCATATTAATTAATTAAATAGGAGAATAAAATTCCTACTAGAAACTTCTCTTGGGATTAGGAGACTTGGGAGTCTTCTAGAAGATGGAGATTAGTGGAAAATATATTTCCTACATTATATTATTAATTGGAATAAAATTAGGTTTCCTAAATTAGGAATTAATTCTATTCCATGATCATTAATTTAATTAGGAAAGATATTCCTACAAGGATCTTCTCTAGTGTTAGGAGACTTAGGAGTCTTCTAGAAGGAGGAGATTAGTAGGAGATTTCCTTCCTACATTAAATTAGTATTGGAGTAGAATTAGGATTTCTAGACCTAATGGAATAAGCCCATATTTAGCACCTCCTTAAGGTCCCTAATGGAGCCAATAAATACACCATGTCCCAACCTCTTCTACATGTTATGTTGGCCGATTTTCTCATCTACATACACGTGAGAAATATCATCGTTCGAGAGTTAGAGAGATTCGATTGTACGCTCTACCAAGTTTAATCGAAGTAGGTGTTTAGGTAATCCGTTAGAAGGCTTTTGGGTGCAATTTATTTGAGCCTTTATATATATATATATTTCCAGTCACTTTCCCCAGCCGACCGCCGTCGGAAATCGCCGACGCCGCCGGAAGCCGTTCGCGACCAGCCGATCGCAACCGCGAGTCGCCACCCGCAGTCGCGCCCAGCCAGTCACCATCCCAGTTCCTAGCAGCGACGCCCAGGACCATCGCACGAAGGCCCGAGGCCCGTTCGTGCGATCCCCGATCGTTCCCAGGACGCAGTCGTGCACCGCTCGTTCGTCCCTGCTACTCGCAGTCGCCGATCGCGAGATCCCAGCGCCCGCCATACCACGCGTGCATATTCCTCGCACGCCCAAGAGTCTTGCTGCCCGCGCCCGCATTCGCTCTCTCGCTAGCGCCAGTCTGCGTAGGAGAAGGAGTCCCGCCCGCACGCGCGCACTCGCCCAGCAGCTGCCAGCGTCCGCACGTGCATTCCAGCAGTCCCGCGCGTTCGCCCAGCACCCAACGCACGTCCGCTGCAACCCATGCACCCGCACGCTTTCCGCGCCCGACGCGCACGACTGTCCCCTTCAACCCGACGCCGAGACCCGCGTGTCGTTCGACCGTGATCCGTTTGACGTGTCGACTAAAATCGACTAAACTTGATGGAGCGTTTAATCGAATCTCCCTAACTCTTGAACGATGTTATTCTCTCATGTATGTAGAAGAGAAAAACCGCCAATACAACATGTGGGAGAGGTTGGGACATGGTGTATTTATAGGCTCCATTAGGGACCTTAAGGAGGTGCTAAATATGGGCTTTTTCCATTAGGCCTAGGAATCCTAATTCTAATCCAATACTAACTTAATCTAGGAAGGAGATCTCCTACTAATCCATCTCTTCTAGAAGACTCCTAAGTCTCCTAATACTATAGAAGATCCTAGTGGGATTACCTTTTCTAATTAAATTAATAATTATGGAATAGAATTAATTCCTAATTTAGGAAACATAATTTTACTCCAATTAATAACATAATGTAGGAAATATATTTCCTACTAATCTCCATCTTCTAAAAGACTCCCAAGTCTCCTAATCTCAAGAGAAGATCCTAGTAGGAATTTTATTCTCTTAATTAATTAATTAATATGGAATAAAATTAATTCTTATTTAATGGAATTAAATAATAAAACATCCCACTAGAGTAATATTATCGCTCTCCCCATTTAGCCACTATTTTACCAATAAAATTGAGCTTCCATGATTAAATAATATTAATCTGATTGATCAATTTACCTTACTATGTTTAAGATATAACGTCCGTTGATTAATTAAATTACTGACAAAATAATTCATCAACTTTTTATTCATTTTCGAAATTAGTACCACTCAGACCTTAACCATTATGTCAGATAATCGTCGACCTGCAGGGTTTAACACAATGTTCCTTCCTGAGCTCATTTTGGGGAGGTCATCAATCTAGCGCACTAGAACATAGTGACCGTAAATAATTTGTAATAGCACATCATATAATTATTCTTACTTACCAAAATACCTCGTATGTCATCCTAATAAAATAAGAATCACTTGGTAAATCAAATAAATAAGAAATAAAAATATATGCCTATTTTATATTATCTTACGGCTTAAGAGAACGCATCAATCACTGATGGTCTAGGTTACAACAACGGCCAGTGTGTCTCATATGCTTATCCTTTCGTGGTCCTGTTCAACACTTAACATAAGTGCCAGTGTAATCCTTTAGTCAAAGTCCAACTGAATCAAGAATACACTACAGTCATTTTCCAAGTGGGGTCTCACTGCCAGTCTAGACTGTGAACGAATAGTTTAGTCTTATTAGGAACCGATAGGTGACCTTTCTGTTCGAAACTCTTCGAACCACACTACCTCAATATAAGACATGGAGTATGCATTGCATAAATAAATAAACTGCAAACATATGTACTTTGACCGAAACATGATGGCCAGATCAAAATGGAATTGATAGAATCTGCAAAACATCGCTTTTACAGCATACCTCTAACACCTCCCTATAGGTACGCTTACTTTCAGAAAACTGAGATCGAAAGGCATGTAGCTGAGATGTTAGAGTCTGGGTTAATTCAGCATAGCTCGAGTCCGATTTCATCACCAGTATTATTAGCTAAGAAGAAGGATGGTACATGGTGGTTTTGTATTGACTATCGGGCTCTGAATGCCGCGACTATCAAGGATCGATTTCCCATTGCTAGTGTCGACGACATGCTCGATGATTTGGCGGGATCACGCTATTCTCGAAGCTCTATCTAAGAGCTGGCTACCATCATATCCGACTCCATAAGGCCGACATTCCGAAGACAGCTTTTCGTACGCATCAGAGACATTATGAGTATCTGGTGATGCCATTCGGGTTGTGCAACGCTCTCTCAACTTTTCAATTTGTTATGAAATCCATCTTCGATGATATCTTAGTTTATTCGAAGTCATGGGTGGAACATCTGGAACATTTGAGAGTGGTGCTCGAAGTCTTAGAGGCTAACTCATTCCACATCAAGCCGTCCAAGTGTTCATTCGGGTAGGAGATGGTTGAGTACCTAGGTAACTTTATATCCTACGATGGCGTGAAGGTTGATCTACGAAAGTTAGAGGCTATGGTCGACTGGCCTAAGCCAACAAGTCTCAAGCAGCTCCGAGGATTCCTAGGGCTCACGGGGTATTACAGGAAATTTGTGAAGGATTATGGGACCATCGCCAAGCCATTGACAGAGATAACCAAGAAAGGAGGGTTCACGTGGACTAAGGCTATCGAGGAGGCATTTGAGAAACTGAAGGGCGCCGTGACTGTGACGCCGATACTCGCCATGCCAAGGTTTGATGTCTTGTTCGAGGCACACACGGATGTGAGTGATATTGGAATTGGAGCTGTGCTAGTGCAAGAAGGACGACCACTAGCCTATCTCAACAAGGCACTAGGCACGACTCGGTTGGGATTATCCGTGTCCATAATGGCCGTGAACAGTTGCTCCTGGAGACCGGTCCAGGAAGAGAGGTAGCAGTACGAACTCACGTAAAGGAGATGCTAATAGTTGTCGAGGCTGTAAGATGCTGGAGGCCGTATCTATTAGAGCGTCGATTTTGAATTGTGACCGACCAGCAACCACTCAAGCATCTACTCGAGCAAAGTATTGTTACTTCCGAGCAGCAGAAGTTTGTCTCAAAACTGATGGGGTTCGACTTTGAGATAGTCTACCGGCCAGGTCGGCAGAATGCTATAGCCGATGTATTATCCCGACGGACCGATGTAGCTGAGCTTAATGCTATCACTGGGCCGACGTGGACCATTTGGGAGGAAGTTCGAAAGGTGCAAGAGGAGGATACTTATTGCCAGGAGTTGTGCCGGAAGATCGAGGCAGGAGAAGCCACTGCTGATTATGAGCTGTACAATGGCCTATTACTACATCGAGGCTGAGTATTCGTTCCCGGCAGTGGGCAGCTACGCGAGAAGATGATGTGACACTTCCACAATTCTAAAATTGGAGGCCACTCGGGCATCTACCGCACATGGATGAGGATAGCCAATACCTTTTTCTGGCTAGGGCAACAGAACACGGTTCGGGATTACATCGCACGATGCGACGATTGTCAGCGCAAGGCTGATTCACGCCGACCAAGCATGCTGCTGCAACCACTGCCAATACCCGAGGCAATTTGGGAAGACATCACCATGGATTTCATTGAAGGATTGCCAAGTTCTAATGGGTTTAACGGAGTAATGGTCGTAGTGGACCGCCTTACCAAGTATGCTCACTTCATACCCATTACCCATCCCTACACAGCCAAGTCTATCACCAGGTTGTTCGTCGAATATGTGATGAAGTTATACGAATCTCCATGATCCATAGTTTCCGACCGAGATAGGATCTTTATGAGCAGCTTTTGGTCTGAATTCTTCAAGATGCAGGGGACCAAGCTATCCATGAGCTCAGCATATCACCCCCAAACTGATGGGCAAACCAAGGTAACTTACCGAACCCTTGAGCAGTACCTACGGTGTTATGTTCATCAATTTCCGAAGAGGTGGGAAAATGTTTTGCCCTAGGCTGAGTACTGGTACAATACTACTTACCATGAGTCGACCAAGATGACTCTATTCGAGTTGGTATATGGGCGTAAACCGCTAACACAGATCAACTACTCAGAGGGAGGCACGGTCAATGATGAAGTCGATCGAGAACTTGAGGAGCTAGATTTAATGTTGCGAGAGTTGAAGAAAAATCTCGAATGCTCAATTAATCGAACCAAAGCCTTCGTAGAAGGGAAGCGACGAGAAGAAAGTTACACGCCAGGCGAGTATGTCTACTTGAAACTACGACCGTTCAGGTAGCGCACGACAACACAGAGGGCAGCGACTAAGCTAGGAGTGCGATACTATGGGCCTTATTAGATTCTGAAGCGCATTGGTCAGGTAGCTTATCGTCTAGAGCTACCCGTGAGTTTGCAGATTCATCGGGTCATACATGTCTCGCAGCTAAAGCGAAGTCTAGGAGAGGCGCACAAGTGGTGTGGGGAGGTACCGGCGACTGCGACTGACGGGAGGGTCATAGTGCTACCAAAACGTGCAATGGAGTACCACAAACTCAGGAAAGCTGGACGCTACTGCTGAGAAGTGCTAGTTGAATGGGAAGAGTTGCCACAGGACAAAGCCACATGGGAGGATTTAGATGAGATACGTGATCAATTCCCGAGCTTTATCCTTGAGGACAAGGAAATGCTTGAAGGGGACGAGAATGATACGAAAGTGGCTAGGCAGCTCAAGTATACCGCAAGTCGTGCCTATCACGCACGCAAGAGAATGGTACGAGCCACAGGTGAGACGCACATCCTGGAGCAGGAGATGCGCACGGAGCGCGAGAGTATCCAACCAACGGGCAAGGACGACTGCACGCGACTAGCGCGCGAGACGGGCGAGCGTAGTGTCACTAGCGCGGGCGTGCAACACGCGCAGGCCATGAGCACAGCGGGCACGGGCGAAGGTGAGCAGGACGCGTGAGCGGCAGCCAGCGCTTGCGCGGAAGGATCGCACATCGGGGAAGCACACGCAGGCAAGGACTTATGCCTCAAGGCATGCGGAAAGGCAGGGCAGCACGCGCGCAAGAGAGCAGTCGAGGGCGAAGGCGTGCGCGACACGCCTGGTGGAGAAGGACGCGCGGGGAGCGAACCCGCAGTCCTTGAGGGATACGGACTGGCGGGCAGCCACGCGCGCGGGGGCGGCACAGCAGGCGTTGGCATGCGCGGCACGCCGAGTGGCGAGGCACACGCGGGAGTCGGTGCCCTAGTCCTCGAGGACTAGGCGATGGATGAAGGCGCTCGGGCGGTGCAAGTAGGGCAGCGAACGTGCGAAGCAAGAGAGAGAGTTACTTAGAGAACACACCAAGTGATTTAGTTTCCATCTAGTTTTATGATTTCTAGCTTAATTAGGATTTATAATATTTTATTACTTTATTAATTCCCTCGGTAGATTACGATTAGATATAATTAGTGTCTATATAAAGGCCCCTTCCCCATGTTATTTATCATCATTCAATTTATCAATAAAAATCCGAACTTTTGTTTATTCTCTCTTTGCTTTAGTTTTTCACCAAAATTCTATTGCAATTATATTCGGTTAGAGGGGTGCGGGTTGTGAACCTCTAGGCAACTATCGGCGATTCAAGGCACTGGTTTGTGGCTTATCGGCAATCGAAACACACGATCTTCATCACAGCGCCAGCGTGCGCGCATGCAGCACTCCAAGGCCATTTTCTAAATTTTGTCCCAAGTTCTATCAAGTACACATTCAGGCATGTATTAATAGATGGATTAAGAGTTATTTAAGCTAAGGTTTGCCTTTAGAAGGATTAAGAGAGGTTAACCTATCATTAGACAAAATGGGTGCATGTGCTAGCCTTATTTTTTAATGGGCATTTTGTCCCCTAGTGCCTTGGGACCTGACCAAGCCTTGTCTCCATGCTATAATTGTGACACCCCACTTTGATTTTACAGAAGTTCCGGACTTTCCAAAAATCAGTATAAAATTTTCGAGATCATTTTCGAAATCTAATGGTTCTTAAACAACATATTTCGTAACCCAAGTCTTATCTTCGTCCACTGGGATTCATTACCCAGATTTCACGAATGGTTTTCATTAACCAAAGCATAACGTGAGACATAATTCTCAAACATGAATATACTTAAACCATACCATCACACCCAACATCAGGGTTCCACAAGTTTTCCAAAAGCAAACAAGTCTTACGTTTCGGAAAGAGGTTTTAAACAAGTTTTCACATAAAGGTCCATAAAAGCCTTAATTATTCTACGGAAGCAATAAATGCATAATATGATGACCGACCAACTCGCCTCTCCTCGTCACCCTGCTCCTGCTTTGTTGGTGTTATATACTTAAGCTT
>CACSLK010007274.1:23900-34887 GCA_902706635.1 Striga hermonthica
TCCGTGATTTGTGCATATCGAGATCCTCGTGGGTTCCAACACACCCGGCAGTGCCTCGACGTGCAAGCGCTGGCCAGCAGCGCCCAGTAACGTCCAGTTGCGCGCGCTCATAAGGCCAGTCACCATTGGTTGTGCCCAGTAGCACGCCAGCAAGCCTAGTAGCACGCCAGCGTGCGCAGTTGCCCACGGTCGTGCCCAGCAGCGGCCAGCAGTAGCCGGCATCGCCCAGGGCGTACCCAGCAGCACCCGGCAGCGCCAAGGTCGTGCCGGCTTGCGCCTACGACCGCGCCAGGGCACAAGCAAGACCTGCGCAGGATTGAGCCTGGTTAGCCCGAGTCAGCGGCCGACTGCCCGGCCACAGCAAGCCAGCGGTCCGACCAGGTGGCGAACCGACCGGTTTAAACCGGTGGTTCGAGTGTCTTTCGACTTGTATCTTCTGGTTCGAGTTTGTCACGAAATTTTGAATATTTTTTTGAGCCTAGTCAGTCAGTATAGTTTTATCAATTAAATGTAGATTTAAGATCAGTTAAAATATAACCTTTAGATTGTTGCAGCTAATCCAGATAAGATAGCAGTTAGAATCGAGCATTATAACGTTAGTTTGATTATATCTGAGCATAATACATAGAATATTTATTTGCTTATATTTTTACAGTTCCAGCAGTCATCATTTCCAGTCCAGCACTTACATTTCAGTTCGAGCAATACAGGTGGGGACCCAGACTGGGTATTACATTAAGTATAATTACAAATATCATGTTCGAGGTATGTATATTTACAGTCTCCGCTTAGGGTTGAGGCCCCAGTTCGTCGTAAGTCCATCCTAAGTTCTGGTGGTGGCCCAGTTTGCCTTAATATTCCACTAGAGTATGAACATGGTTACCGGCCCAGATTTTCCAGGAGATTACAGTACAGTTTCAGTTACAATTACAGTTTTAGTTTCAGTTTCAGTTTCAGTTTTAGTAAAGTTTCAATTTCAGTTTCAGTTACAATATATTGTTGTGGGTTCCCTTATATGTTTACAATTCCAGCAGTCAGCATTTCTTGTCCAGCACTTACATTTCAGTTCGAGCAATACAGGTGGGGACCCAAACTAGGTATTACATTAAGTATAATTATAGATATCATGTTCAAGGTATGTATTATTTACAGTATCCGCTTAGGGTGGTGGCCCCAGTTCCCCATAAGTCCATCATAAGTTCTGGTGGTGGCCCCAGTTTGCCTTAATATTCTACTAGAGTGTGCACACAGTTACTGATCCAGATTTGATGGCAGATTACAGTATCAGTTTCAGTTACAGTACAGTTTCAGTTGTAGTTTACAGTACAGTTACAGTTTCAGATTATATACTGTAGATCATGATATTGTTATTATTATTGTTGTTTACTTTAGTATGGGTTTCCCACTGAGCATGGTGATTTAGTGCTCACGCCCCACTATTATTATCTTCTTCAGATAATAGGGACGACAGGCAGGCGTGAGATCAGCTGTAGTGGTTGTGGTCGTGGACTCAGCATAGTTTACCAATCTCGTTGGATATTTTTACATTCAGTCTGTATAATTATTTTCACCATGTTTAGTTACTTCCGCTTGCGATTTAGTTTATAGTTATCGAACTTGCATGTTAGTATTTTAGTATATCAGTTTAACTCAGTCTTTAGCAGGACTAGAGTACAGTAGCACATGCATGTTTGATGTTCTGTATTTCTTTATGTCTAACCTAGTTAGGCCCAGTTTAAAAAAAAAAACGGACTTTCAGGACAGAAAAGATTTGGTAGAATCCCGAGTAAAGATTTTGCAAATATATAAATGATTTTGCAAAAATTTAACAATGATATTAGTAAGATAGCGGGTGTTACAACTTCAATTTTCGTCTACCATATATGCCATTCTGGTCAAGGCTAGAGCCAAAATGGACCCCAAGGTTGGTAATGTGCTTTCTCCGACCATTAAACCATTTGCTCTTGCTGTTGTTAAGTCCACCTCTCGTCTACACGCGCTTATCATGGCCTCTGAAGTTTCTTCATGCCTTAATTCTTTTCTCAGCCAGCAAGTGGCAGTTTTGGCCTCTCTTGAGAAAAAGTTGGGTGATCAACGCCAGTACTACAAGGATATTCTTGGTTCACTGAAGGTACGTGTTCCTTTGCTACCTAAATCAAAATAAGAGGAGAAAAAAGAAGAATTTTTTTATGGTGGAGAAGCCAAAGGGATCAAATGGTAAAGGGAAGGATATTGATGATGCTGCCAAGGGTAAAGAAAAGGTCATTGAGACTGAAGGTTCTGATGTTGCGGACGAGAAGAAGGTTGAGTGAGATGAAGGGCAAGAGGCTGAGACAGAAGCGGATACTGAAGAAGGATCTAATGAAGGTTCAGAGGATGATAATTCAGAAGATGAAGAAGAGTCCACTTAGACTCAAATGCTGGACATTTGTGATGCTTTTGAAAAACTTAATTAATTGTTTTATTTTGGGTTGTTATTTAGGTGATGAATGCCATACTGTGTGTGGTTGCTTTTGGATTTGTTTTGGAACTAAGTGCTGCTATGATAATTCGTATTCTGCATGGTATAATTATCATATTTTTCAAATGAACAACATGACTTACTTTAGGTCTGTTAAAGTTGCATTTTGCAAGTTTAGAAAAACAGGTTTTCAATTTATCTGCCAAAGAGGGAGATTGCAAGCATTCAAAAATTGGCAGTAAATCGGCGAACCTTCATCTTTCCCATGAAGTAGGGTAGCTGAATATATATAAGAAGTACTTATTTTATTTGTTAGGTTAAATACTTGAAATATTCTTTGAAATTATCTGATTGGTTTAATTACTTGTGCAAGATCAAAAAAGCTGATTCTATGGACGCGCTTACCATATTGAGGGATCAAAAAAATGCACGTCCAAACTTTCCACAACTGAGAGTAAATCAAGGAACTTACTTTCTTGAGCGTGGCTTGGCAGCGAAGACTTCCTGGACTTACCATATTTGAGAACGAGATAAAAGTGTTTGGACCATGATAAAGAGAGGTGGTTCGGGTTAGGGGTGTTCACTATCCGGATTGGTCCGGTTTTAGCCCAAACCATGACCAAACCGGACCTATCGGTTAATTTTTTTTCTTATCCATAACCGGACCGATTTTATTTTCTAACCGGCCACAATCCGGACCGCATTGAACGGTCCGGTTTGGCGGTTAACCGATTAAATCTAAAATCCTTGTTTTGGGCCTTCAATTTTTTTTTTTTTATTTTGGGCTTAATTTTTATATTTCAATTTTGGGCCCAAAAGAGATTATTTGGGTCTAAAAATTAACAAAAACAACAATAATGAAATAAAAAAATACACAATTCGTCCCATAAGCATAAAAATACACATTTCGCCCCATAAACATAAAAATACAAAAATGATGAAGATTAAATTATCAAACTGAACCCAAGCAAACATTCATTTTTCAGTTAGTTTATACACCTGAAATAATAGAGAAAAGTGAAAGTGAAAATTTATAGTGTCTTACAAAATTAAGTCAACAAATGGCAAAAAAGTGAAAGTGAATGTATTATATTTGTCGGACATAGTGAATGACTGAATGTATATATATATATATAAACCGGCGGGTTGCCGCAGGTAATCCGTCAACCGGACCGGTTATTCCGGATTTTTAAAAAAAATAACCACCAAATTTTTTAAGGCTTTTTTAACTGACCATTTAACCGATCCGCAGCCTAATTGAATGTTTTTTCGGTTAAAACCGGACCGTGAACACCCCTAGTTCGGATAATCATATTCTTGTTACTCCTCGAGAATTATTTTGAAGAGTTATTTTCTTTATTTCTTTTATTGAGTGGTGATTTGAGAGAGTGTTCCAATCACGTTTGAGGGATTAATCTATTTATATTGAACTAAGTATTCAAGAGGAGTGCTTAGTACAATTTGAGGGATTCAAACTCGTAAAACCACAAGGGAATTGTGGTCAGATAATTAGTTGTGTAGGTGGGTGTATCAAGTAGAGTGTAGAAGGAGTTTGCATTGTGAAACCTTGATTAATGGCTAGGAGATCTATACTAATGGAAGAGATCCGAAGGGAGAGCGGGATGCTCTCCTGAAGGTTCATTTTGAAGAATTTTGCTTCCTTAATTTTGTGAACTTTCTTTTAAGTTCACTGTTACTTCATTTTGCGCTTATTCTGGTTGTTCGTGATATCCTTACACAACATCAAGATCTTATGAAATACTGAAAATAAAGAAAGTTCTAGCTCGACATTGAGATTGATAAACAAGAATACAGTAAAAAGTTGTCCTACCAAAGTCAGAATTCTGCTCGGCCGAACAGGCAGACAACCAAAAGTGGGAATAGTTGCGAGTTTTCGGTAGTTTCACAATGTCCAAAGGCTTAGTATTTCATCGGGCAATGAGGTCGTTATAGTGGACACAAGGTTTGGGGTTTTTGACCGGGCCTGAGAGCTCGTATAGCCATTCAGGAGAGAAAACAAAGGTGCCCAGTGGAGTTTGAATAAAATAGTACTTTGTATTCCACTAAGTGACGTTTGAGGGATAACATTTGAAGAGTCTGGCACCATGACAACCAGAAATGTAGTAAGAGTCTTTATGGGGCCTCATCCACAAGCAGTAGAAGCAGAAGTCAAGGTCCACTCTTCCAACCGGAGCTCGGCTAAAGATGGTGAACCCGACTAGGGTGCAGATGGAATTGGGAGAAAAATTATTCTGGTGTGGGAAGTAGAGGCGACTAAGTTCTATCAAGTCATCCTTGAGGGGAAACTTTGTCTAGAAGGAGGCTTGGTCCAAAAAAAAAAAAATAGTAGCCCGAGGGGGGTTCGTCAAAGGATTCTTCGATCTTGGGGATCTTGAAATCCCAGTCTCAGTAGAACTCGATTTTTTGAAGGAGATTAGAAGTGGTCTTTTGAATAGGAAGTAATGGGGTTTGGTTTAGCTATCAGCACTAAAAAAGACAGGACCTCAATTTTTTTTTCCCTTAACCACAGTGACTTTTGTATTTGTGGTGGCCACAAAGAGGTAAATCTAGAGGGATGTGTCTTGATGGTGTGTTTAGGGGTTCTTAAGAAGTTAAGAATAAGTTTTGGTCGGAATTTAGCATGGTTGTCAAAAATTTTAAAGTAAACAGAGCAAGAAAAGATCGGTGGATGACAGAGGTTTACGAAGAGAGCTTGAAGATCATAAAAGAAGAATAACATAAGGAAAAATCAGAGTGGTGAGAGATTTAAGACATGTACCCATGAAAGTTTCCATCGTGGTTTAGTGAAGGTTGAGCGGAGAATTGGCAAAAAATTCAACGGATAATTCCTGAGTTTGTTGAAGCTTTTCTTGCAAGAGTGGAAACTTAGAATTTGGGAAAGGTAAAAAAAATGATGAAGAAGGGTCTGCCGACTTTTATAGTGGAGAGAGAAAAAGCCCAAAAGGTGAGGTCATAGGTTAATCATCGTATTTAAAGTCGTTTGTAAGATCTTGATTGACCAGGGGAGATGACTTTGGTGAATAATAATGGAAGAACGATCTTGGGCATTGAATTCAAAAAGGGTTCATGGTGCAAATCGAAAGGGGCGTCTAAAGGTTTTTGAAAAGAAGTTTTCTGACAGACGCAGTTATACAGGTTGCGTAAATTACGGCAGTACAACCTGACACGACAACTGGGTGCAATAAGAAATTCTTGTACTAGTCTTAGCAGCTCGTCCGAGAATGGGAAGACTAGATGATATAGCACCCAGAATAGCTCGGTGAACTGACCAGAGTGGTTAGCTTAGTCCAGGTCGACTCAGGGGAGCTTAGTTTGTTTCCAATAAATGTGTCTATTAGGTAGTTCGCTTAGGTAGCTCAGGGTATAGGTAAAGCCAAATGGGGCAGTCGTAGGTCAGAGATCCAAGGGGGCTCGGTTAGTTGATGGGACCTCATGGCCTGTCGGTCAGGAGGTGGAGGTCGGGGTTTCGACCAAGGTGTGATCCACAACAGGTAGGTATAAAGCTCGTGGCGACAAAGTAGGAACTAAGAATCATGTGGTATGAGGGAAGAGAACGTTGTAGGGATGGAAAGTATATCTTGCCAAAGAGTCTTAAGATCATAGAGGCATGGTGAGTTAGGAAAGTGGATACGAAAGGATCTCTTTCCTAACGAGTACTCTCTTGGCGGTCAAGCTAACCTAGGTATTTACGGATAACCAGATTCTTTTACTTAAACACAACATTACATGCACGCGTAATTGCAGTTTTTAGTACTCCTTCAAGCATACACTTACTTGAGCGTCCAATTGTCTATGCCGAGAACCCTCTGACTCATTGCAGGTTAGGGTTTAGGGTTTAGGGTCATGACAATTTGCATATCAAATTCGGGTCATGACAATTTGCATATCAAATATGATAAAGAAGAATATGAATTGATATAAGGAGTAGTCAAGTATCCGTCTCCCCCGTTAGGGTTTGTGCCGTTCGGGACGAGAACAAAAGATAAATGACTTAATTGTTTCATGGATTTTGATATTTAAGAAGTGGTAGATTTTATATTTTGCCCGACCAAAATATTTAAGAAGTGGTAGATTTTATATTTTGCCCGACCAACTTAAATTCTTGATATGGTATCCGGCGCTAGAGGTGTGACACATCTATATCTATACATATATAAAGAGAGAGCTTATTTACTAAAAATAGTAAGAAAAGTCAACCAGCATTTATTGCATTCTATTTTCGGTAATTTTTTTTCTATTTTTTAAAATTATTCCCAAAAAATCAAGCAGCTATATATGCGCTCTAAATTTATGGGTTTTGTAGATTTGATTTAGGTAAATTTCGACTGATGCTTACAATTTTGCAAAGGTCAAAATTCTTTGTCATTTTTAATAAAAAAAATAAACTGATTACCATAAAATCGAGAATTTCGAATTAGGCAAAATACTATCTCATATATCTTTTCTTAAATTCAACAGATCAATTTATTAAAAAAAATGGATTGCATTTAAATCAGGTTCATTTAGGTAAAATTCGGCATTACAATTTTGTAAAAGTCAAAATTCTCTCATTTTTTATTAAAAAATCAGTTAACCATAAAATTGAGAATTTCGAATTAGGCAAATTCTATAACATGTATCTTTACCTAATTGCAACAGATTATGTTTGTTAAAAAAATGGATTGCATAGAAATCGACCCAATTTCAAATTAATAATTAAAAAATAAAATTCCATATCATTTGACTACTACTTTCTTTAGTTCAAAATTTATTTTTAAACATAAAACAGAATTTGATTATATTAATTTGAACTTCAAAATAAAATCAGATTGGAACATCCTAAAAATTTATATTTTGTTTAATTCTATAGAAGGATAGATATCTTCTTAAGTATATCTTCTTTAACCAGATATGCGAAATCATTTATTGTCAATACGTTATGAGAACGAAGTGCGATTCATCGCATTTTGTTCACAGTGCTGCGAACTTGAAGAGTCGCTCCGAAACGTCCCCTCAAGTCTTTGGAAAATTAATAACAGCGCGCGTATCAAGGAGGATAGATATCTTCTTTGACCAGATATGCGAAATCATTTATTGTCAATACGTTATGCGAATGAAGTGCGATTCATCGCATTTTGTTTACAGTGCTGCGAATTTGAAGAGTCGCTACGAAACGTCCCCTCAAGTCTTTGGCAAATTAATAACAGCGCGCGTATCAAGGAGGATAGATATCTTCTTTAACCAGATATGCGAAATCATTTATTGTCATAAAGTTATGCGAAGGAAGTGCGATTCATCGCATTTTGTTCTCAGTTCTGCGAATTTGAAGAGTCGCTCCGAAATGTCCCCTCAGTCTTCAGAAAATTAATAACGGCGCGCGTATCAAGGAGGATAGATATCTTCTTTAGCCTTCTATAAAAGGAAGCTGAGATGAGACAATTTACTTAGGATCAGTACCATTTTCTCAACATTCTTCAACTCTCGATTTTCCTCAACATGTCGGTCAATGAAGTTTCTTCATTGTACAGACTTGTTGAGAAAAATCGAAGGGTGAAGAATTGAGAGACGGGTCCTGATACTCCTGTTGTCTTTGAGGGCGTGCTCTCTTTCTCCGTCGTAGCCTCTTCAATCTAGTATACCTCGGAAGTCCAAGCAATCTCCCTGGAGATCCCACATCTTCCCAGGCACATGGTCACCTCATATTGGAAGCTAAAAACATTAGAAGCTGAAAAGCTGTTGGTGACCATGTGTTTGGGAAGACGTGGAATCTCCGGTGAATTGCTTGGTCTTCCGGGGTTTACTAGATTGAGGTGTCTATGACGGAGAGAGGGAGCACGCCTTCAAAGACAAAGGTGCTTGTTCTTCCGGGGTATACTACTTTTTTATCGGAAGTCAAACCATTGATATAAATCCTGTTTTCCATTTTCTTCAACTGGTATACAAAAATCACTGGCAAAGACAGATGTGAAAACGGAGATTCAAAGTCAAATAAGGGATGGCGATTTCGTTCAACTCACAGACCTATCCCTTCTAACACTAGTTCAGCGCCATTAACTCTATAAGTATAATTTCCACAAACAATGGCGAAAAGACCCGTACCTCCTCTGCAAAGACCCCCAGACTCCTCAGCCCAATTCCGCCGCTCATCCTCAGCCGGCCACTTACTGAATTCATTTTAAGAGAGCCAGACTACTATACGAAGAAACGGTGAACATAGTACCGGGGTCAGTTTCAGTGACCATAACCGAGCCAGAAGTTCTGGATTGTCCCGTTTGCTTTGAACCTTTAAGCGCTCCAGTATATGAGGTACTACTTACTAAACGTAGCACGGGGTAAAGTAGTAGTAGAGTCGATGTAAAGTAGTTGAGTCGATGTAAAATTGCGACATACATATGTCGTATAGCATTCGCCAAATTGGTGCATAATTTATATTATAAAAAACTATTCGATGTAAAGTAAATGAGTCGATGTAAAATTGCGACATACATATGTCGCATATTATTCGCAGAATTGGTGCATAATTAATTATAATATTTATTTTTTGAAAAGTTCTTTGTCTGTGAATTTTATATAAATTTAAGACTACGTCGTATATTATTCGCAGAATTGGTGCATAATTAATTATAATATTTTTTTTTTAAAGTTCTTTGTGTGTGAATTAAATATAAATTTAAGACTACGTCGCATATCATTCGCAGAATTGGTGAATAATTAATTATAATATTTATTTTTTGGAAATTTCTTTGTCTGTGAATTAAATATAAATTGAAGAATACTATTGGATGAATGAACCTGCGATTATTACTTCGAAACAATTTCGCATAAAAACCTCGCAACACTCGTACTATAACGAATAAAATATACTTTTTTATGTTTGTTCTTGTAAATTTTTTATTCTGCGACATACGAACGTCGCATATTAGTCCCCGAGTTGGTAAATAATTAATTTTATATAATTAATTTTTGAAAAGTTTTTAGTACGTGACTAAATTACTAATAAATTGAAGTCTACTACTATTAGGTCAATGAACTGCGATTATTACTCGAAACAATTTCACATAAAAACCGCATAACACTAGTACAATAACGATTAACATATATTTTTCTATGTTTGTTTTTGTAAATTTTCTATTCTGCGACGTACAAAATTGCGACATACAAACGTCGCATATTTTTTGGAGAGTTGGTAAATAGTAATTTTTAGAAAATTCTTGTTCTTTGACTAAATTAATAAATTAAAAAAAAAAAACTATTAGGTGAAAAAAGCGGTGCGTAATACTATTCGAAATGTGTTCGCATATTGATACATTTATGCGAGTTTTATATGGATATGCCCCTTCCAAACAAGGTCGAGGCCTTTACTTAAATGGCGCCCATTTCATCAACGATATTCCTACCAACATTCCTATGTGGATTGATAGGTTTGTTTTTGTGGAGCCCCGTGTCCCTTTTTCTTGGCCCTCTATCCCTTGGGTCAAGGAACTTCCACAAGAGAACTCTACCCCTCCTCCTCCTCCTAACGCTCTTTTTGACCAACGGGTTCACTCTTGGAACTCCAAGCCCGTTAAGTCGGAAAAGCTTCTTAAGGATGAGAGCCTTCTCCACTATTGCAGCCTCCTCATCCACAAAACCTGCCCTCCACCCACCGAAAAGATCCTTGATCTTATTCGGATTAAGGATGATCCAGGTAATCTTCAACTAGCTTGCTCGAGCAGTCTCTTTCTTGTTTTAATTAACGTGAATTTCATTAATATCGACCATAATTTTCTATTATCTTCTTGCAGAGGCTCCCAGTTTTAACATTCCTCTAAGGAGGGCTCTCCTGAAGAGGAAGTCTGGGGCCACCTCCAACTCGTCTGGAGATAAAGTTGAGGGGTCGGCCACTTCCTCTGACTCTCGACCAGAGCCACCACAGCGGTCCCCTACACGAAAAACTCTGCCGCCTCCGCCACCACCGCAAAAGCAACCACAACAGCAACACCAATAACAACAGCAACAACAGCACCCACAAAAACAGCCCTCTCATCCGCAACATCAACAAAAGCAACCACAAGGACGAACTCCAGCACCTCCTCCCGGGAATAACCCACAACACCAATCTACCTCCTCCTCGACCACCAAAACCTCGATCTCCTCCAAAACTGATGATCACCAACAGAAAATTGTTGACCGTCAGCACTAACCCGAGGACCGACAACAAAAAACTGACCTTCGAGCCCCCAATCCCAAAGATACCACTCAATCCAAGACCAGAGATGTAATATCCCGATATTTTATCGGTATAAATTACGTTTTAGTTCCGATATAATAACGTTGTCGTTTATTATTTTCGGAATTAATTATGTTCAGTCAGGACTACCGAAATTTAATTTCGACGTACCGTTTACGTTCGGAATAATTTTGGTAATTAGGTATTATGTTTAATTAATAATTAAACATATTTTGGTGAATAATTGGACAATTAATTCGCCCATTAAAACCTAAGCCGTGACTTAGGTGCAAGGTGTCTCAAAATGTATTCATTTT
>CACSLK010007274.1:38245-60747 GCA_902706635.1 Striga hermonthica
GGTCACCCAGCCCGAGGGCGTGAGTAATCGACCAACCTACCCACTCCAAGGGATGTTCCAAACTAGCGACCACTCAGCCCGAGGGCCTTAATCAGGGTGGGTTTGGCCTTCACACTTGCCCACCTGCGAGGAATGTTCCAAACAGGAGGCTACCCAGCCCAAGGGCGTGAGTAATCGACCAACCTGCCCACCCCAAGGGATGCTCCAAACAAGCGACCACCCAACTCGAGGGCCTTAGTCATGGTGGGTTTGGTCTTCATACTTGCCCACACGCAAGGAATGTTCCAAACAGGAGGTCACCCAGCCCGAGGGCGTGAGTAATCGACCAACCTGCCCACCCCAAGGGATGTTCCAAAAAAGCGACCACCTAGCCCGAGGGCCTTAATCATGGTGGGTTTGGCCTTCACACTTGCCCACCCGCGAGGAATGTTTCAAACATGAGGCCACCCAGCCCAAGGGCGTGAGTAATCGACCAACCTGCCCACCTCAAGGGATATTACAAACAAGCGACCACATCATACATCCTGTCATCCAAATCATTCGAACATTCCAAGCATAAGAGGGTGCGCAATAAAATAAGTAATTCCAAAAGGTGACTGAATTTTATTAACTTCTTATCAGGATTTGCGAGCTACATCTTTGTTCAAATTTCCAAAACCTCTTTGAAAAAAGCAAAAATTTTACACATAATATTTTTTCAAATTAGCTATGTTCCATGACCTGGCAAGTGATCTCCCTTCTGCATCCTTTAGAGAGTATGCTCCTGCTGCATGCACCCTCTCGACCAGGTATGGACCTTCCCAGTTTGGTTCCAGCTTTCCCACGTGTTTGAGCACATCCACGCGTTTCCAAACCAAGTCACCCACTTGGAGTCTGCGAACTTTCACCTTTTTGTCATGAGCTGGTCGCATCTTTTGTTTTTACACTTCCACTCTGATCGCTGCTCTTTCGCGCAGCTCCTCAATGGTGTCTAAAGCCGCCATCATTAGATCTTCATTCTGCTCTGAGTCATATGTGCTCGACCTTTGCGATGATAGCTCGACCTCGACTGGTAGCAGTTCTTCCGTCCCATAGACAAGACTGAAGGGGGTTTCTCGTGTGGTCGACCTCGGGGTAGTGCGGTATGCCCAAAGTACTGAAGTTAGCTCGTCGACCCATGCCCCCGAGGCCTTTTCTAGCCTTGTTTTCAGCCCATTCAGTATAATTCGGTTGGTTACCTCGACTTGGCCATTGACTTGCGGATGAGCGACAAAGAAAAAGTGTTGCTCGATCTTTATATCCTCACACCATGCTTGAATCCGCTTGCCATTGAATTGAGTTCCATTGTTGGATATCAACACTTTGGGCACGCCAAACCTGCAGCAAATATTGTTATATAAGAAACTGATGACAATCAAAAATTTCCTCTGCCCCGTCCGCTGCGGCATCGGCCCCACCAGGTCGATTCCACTTGACGAATGGTATAGGGGCACTCATTGTTGTCATGTCTTCTGCGGGTTGATGAATCAATGGGCCATGCTTCTGGAATTGCAAACATTTCTTTACTATAACCCTAGCGTCCTTCTTCATCGTCGACCAGAAATACCCTGCCCTAGAAATTTTTGCGACCAAGGCCCCCGACTTGCTATGGTCGCTAAAACATCCTTCGTGCACATCTCTCAGCATGTATCGACCCTCCTCTCTAGTCACGCACCTCATATGCGATCCGGCATACGACCATTTGTAAAGAATACCTCCATGCTCAAAAAAGCTCTTTACTACCTTCAACGCCCCCTCCTTCAACTCCCTTAAAATTGGGGCTCTCCAATCTTCGACCTCTTCGATCTCAACCACTTTTGCTTCGACCACGCTTCTCTCCAAATGTAACAAGGTCACACTTCTGCTCTTGCAATCCACCAGATTTTGAGCGATCTTCGACAACAAGTCTGCTCAACCATTTTCTCCTCGAGGGATCTGTATCAGTTTGAACGAATCAAACTCCTCTTTCAACTTCCTCATCCCGTCTACATATCTCTGCATTCGATCCTCCTTAACCTCAAAACCTTCCTGAAATTGCCCAACTACCAACTGAGAATCAGAGTGTACTTGCACTTTCCGAGCTCCTCCATCCATGGTTAGTTGCAGACCTTTGACTACGGCCTCATATTCAGCCTCATTATTCGACACCCTGAATCCCACTTTGGCTGCAAATTCTAGATAATCGCCCTTAGGAAAGACAAGTACAATTCCTAACCCAGCTCCACCTCTCGCCACAGATCCATCCACGAACAACTGTCATACTCCTCCTGACTCCTTCTCAACTTTCGTACCCTCCTGGATAAAACCCCCTAACACCTATGCCTTTATAGCCCTCCCCGGCTCATACAACAATGAGTATTCACTTAGCTCGACCGCCCATTTCACCAATAGACCAAAAACTGAGGGCCGCCCGAGCGTCTCTCCCAGCGGCATGTTTGTTCTCACCTTCACTCTGTGTTCAAGAAATATGGCCTCAATTTTCGAGCGGTTACAACCACTGCCAAAGCACACTTCTCGATTTTAGAGTACCTCATCTCAGCTCCTTGCATCACCCTGCTCACATAATAAATAGGAAATTGTGCCACCCCTTCTTCTTGCCAAGGGAATTTGATAATATCCCTGCGAGGCATCCATCAGGCTCAACAACTTACACCCAGCAGTTGAATCGACTAGCTGGTCGGTCCTGGGCAACAGGTACAAATCCTTCGGGCATGCTTTGTTCAGGTCCCAGAAATCTATGCACATTCTCCATTTTCCTTCAGCTTTGGACACCATTACTGTATTTGATAACCATTCTGGGAATTGAATCTCCTTGATATGCCCAGCTCCCAACAACTTCTCGACCTCCTACT
The DNA here is from genome assembly GCA_902706635.1 of Striga hermonthica. NCBI lineage: Eukaryota > Viridiplantae > Streptophyta > Magnoliopsida > Lamiales > Orobanchaceae > Striga > Striga hermonthica. The sequence continues at coordinate 41,116 of CACSLK010007274.1, forward strand.
CAATAATTTTATCCATCTCCGCTCTATGGTGCCTCCTCTTTTGTTTCACCGGCCTGACACTGAGGTCGATGTTTAAGCGGTGCTCGATCACCTCTGTACTTATTCCTGTCAGCTCTTTCGCTGTATAAACAAAGATATCGGCAAACTCCCTCACCAAACTAATCAATCTCGATCTGATTGGCTCCTCCAGCTCCTTCCCGATTTTAAACTTCTTCTCCTCATACCCCTTGATCATCTGGATCTCCTCCACCTCCCCTCCTGGCTGTATGTCTACCTTTCCCTTACCCTTCTCCAGTCTCTGCCTGTCCTCCTTCGACCTTGACCCACCTAGTTGACTAATTTCCTCCTCCTTCGGCTTGGTCTGCCTCTGTGCCAATTGTTTGTTATTACTCACTGTCGTCTGATAGCAGCTTCTCGAGGTAAGTTGATCCCCTGCGATCTCACCAACGTTTTCGCCCACCGGATATTTTATCGTCATATGGTACGTTGATACGACCGCCTGGAACGCATTTAGGCTCGTCCTCCCCATAATAATATTGTAAGATGACTCAGCTCCTACTACCACAAACCGTACCATCCGCACATTTCTCGTCACTCCTGATCCTAACGCCACCGGCAGACTCACCTCGCCTAGCGGCATCACTTCTCCTCCATTAAAACCATATAGAGCCGTGGCCACCGGCTTCAACTCCATGTTCAGCTCCTTGTTGATCTGCGAGAAACAATCATAAAACATCACGTCTACCGAACTCCCGGTATCAATAAACACCCTCTTCACATTAAAACCCGCAACCTCCGCGGTAATCACCAAAGCATCATTGTGTGGTAGCACCACTCCCTCGACATCCTTTTCTTTAAAACTAATTACTGGCATATGAGCCGTGATTCCGACCTCCTCCCTCTTCCTCTTCACTGCTTGAGCATGCTCCCTCCTGGCGTTATTCGAGTCGCCATCCGTCGGCCCTCCTGAGATCATATAAATCGTCCCTCTCTTCATAGGAGCTTCGCCCCTTAGCCTTCCTTTCTCTCCGTGCCTCCTCGGTTTCTTTCCTCGATCATCTCTATCCTTCCCCTCCTCATCTCTATCACTCCTCTCCTCCGAATCCTCTCGACATCTCCTTCTTCCCTTTCCTTTCACCCTATCATGGTACACAAACTTCTTCAGATGTCCAGCCCGGATCAACCTCTCAATCTCATCCTTCAAATGTCAGCAATTCTACGTGGTATGACCATAGTCTCTATGGAAACGATAATAGATATCCGATCTGGGCCGAACTGGGCCTATAAACCTCGTCTTTGGCTACGTTACGTCTTCGCTCGGCATCTTCTGATCCATTGCCTCGAGCACTTCTGTTATATCTTTCCTTAGCGGTGTGAAATTATGGTACCTTTGTCTCTCGAGCAACAACGGCCTCCCCTGCCATCTATCATCCCTATTTGTTTGCTTCGAGTCTCGCCCCTCTCCTCTAGGCGAGGCTCTTTTCGGCCTGCTCCGCCTGGGCGAACTTCTTTTCGGCGACGTCCCCCTTGGTGGACTCTTTTCCCTCTTCGGCTCTGGTCGAGCCGCTCCCTCCAATTTTGCAAACTCCACCTCCATCTCTTCCAGGATAATGTACTTCCTACACCGCTTCAAAACATCCTCATACGATCGAGCAGGGGTCTTCGCCAATGAGGTTCGGCAAGGCCCCGCTCGAAGACTCCTAATCAACCCTTCTGCCTTCACCTCATCCGACGCCGAGTGTACTTCCAAGCACGTCTGATTATATCGAGCAACGTACTTCCTCAACGATTCCTTCTCCCCCTGCCTCATCGCCATCAGGGTCAGATATGTCTTCTCCTACGCCACCGCGCTCGAATACTGATTGGTAAGTTTGCTGGAAAAATCCTCAAAGTCCGCGATCGACCCAGGGGGTAACTGATGAAACCAATCAAGTGCTCCTCCGTGCAAGGTCGATAAAAATGCCCTGCAACATACAGAATTGGAATATCCATGTAACACAACCATATTTTCAAAGGTCCTCACATGCCTCGATGGGTCAGATGACCAGTCATACACCAAATTAGTCTCCTTTGAAATTATTCGGCAAAGGGGCCGTGAGAATTTCCCTCGAGAAAGGATGTCCTCGAGTTCTCCTCTCCGGTCTCCCCTCGACTTTGTCCTGTAACTGACGCAACTGCTCCGCCATCCTCTCCATCGCACGATCTCTCCCGCCTCCTCCGTCTCCATAACTGGACACATCCTCGTACTGACTTCCTGCCACCGTGGTCGGCGCTGTTGTGGTATGAGACGTGTGACTTGTAACTTACTGAACTGCCTACGCCGCCGCGGCCGCGGCTATCCTCTGCATCTCCTCCCTGGTCATCGTCACTACCTGCTGACCGGGAGCTTGTACACCTACCTGTGGTGGCGCTCCTCCTTCTGTCACCGCTCCTGTTTGTGCTATTGCTCCTCCGAGCTGCGTCATTACTGGGTTCTGGGGCTGTTGCGCGAGCCTCCTGGGCACGACTGGAACTTGCGTCTCCTCCGGGGACCGTCGTGGATGCTCCCACACCTTGAAGGACGGGTGCAGGAGTGACCGGCGTCTGCGAAGGGCCAGAGAAACCCGAATGAGGGCCTTGCCCAACCGGCCTGGTCGTCGTCCTAGCGTCGTCGAACGTCGACTGCAAGTTTTTGAGAATTCCGTCCGCCATAGCTGAGCTTCAAACACAACTTCTCAAAGGAAAGTCCCACAGACGGCACCAATAATGCAAGCGTGAGCGTCCTGGCCCGGTTTAGGATAGATCAAATCTCGCCTTCGCCGGTAGAACGCCGGAAACCTGCTAATAACTCACACACCGGGGGTTGTGTTCGGTGAAGAGCCTTCGATGCTTAAGTCAGTATGTGTATGATTATACTGGAGTTGAATAATGGAATCATCGTGTCAAGGGAGAAAGGCTCACCCCCTTTATATAGGGGTGAGATACATACTCTAATAGCTGCCCAGATAAGGTGGGCTGGCTGCCCAAGTTGCCCGTCCGTAATCGGACACGCCGCGCACATGTCATAGGTGGCGCGGGACGTTGGGAGCTGTCAGAGGTGGTTGTCGCTATCATCCAATACGTTCTCGACACGTGTCCTTCTGCACATGGAGTGAATATTCTCCTGCAATTCTGTTAAAGGCTCTTACACGCGCCTGTGACTAGGCCGATCCATAGAGTGTTAAGTCCGCGAGGTGATCGACCTGCTGAAGTCGACTAAGTTGCTCGATCGCTTATCTGGTCGAGTGATGGATTGGTCGATTGTTTGGCTGGTCGACTGGTTGACTGATCGATCTTCATGCCACTTGGCATGGCTCCTTTACGGTACGTCCTTTTCGACCGGTTCAGCAGACCGGTTTAGCCTGGTAGGTATAATATCCTATATCAAGATATATAACGGGGTGAAAAAGATTTTGACCCATAAACATGATAGGGCTTTTTCATACTCAACTAAACAAGTTAAATTTACAAATATAATACCCAATTTGGAGGATATAGAATGCCTTGTATGCGCGAACAAAGGGACCCTAACAGTTGTCTCGCTAAGCAGTTGTTCCCCTTTGATTCGATTTTACTCCATTAAATTTGCGGTGCCCTGTTCACATAAAGTCAAATATGCCTGTTGAATGTACCAAAAAAAAACCTGTTGAAAAAAATTCGTTGTAGTGTGGGAACCATTTCTTGATAATGTGACATCATGTTTCATTTCATTTTATACTTGGTGGAATAACTTGTATTACATTGTCTATTCGAGATATCTTTAGGAAATTGTGAGACGGTCATTCATTTAATTATCCAAAAAGTCAATGAGAAGGAAGGCAACATATTCTGTATTTGATGGGCCGCGGGCCTACGTATTACTCACGAAACTGTTACAGATTCACTTTCAGTTGAGGGTACTGTTTTAAATAGTTAGCTGTAGCTCACAATATTGTTATTTGCATTTTTTCTTTTTTCTTTTTTTTTTTTTCCAAAAAACGCGATATTGTTTTATATATCTAGCGTCATTTTCCAAAAAACGCTTACGCCAAAAGTTGAAATAGCACATTTTTTTATATATTTTGCGTTATGTCACGCTATTTTCACTACTTTGCGCTATATTTTTGCAGTGTATTTAAACAATAAAATATTTAAAAAAAAAACTTATATTTTTTAGGGATTAGAAATATATTTTTAAATTCCTGAAAACTAAAAATTTTAATAATGATTTCAAATTAAAAGTTTGAAAATGTAAAGTCCTAAGTTAAATATTGCAATATATATCGGTCCAAGTCAATTATATCATTATACTTTTGGATATTTGACATTTAAATTTAAGAACAAAAATTTTATATCTAGTGGCTAGAATTAAATTGTAATTAAATAAAAAAATTAATAACAATGTATATGCTTAAAATTAAAATATGACTTTATCTTATTATATTTTCATTGTTTGTTTTACTTTTTAGTATATTTGCTTTGTTATTTAAGTATCTATATTATGATATTTTGCATTATATATTTGTAAAAATTAATTCTGATGTTTTATTTTGATTTCATTCAAATATTATGATACTTTTTAGAATTAAACATCCAGTTTTATTATATGCAAGTATATATATAATATTTCTGTAAAAATAATTTTCTACACTCAAATAGCTTACGCAACGCTATATATTTACACTACACGGTATAAAGACTAAAACGCGAGGCATTACGCTATCCGCGTTTTAAAACATTGATTGAGGGTGATTTGAGTGAACATCCCTTCGTCCTGTATGGGTCGTAATGCAAGTGTGAGCGTCCTAGCCCGGTTTAGGATGGATCGAACCTCGCCTTCGCTGATAGAACGCCGGAAACCTGCAAATAACTCTCACACGGGGGGTTGTGTCCGGTGAAGAGCCTCCGATGCTTAAGTCAGTATGTGTATGAGTATACTGGAGTTGAATAATAAAAAAAATCGTGTTAAGGAAGAAAGGCTCACCCCCTTTATATAGGTGTGAGATACCTGACCTAAGGCTGCCAGGATTTGGTGAGCTGGCTGCCTAAGCTGCCCGTCCATACTCTGACACACCGTGCGCATGTCAGAGGTATTGCGGGACGTTGGGAGCTGTTAGAGGTGGTTGTCGCTATCAACCAATGTGTTCTCGACACGTGTCCTTCTGCACATAGAGTGAATATTCTACTGAAATTTCGTTAGAGGCTCTTACACGCGCCTCTGACTAGGCCAATTCATAAAGCGCTATGTCCGCGAAGTGGTCAACCTGTTGAGGTCAACTAAACTGCCCGACCGTTTACCTGGTCGAATGATGGATTTGTCGACTGCTTGACTGGTCGACTGGTTGTCTTGTCGATTTTCCCGCCACTCAGCTTGGTTTCTTCACGTTATGGCCTCTTCGACCGGTTCAGCGGTCCAATTTAGCCTTGTGGGTATAATATCCTATATCATCTAGTCTCCCCCACTCTAGTCGAGTCTGGATGACTCGATCTAAGAGTGAATTTGTGCTCGTCGCTCTCCTGGATGGCATGATGTCATATATCGACCATCTGATGAGTTTCCTGCTCACTTTTTCAATTAATCCTTCTTTAATTGCCAGCAATAAAGTTGTCTGTCACACGTCCTTTATGTCGCACCTGCTTTCCTGTCACGCGTCACACATGCCGCTTCTGTCAGTCGCTTTAATTATTGCACATTTTCGCATAACGTGCCCCTTTTCTATCCTGTGTTAATTGGATATCTCCCGTCGCGAGATTTTGCTTTAATCCAACGGCCCTTATCTCTCAACTCTTCAAATCATCTAGGTATAAATTCAACACTTAGCGAATTTTCAGAGTTTTTCCACCTTTGCAATTTTTGAACTCTTTGTACTTTGAGCTTTTCCTATAACCCTTGCTTTCTTTCTTGGCGATTTCTCTTGCACTCTTCCGGCTTCATCGATATCTTCATCTGCGACTATGAGTAAGTTGTTCCTCGCTTGAATTTACATTTCTGTGTTTCAAATTTGCCTGCTCTTTGAATTTTTTTGTGTTGGGTATCCCGAATTTGCTTGTTGAATTTTCTGGATTTGTGCGTTTTATCCTGAATTTGTGCTCTGAATATTGTGATTTGTTTGTTTATCGTTGTGAATTTTGTTTTTCCTCTGCAATTTTTTGAATTTTATGTTCTTTCCCCTTTCGATTTTCAGAATCACTTCCTCCTAAAAAACCCTAGCTTTGGAAACCTTCTCCTCCCCTCCTTTTCTTTTCGTCGAAATTCCCCGTTTTGATATTGTTCTTCTTTGTTTTTTCAGATTCTGCTACTTCGACCACCTCCTCTGATTCGGTTCAAGTACTTCCCTCTGCACTCGAAGTTGTTCCTCTCTCCATCCTTCGCCCCGGTGATACCAATCCCTCCGTCGTTTTTACAGCCCGCATTTCTTCTCCTCATTCCGGGGATTCCATGGATAACATTCCCCTCCGCCATCGTCGACCTGCTTTTGGCTCATTAGATGAGCCAGAGGAGGACGAGGTCACTTCTTCTCAACCTACTTTCCCTACATCTTCGACCATTCCCCCTTCTTCCCCTCGGCCTAACACTTCTACCTTTCCATCCTAGAAATCCCCGACCAAAGCTTCCAAATCCACCTCCCCTGCTTCTCTTTCAATCTACTGGCTAGAGGGTGACAAAGTTGGTCTTCCTTCCGGCTGGGGCTTCTATTGTCCTTCTCCCACCGATACCTATGATCGCCCTCCTTCCAATTGCTACACCTTCTTTAAAATTCAGTTTGACCTCGGCATACGCTTTCCTCTCAGCCCCGATCTACTCCACATCTGCAAGTGGTTCGGGCTTTCCTTAAACCATTTCCCTCTCAACGCCATTCGCTTTATGACAACCTTCATAATTATATCTCGTGTTCGGTTAGGTCAATTCGACCTGGCTTTCTTCCATTACTGCTACGCCCCTTCAAAACAGGCCCGTGGCCTTTACCTGAAAAGCCGTAATAATGCCCACTTTATCTCAAACATCCCCTCCAATCCCCAAATGGGCCGATACTTTTGCCTATATCGAGCCCGATACTCCTTTTCCTTGGGCCCCTTCTCCTTGGCTCAAGGAACTTCCCCAAGAGAGTGCGAACATGACGAACCCTTCTCCTAACCCTCTTTTTGACCAACAGATTCATGTTTGAAATTCCAAACCCGTTGCGTCAATCCCTCTCCTTAAGAATGACAACCTTCTCCATTACTGTGGTTTTCTCACCCACAAGGTCTTCTCTCCTCCCACTGATGAAGTTCTTAATCTGATTAGGATTGAGAATGATCCAGGTAATTTTCGATCGATTTGCTCGAGTGTTCATGTATTTCTTTATTTCTTGTTCAAGTGTGTTTTGTCGACTTCAATTTTTTTTGTCATTTTCTGCAGAGGTGCCCAGCTTTAACATTTCTCTGAGGAAGACTCCTCCAGGTAATTTTCGATCGATTTGCTCGAGTGTTCATGTATTTCTTTATTTCTTGTTCAAGTGTGTTTTGTCGACTTTAATTTTTTTTGTCATTTTCTGCAGAGGTGCCCAGCTTTAACATTTCTCTGAGGAAGACTCCTCTGAAGAATAAGTCTGGCGCTGGGTCCACCTCTGGATCGACCGGCGACCACGTCCATCAGATCGAGGGCTCGACCACACCCTCTCATCTGGAACCACGACCACAACAACAACCACCGCCCCAGCAACAAGATCAGCAACAGCAGCAAAAACAACAACAAAAATAACAACAACAACAACAACAACCACAACCGTAGAAGCAACAACACCAACAGCGCCAAGACCACCACCAAAAACGCCAATAAGAACGACAAACCCCACCTCCTCCTCCTAACACCACTGCTCGATCGCCTCCCGGACAAACTGGGACTAAAACCTCCACCGCCCCTGAGAGAACCGGAACCAAGAACTCCACCACCTTCGAGAAAGCTGGGGCCAGGGGTTCAACCACCCTGAGAAAGCCGGGGCTAAAACCTCGACCTCCCCCAAAGATATCGCCAGCCAATCCTCTTCACAAAAAACCAACAGCCAAACCACTACCTCCCATACAAAACATCGGTCTTCCGAACATCATACCTCCTCCAAAACCAAAACACAAGAAAAACCTCCTCTCGACCAACTATCTTCTAAAAACCCTTCCGCTGGCTCGACCAAAGCCCTGGTTGAATCCAGTGGTCAGGATGACCCAGGGCGCGAGATGGCCTTGTGATGCGGAAGTGGCTTTTGAGGCCCGAGCACGCTAAGAGCCAATGGTCGAGACGATCCGAGAAGGCCGAGAAAAAGGTCGAAACAACGTGTGCATGGCCAAAAAGACGTACGCGAGCTCGAATACGAGGACGCACGCCCGAAGATCACGCACGGTGGGTGCGCGATGTGAGGTTCAAGCACGGACACGGCGTGACTTGAACGTCAAAATTGACAAGAAGCTTCTAGAAGATTCAAGTCTAACATTCTAGAAGATATTTATTAATTAGATTAATTATTATTTTGATTGGTTAGTTTAATTAATTGATTGTTAATTAATAGTATTAGTATATATATTTAGTTTAGACGTGAAGGTTAGTAATTAATTATTATATGTTAGTAGCAGGTTAGTTTGGCAATATATATGGTTTATTAGTATTAGTTTATTAGATCAGGTTAATATATATTTAGGTTAGCCGTGATTGTTAGGTTAGTATTTATTTAATTAGCCGTTAGTAGTTTAGTTATGTTAGGAGATTTTATTAGCTTAAGAGTTTTATATTTTTTTAAGTCTTGGGATGCAAGACATATAGTTTCCTTAGGACTAGATATTATTTCCTAGTTATAATTATAGCTCTCATAGGACTAGATCTAGTTTTTCTTATAAATGCCCATGTACTCATTCAATTTAAGACAAGCAATGAATTAATGAAAAATCGACCTTTGGTCACCAATTTCTTGTGTTAGAATTCTTTTGAGTTTTAGTACAAAATCCTTGTGTCGAAAAGGGCGTTTCACCACATAGTTCATCATAAGCTCGAGTTTGGCAAAGATTCACGTCCGAGCTGTCTCATCTATCGTGAGAAGATAAGGAGAAATCCGAGTCGTCCACACCCATCGCCGAGAAGGAAGCCGTGGCAAGCAACTTTCGAAGCAAATCGAGTTGAGCGGATACACGATCTTCATCATTGGTGCTTTCATTGAGAGTGTTTCATTGAGAGGGCCGATCGTGTATCTTGTTAGACTTTATCTTCCTCTTTCAATTTTTATTTTCTTTTGATTTTTTCTTTTTGTTACTTTAAAAAAAAAGTTTTATTTTTGTTTTTTTGAAAGTCTGTTCGTGAGGAACAAAAAAAAAACAAAAAAAAGTTCTTTTTTGTTTTAGTGTGCGTGAGTTTTTAGATTCAAAAAATATATATATATATATATTGTGGGATCAATTTGGCTGAGGGGTAGTATTAGCTTGAAGAATTTATTTCCTTTATTTTCTTGAACTTTGGTTGTTGGGCGTAAAGAAAAAAAAAATGAGTATGTTTTCTAAGGAAGAGATCGAATCAAGTTGGCGTTCGTGGAAGAAAAGGGTACAATCGAGAGAGGAGAAACAACGGCGATCGCAATGGGATCCGACGAAAATATTGAGGTCCGTGAAGGCTGAATTCGAAAATGTGAAGGTCACCTTGAACAATTACCACGAACGGGTAAAAAAGTTGTTGCTTCAAATACGAACGGAGATCAACGAGGCAAAAAAGTTTTTTGATGAGGAGGATAAGATCGAGGTCCCGGCAATCGAAGAAGACGAGATGCACATGGATGACGATGAAGAGGTGGAGACGCCCCAAGTGATGGTCATTGACGAGTCTTTGAGGACAAGGACTCATTCGAAGGGGGGGAGGAATTATGCGGAAGTGGCTTTTGAGGCCCGAGCACGCCAAGAGCCAATGGTCGAGACGATCCGAGATGGCCGAGAAAAAGGTCGAAACAACGTGTGCATGGCCAAAAAGACGTACGCGAGCTCGAATACGAGGACGCACGCCCGAAGATCACGCACAGTGGGCGCGCGACGTGAGGTTCAAGCACGGACGCGGCGTGACTTGAACGTCAAAATTGACAAGAAGCTTCTAGAAGATTCAAGTCCAACATTCTAGAAGATATTTATTAATTAGATTAATTATTATTTAGATTAGTTAGTTTAATTAATTGATTGTTAATTAATAGTATTAGTATATATATTTAGTTTAGACGTGAAGGTTAGTAATTAATTATTATATGTTAGTAGCAGGTTAGTTTGGCAATACATATGGTTTATTAGTATTAGTTTATTAGATCAGGTTAATATATATTTAGGTTAGCCGTGATTGTTAGGTTAGTACTTATTTAATTAGCCGTTAGTAGTTTAGTTATGTTAGGAAATTTAATTAGCTTAAGAGTTTTATATTTTGTTAAGTCTTGGGATGCAAGACATATAGTTTCCTTAGGATTAGATATTATTTCCTAGTTATAATTATAGCTCTCATGGGACTAGATCTAGTTTTTCTTATAAATGCCCATGTACTCATTCAATTTAAGACAAGCAATGAATTAATGAAAATCAACCTTTGGTCACCAGTTTCTTGTGTTAGAATTCTTTTGAGTTTTAGTACAAAATCCTTATGTCGAAAAGGGCGTTTCACCGCATAGTTCATCATAAGCTCGAGTTTGGCAAAGATTCACGTCCGAGCTGTCTCATCTATCATGAGAAGATAAGGAGAAATCCGAGTCGTCCGCACCCATCGCCGAGAAGGAAGCCGTGGCAAGCAACTTTCGAAGCAAATCGAGTTGAGCGGATACACGATCTTCATCACCCTGGGAAAGCGCCCTTGTACCGACCAACTGGAAATAGTTTGGAAACGTGTGCGCACCAGCCATACTCCGATCGATCCTTTGGCTTCAAGCTCCTCCTCTCTACTCGTGGCCCCAGTAAATGAGGTGGTTGATCGCCTCGAGGGTGCGCTCCTCAAGGATGACCGTAAAGCTGCTGGTGTTACCCTGCCCGAGCTCGGTGACCAGCTTGTGCAATGGCTTGCCCAGGTATTGTTCGTCCTACGCTTATCTCAATCCTCTTCTTTCATCTTTCTTTGCTATACACATATATATGCTAAATTGTCGTGCTTTCTTCAATTACAGGGGCTTGGTTAATTTCTGCCCTTAGCCAAGGAAGCTCGCGATAGCTCTAGGAAGTCTATCAGGAGTCTCGAGGCTGTCCTTCGTTCTGTGAACGACCAGAATTCCACCCTCCTGCACCACAACACTAAACTCCGCGAGACCCAAACAAAGCAAAAGGGCGAGTTCGAAGTCAAGGTTAAGTCTCTTGATGAAGAGCTCGTTAAGAAGGATAAAGCTCTCGCGGAGAAAGAAGTCGTTCTTGTGGTGTAGGAAGTGGCAGTGGCAGAGAAAGAGACTGCCATGAAGGAGAAGGAGACGACGCTCGAGCAAGAGCGTGTTGCTCGAGCGCAGGAAGAGGCTGGTCGAGTTGAGCTGGAGGCCACGTTGGCCAAGGAAAGGGCTGCCCACGCGCACCAATTCAAACGCTACGTTGATGCTGCTGCTCTTCGAGCTCGGCTAATGATGTGGGCTACCACAACTAGGCAGCTCTTCCTCCAAGAGTATCGTGCGCAAACGGTGGCTGACTTCATGCGGTCACCGCAATATCTGAAGGAAGTCCAAGACTTTGGGGTGGACTGTTTTCAGTTTGCCCTGCAGAAGGTGGGTGAACAGATCGCCGAGGACGATTTCGAGCAACTCGACCCGAGAGTTATCTGAGACGCCTTACCCAAGGTACCTCCTAGCTTCCACGGTGATCCTAGCCTACCACTCGAGCACGAGTGGTGGTCGAGGATGCTCGAGAGAACTCTGGCTCGATCTGATATTGTAAAGAAGCCTTTTGCTTTGCCCGCTGGAATGACCCCTCCAGTTCCCATGTTAATCACACTGGCTGAGTCTATTCGACAACGTCCTCTTAATGAAGCCTGCGATTTGACCGTTGGGACCAATCAGCAACTCGAGCCGCACGTCTCTTCCAGCAGTGCCGACTCTACTGCTGCTCCACCTCCATAGATTAGTTTGTTATTCTATTTTATTTCTTTTGCATTTCGACTTTGTATTTTGACGAACTTTGATGATCCTCTTGGAATGGAAATGTTTTGTTTAACTTGTCTCTATCTTCGACAATGCTTGTGATGATCTGATTTGATACACTCGTATAACTCTTAAACGGGGTAATTGGAATAAACTTCCATATATGATCAACACATTTTCCACATTTTAACTTGCATCTATCCGCGTAGTTTTAAATTTTGAACACATGCCCACCTTCAGAGGTGGTCGAAGCATGCGACCATCCAGCCTCATGGCCTTAAACATGATGGGTTTTGAACTTTGGACACATGCCCACCTTCAGAGGTGGTCAAAGCATGCGACCATCTAGCCTCATGGCTCGACATGATGGGTTTGAACTTTGAACACATGCCCACCTTCAGAGGTGGTCGAAGCATGTGACTATCCAGCCTCATGGCCTTAAACATGATGGGTTTTAAACTTTGAACACATTCCCACCTTCAGAGGTGGTCGAAGCATGCGACCATCCAGCCTCATGGCCTTAAACATGATGGGTTTTAAATTTTGAACACATGACCACCTTTAGAGGTGGTCAAAGCATGCGACCATCCAGCCTCATGGCCTTAAACATGATGGGTTTGAACTTTGAACAAATGCCCACCTTCAGAGGTGGTTGAAGCATGTGACCATCCAGCCTCATGGCCCGAAACATGATGGGTTTTGAACTTTGAACACATGCCCACCTTCAGAGGTGGTCAAAGCATGCGACCATCCAGCCTCATGGCCTTAAACATGATGGATTTTAATCTTTGAACACATGCCCACCTTCAGAGGTGGTCGAAGCCTACGACCATCCAGCCTCATGGCCTTAAACATGATGGGTTATAAGTTCTGAACACATGCCCACCTTCAGAGGTGGTCGAAGCATGCGACCATCCAGCCTCATGGCCTTAAACATGATGGGTTTTGTGCACTGTTGGATTTCTTCTTTTATACTTATGCCTTCGTACTCGTCTCCTAGGCTCGGAAGTTTACTTGTAGCTCCATTGGCTTCGTTGGCGTTCTTATCCTCATGTCCCTCCACATGGTCCTAGAATCTTGGTCGTGACAGATTTGGTCTTCATACTTGCCCATCCGCGAGGAATGTTCCAAAGAGGAGGCCACCCAGCCCGAGAGCGTGAGTAATCGACCAACCTGCCCACCCCAAGGGATGTTCCAAACAAGTGACCACCTAGCCCGAGGGCCTTAGTCATGGTGGGTTTGGTCTTCACACTTGCCCACCCGCAAGGAATGTTCCAAACAGGAGGCCACTTGCCCGAGGGTGTGGGTAATCGACCAACCTGCCCACCTCATGGGATGTTCCAAACAAGCGACCACCCAGCCCGAGGGCCTTAGTCATGGTGGGTTTGGTCTTCACACTTACCCACCCGCGAGGAATGTTCCAAACAGGAGGCCACCCAGCCCGAGGGCGTGGGTAATCGACCAACCTGCCCACCCTAAGGGATGTTCCAAACAAGCGGTCTTATCATACATCCTGTCATCCAAATCATTCCAACATTCTAAGCATAAGAAGGTGCGCAATAAAGCAAGTAATACCGAAATATAACTGAATTCCATTAACTTTTGAACAGGATTTGCGAGTTACATCTTTGTTCAAACTTCCAAAATCTTTTTGAAAAGCGAAAATTATATAAATAATATTTTTTCAAATTAGCTATGTACCATGACATGGCAAGTGATCGTCCTTCTGCATCCTTTAGAGAGTATGCTTCTCCTGCATGCACTCTCTCGATCAGGTATGGTCCTTCCCAGTTTGATTCCAGCTTTCCCACGTGTTTGAGCACATCAGCGCATTTCCAAACCAAGTCACCCACTTGGAAATCAGTGGACTTTCACCTTTTTGTCATGAGCTGCTCACATTTTTTGTTTGTACGTCTCCACTCTGATCGCTGCTTTTTCGCGCAGCTCCTCAATAGTATCTAAAGTCGCTGTCATTAGATCTTCGTTTTGCTCTGAGTCATATGTGCTCGACTTTTGCGATGATAGCTCGACCTCGACTGGCAGCAGTGCTTCCATCCCATAGACTAGACTGAATGGGGTTTCTCCGGTTGTCGACCTCGGGGTAGTGCGGTATGCCCAAAGTACTGAAGTTAGCTCGTCGACCCACGCCCCCGAGGCCTTTTCCAGCCTTGTTTTCAGCCCATTCAGTATAACTTGGTTGGTTACCTCGACTTGGCCATTGGCTTGCGGATGAGCGACAGAGGCAAAATGTTGCTCCATCTTCATATCCTCACACCATGATCGAATCCGTTTGCCATTGAATTGAGTTCCATTGTCGGATATAAACACTTTAGGAACGCCAAACTTGCAGCAAATATTGCTATACAAAAAATTGATGACTTTCTCCTCCGTGATCTTCGCCAATGGTTTGGCCTCCACCCATTCTGTAAAATAATCCACCGCCACAATCAAGGATTTTCTTTGCCCCGTACCTTGCGGCATCGGCCCCACCAGGTCGATTCCCCACTGGGCGAATGGTATAGGGGCACTCATTGTTGTCATGGCTTCCGCAGGTTGATAAATCAATGGGCCGTACTTTTGGCACTGCAAACACTTCTTTACCATAGGCTTAGCGTCCTTCTTCATCGTCGGCCAGAAATACCCTGCCCTCAAAATTTTTGCGACCAAGGCACCCGACTTGCTATGGTTGCTACAGCATCCCTTGTGCACTTCTCTCAGTACGTATCGACCCTCCTCTTTGGCCACACACCGCAAATGCAGTCCGGCGTACGACCGCTTGTAAATAATACCTTCGTACACAAAAAATCTCCTCACAACCTTTATCGCCCCTTTCTTTAACTCCTTCAAGATCGAGGCCCTCCAATCCTCAACCTCCTCGATCTCAACCACCTCCGCATCGACCACACTTCTCTCCAAATTACACTTCTGCTTTTGCAATCCACCAGACTTTGAGCAATCTTTGATAATAGGTCTGCTCGACCATTCTCCCCTCCGGGAATCTGTATCAGTTCGAATGAATCAAATTCCTCTTTCAACTTTTTCATCTCGTCCACATATTTCTGCATCCTGTCCCCCTTAACTTCGAATCCCTCCTGAAACTGCCCAACCACCAATTGAGAATAAGAATGCACTTGCACCTTTCGGGCTCCTCCCGCCATGGTTAATTGCAGACCTTTGATCACCGCCTCATACTCAGCTTCATTATTGGACACCCTAAATTCCATCTTGGCTGAAAACTCCAAATAATCACCCTTAGGAGAAATAAGAACAATCCTCAATCCTGCTCCACTTCTCGCCACAGATCCATCCATGAAAAACTGCCATACTCCTCCAGACTCTTCCTCGATTCGTACACTCCTGGATAAAATCCACCAACACCTGCGCCTTGATAGCCCTCCTCGGCTCATACATTAACGAATACTCGCCCAGTTCGACCGCCCATTTCACTAATCTACCAGACACTGAGGGCCGCCCTAGCGTCTCTCCTAGCGGCATATTCGTTCTCACCTTCACTTTATGATTTAAGAAATAGGGCCTCAGTTTTCGAGCAGTTACAACTACCACCAGAGCACACCTCTCAATCTCCGAGTACCTCATCTCCGTTCCTTGCATCACCCTACTCACATAATAGATAGGAAATTGGGTTACCCCTTCTTCTCGCAGCAACACCGAACTCACTTCCCTCTCTCCAATAGAAATATATAGAACCAAATCCTCTCCTTGCACAGGCTTAGCTAACAAGGGAAGGTTAGCTAGCACTCCCTGCAACTCCTCGAACGTGCGCTGAGCCTCATCTGTCCACTGAAACTTCGTGCTCTTCTTCAGTGTTTTAAAGAATGGGCCACTCTTCTCCGCCACTTTGGATATAAAACGACTCAGCCCCGCAATTCGACCAGCCAAGATTTGCACCTCCTTAACATTCGTTGGCGATTTCATCTCCATTACCGCCCACAGTTTCTCCGGATTCACCTCGATACCTCTTTTGGTCACCAAGTAGCCGAAGAATTTCCCCGATCTCACCCCTAACGAGCATTGGGCTGGATTCAACTTCATCTCATACCTCCTCAAACTCGAGAATGTTTCCTTCAAGTCCCGCACATGATCCATCTCCTCCTTACTCTTCACCAACATATCGTCCACATAGACCTCCATATTCCTTCCCAATTGCTCCTTGAAAATCTTATCCACCAACCTTTGATACGTGGCACCCGCATTCTTCAGGCCGAACGGCATCACCACGTAATAATAAGTTCCTCAGCTCGTCACGAAGCTCACCCTCTTCCTATCCTCTCTCGCCAAGGGAATTTGATGATATCCCTGCGAGGCATCCATCAGGCTCAACAACTCACACCCAGCAGTTGAATCGACCAGCTGGTCGATCCTGGGCAACGGGTACAAATCCTTCGGGCATGCTTTGTTCAGGTCCCGAAAATCTATGCACATTCTCCATTTCCCTTCAACTTTGGACACCATTACTGTATTTGATAGCCATTCCGGGAACTGAATCTCCTTGATATGCCCAGCTCCTAATAGCTTCTCGACCTCTGCTCGATAATTTTATCCATCTTCGCCCCATGGTGCCTTCTCTTTTGTTTCACCGGCCTCACATTGAGGTCGATGTTTAAGCGGTGCTCGATCACCGCTGCACTTATCCCTGTCAACTCCTCCGTCGTGTAAGCAAACATATCGACAAACTCTCTCACCAAATTAATCAGCTTCGACCTAATTGGCTCCTCCAGCTCTTTTCCAATCCTAAACTTCCTCTCCCCATATCCTTCGACCATCTGGATCTCCTCCACCTCCCCTCCTGGTTGGATATCTACCTTCTCCTTACCCTTTTCTAACCTCAACCTATCATTCTTTGACCTCGACCTGCCTGGTCGAGTAACTTATTCTTCTTTTGGCTTGGTCTGCCTCTTCGTCAATTGCTTGTTATTGCTCACCGTTGTCTGATAGCAACTACTCGAGGTAAGCTGATCCCCTGCGATCTCACCAACGTTTTTGCCCACCGGATACTTAATCGTCATATGGTACATTGACACGACCGCCTGGAATGCGTTCAAGCTCGTTCTTCCCATGATGATGTTATAAGATGATTCAGCTCCCACCACCACGAATCTCACCATCCGCACCTTCCTCATCATTCCCGTTCCCAGCGCCACCTGTAAACTTACTTTGCCCATCGGCATCACCTCTCCTCTAATGAAACCATAAAGAGCCGTGGCCACCAGTTTTAACTCCATATTAAGCTCCTTATTGATCTGCGAAAAACAATCATAAAACATCACATCTACCGAACTCCCGGTATCAATAAACACCCTCTTCACATCAAAGCCTGCCATTTTCGCCGTAATTACCAAGGCATCATTGTGCGGAAACACCACCCCTTCCGCATCCTCTGCTTTAAAGCTGATCACCGGCATGCGAGTCGTAATCCCCACATCTTCTCTCTTCATTTTCACAGCCCGAGCATGTTCTTTCCTGGTATTATTCGAGTCGCCATCAGTTGGCCTTCCTGAGATCATATAAATTGTTCCTCTCTTCATGAGAGTTTCTCCTCCTTGACCTCCTTTCTCTCCATCTCTCCTGAACTTCTTCTCTCGACCATCTCGACCATCTCTATCGCCTCCCTCCTCATCTCTATCACTTCTCTCCTCCGAATCCTCCTGACATCTTCTTCTTCGTTTTCCCTTCACCCTATCATGATATATAAACTCCTTCAAATGCCCTGCCCAAATCAACCTCTCAATCTCATCCTTCAAGTGCCTGCAATTTTCCGTGGTATGGCAATAGTCTCGACGAAACGACAATAGATATCTGACCTAGGTCGAGTCAGGCCTGTAAACCTCGTCTTTGGCCATGTCACATCCTCGCTCGACATCTTCTTCTCCATCGCATCGAGCACTTCTGTCATATCTTTTCTTAAAGGCGTGAAGTTGTGGTACCTCCGCCTCTCGAACAACAATGGCCTCCCGTGCCACCTATCATCCATTTTCACCTGCTTTGAGTCTCGTCCCTCTCTCCTAGGCGATGTTATTTTTGGCTCACTCCGCCTGGGTGAACTCCTCCTCGGTGACCTTCCCCTCGGCGGGCTTTTTTCCTTCTTTGGCTCTGGTCGAGCAGCTCCATCCAATTTAGCAAACTCCAGTTCCATCTCCTCCAAGTTAATATATTTCCTGCACCGCTTTAAAACATCCTCATATGATCGAGCAGGGGTCTTTGCCCGTGAGGTTCGACAAGGCCCCACCCGAAGACTCCTTATCAGCTCTCCTACCTTCATCTCATCTGACGCCGATTGCACCTCCAAGCACGTTTGATTATATCAAGCAACATACTTCCTCAACGACTCATTCTCTCCCTGCTTCATCGCCATCAAGGTCAAATATGTCTTCTTCTGGGCCACCGCGCTCAAGTACTGATTGGTGAGCTTACTGGAGAAATCCCCAAAGTCCGCAATCGACCCCAGAGGCAGCTGATGAAACCAATCAAGCTCTCCTCCGCACAAGGTCAATAAAAATTCCCTGCAACATACAGAATGAAAATATCCATGCAACACAACCATGTTTTCAAAAGTCCTCACATGCCTCTAAGGGTGAGATGACCCTTCATACACCAAGTTGATCTCCCTGAAGTTATTTGGCAGAGGGGCCGCAAGGATCTCCCTCGATAAAGGATGTCCTCGAGCTCTCCTCTCTGGCCTCACCTCAACCTTGTCCTGCAACTGGCATAATTGCTCTGCCATCCTTTCCATCGCACGATCTCTCCCGCCTCCTCCGTCTCCATAGTTGGACACATCCTCGTCCTTATTTCCCACCACTGTGGCCGACGTGGTTTTGGCGTGCAACGTGTGGCTTGTAACTTGCTGAACTTCCTGCGCCGCCACGGATGCCACCATCCTAAGCATCTCCTCCCGGGTCATCGCCACCATATACTGACCTGGGGCCTGCACACCCGCCTGCGATGGCGGTCCTCCTTGCACCACCGCTCCTCCTGGTTGCGCCACCACTGGGTTTTGAGGCGGCGGCGGTGGCATCGCCACCGTTGCTACTGCGCGAGCCTTATGGGCGCGACTGGAGCTTGCATCTCCTCCGGGAACCGCCGTCGATGCTCCCACACCTTGAAGGACGGGTGTAGGAGTAACCGGCGTCTGCAAAGGGCCAGAGAAACCCGGAGGAGGGCCTTACCCAAATCGGCCTGGTCGTCGTCCAAGCGTCGTCGAACGTCGACTGCAGGTTGGTTCTGGGAATTCCGTCCGCCATAATTAAACTTCAAACACAACTTTTCGAACAAAAAAGTCCCCACAGACGGTGCCAATAATGCAAGTGTGAGCGTCCTAGCCCGGTTTAGGATGGATCGAACCTCGCCTTCACCGGTAGAACGCCGAAAACCTGCAATAACTCTCACACCGGGGGTTGTGTCCGGTCAAGAGCCTCCGATGCTTAAGTCAGTATGTGTATGAGTATACTTAAGTTGAATAATGGAAAAATCGTGTTAAGGAAGAAAGGGTCACCCCCTTTATATATGAGTGAGATACCTGACCTAA
>CACSLK010007274.1:64929-76903 GCA_902706635.1 Striga hermonthica
GTTCAAACTCGAAACTAAAATAATTACTTTTATTAATTACTGAATGGGATATTACATAATATCCTATATCATGTCGGTTAGGTATTGATTGAAGATGGTCGGCTCCATTGAAAGCTTAATCGAGGTTCAGAATCTAAGATCTGCTAGCCTTTTTAAAATTTGTAATTTATGGATTGGATTAGTAGCTGAGATCGGGATTTTCTTTGTGTAGGTCACATTAAATTTGTTGTCTTAGGAGGTTTTAGTGTAGGTGTTGTAAGACCTTGGCCGAGAGAGTTTTATTGTATCTTTTAGGTATGTGTGGTATTTATTTAGTTTGTCTGTTCTTTTTGTTTTTAATTCTAGTCTTTCTCTTGTTTCAGTCTCCTTGGAGTTTGTTTAGTCTGTTTGTTTAGAGTTAGTTTGTTCCCACTTGGTCGCATGTATAATCCCAAGGGGATGATTCCTATATGTGTGCTAGTTCTTATACATCAATTGATACTTTGGATGTACTCTTTTTAGTTTTAAAATCTTAATATAATTTTCGTTTGAAAAAAAACAATATGGACCAACTAACATATCCATAAAAAGTCAAGTGAGAATATTATTATTTTTTTTTTTTTATTAGAATATAACTTAGCGCAATGAGTCAATTATAAGTTATGACAACACTACTAGTATGAATCCGTGCAGATATTCATTAATATTGTAAATATAAAGTATCATTAAATAATAATTCTAAATTAAAATTATGAAATGAATGTGTAATACAATTTACTTATTTTAATTTATTTAAAATGTTAATATGAAATTTAGATTGTGCAAAATTATATAAAACATGTCTATTTAAAATTTGTACACAACCCGTACGTTGCACATAACTGATAATAAGTTACTCCCTTCTATTTTTATTATTTGTCATTTTGACTTAATGATTCATTGATTAAATAAATGTCGTTTTGACTATTTTGTTCATATTTTTCTATTTTTAACCTCCATCAATGCACAGTGTCTCTTTATATCCCATCTCCATAGTTTTCAATAACATTCATTAAATAGGGTTAATATTGGCAAAAAAAATATTAATTAGCGTATTGCTTCTCAAAACGACAAATAATAAAAATAAGAGGGAGTACATTATATACACTAGTACATATACGTGCGATGCACATGACAGAGATATTAAATGAGTTATTTTCACAGTCTTTCCGTTTAAATCTAACAAGTAATAGGGTTATTATTTATTTTCTACCTCGTTTAATCAACGTTAAGTCTAAAAAACAATAGGGTTATAAGTTTTTTTCACATTTTTTAACCAGCATTGTTTTTTTAGCCAGAACATTAAGTATGTGCATGTTAGGGCTAGCTTGTAAAATATTAATATATTATCTCACTAAAACATTTTACTAATAAAAACTTAATTTTAGCATATAAATTTATCCCTTGATATAAGAGAAAGTAACAGTTTTACTTATTCTTATTCACCATATAATATTTAATTATTATTTTATTATATAATCAAAATAAATATTGTTAAATAGTGTAGTAGAATTGTTATAAAATTATATGAATTATTTATTTCTTACAATATGGATTTTAATGTCTTTTTGGAGATTGGCTGAGGGCTCCAGAAGGACAATACTGGGCTAGCAACAACAATTTCACTTCAGGCTCAAGAAGCCCACCTCGGAGTCCAAGTAACTCTCAACACCCTTCTTCTCCAACTCACACTGAGAATCAAGATCACATGGGTAGTCAAGCTTCTCATGAACAACAGCTTATTGTTCACTCAGCTGAATCCAACCCTGCTCTTAAATCTTCAACTCATGGTTCTTCGAGCAGCTCCCATACAGCACTCTGCAAGCCATTAGAGTTGTCCAAAGCTCCTATTATCCAAGAGGAGCCTTCAAAACCAATGGATGTTGAAACAAGAATCCTTCCTTTATCAATCGTCAGTCCTCCCAAGGCTACTACAACAGGCAAAGGCAAGCTTACAACTTGGAAAAGGATCGGAGACAAAGAAGGCAGGCTTCAAAGACAGGATGAGTCTCCTTCTCAATTACAATCCACAATCAGTGGTAAAAGACCTAGGGCAGAGAATTCATCTGACATAGAAGCTTAAAAGGTCCAAACTTCAAAGGGCTCTGAATCAAAGAAATCCAAAACTTTTTCTGAACAGGTGGGGGTGGCCAGCCTCGAGTGGCACCCAAGTTCCCAATGCTAGCTGCGGTGTGGAACTGTAGAGGACTAGGTGGGCCCTCTACAGTTTCCCAAATACGAGGGATTATCAAAGCCCATCACCCAGCTTTTATTTTTCTGTCTGAAACCAAAAAAACAAATGCTTTTGTCAAGTCAGTTAGTAAGAAATTAGGCTTTGAGGACAGATTTTCAATTTCTGATCCTCAGGGTCTTAGTGGAGGGCTCTTATTACTATGGGATCACTCAGTCACTATTCTCAACATTCAGGCTTCATCCTTCTTTATAGCAGTTCATTTTCAGATCTCTTCTTCAGAGCCTCAATGGGGAGTGTTTGTCTATCTAAGCACCTGCAGAGCCACTAGAGTTACTCAATGGGCAGACCTAGAGTCTGTGAAGCATAATTGGGGCAATCTTTGGTTTGTGATTGGAGATTGGAACGATATCTGTTCCAGTGCAGACAAAAGAGGAGGAAATCCTAGATTGCAGAGTAGCTTCTCAGGCTTCAACTCTTTTATCAGGAATATGGATATGGAAGAAATAATGATGTTAGGCGATCAATTTACTTGGAGTAATAACAGAGTGGCTGATGGATTGGTTGAAGAGAAATTAGATAGAGGCTTTGGCTCCATTGACTGGCATCACCAATTTCCTAATGCCAAGGTCCTGAATAAGGTATCAAGTTCTTCTGATCACTCTATATTACTGATGGATGCAGGTCAGTACAAAGATAGAAAAGCAAAGCGATTTCATTTTGACAAAACGTGGGTTGAAAAGGAAGGTTTTCTGGAAATTGTGTCAAAAGCCTGGTCTCTTCCTGTCAGTGGCACTCCTTTTTTCAGACTCAAAGAGAAGGTCATAAACACCAGAGCTGCCTTGCTGCTTTGGAGCTCCAAATTTCACTCCCAAAACCAACTCAAAATAGCCTCTCTCACTCAGAAGCTAGAATCCCTAAGAGAGCAACAGACTATCTCCAACTGGGAGGAATGGAACTCTACAAGAATTGAACTGGAAAAGGCACATCACACAGAAGAGTTATATTGGCAACAAAAGGCAAGATTAAACTGGCTCAAACAGGGAGATTGCAACTCGAGGTTCTTTCATGCCTACACTCAACAGAAAAGGAGACAAAATGCAATCTCAAGACTTATCACATCAAGAGGAGAAGAGCTCACTTCAAAACAGGCCATTCAATCCCACATTACAGAATTATATTCCACTCTTTTTTCTACTGAAGGCTCTTGGGGTGGGGACTCAATTCTCCACTTAATCCCAAAGTCCATTTCTGAGGATATGAATACATCCCTGATGCAGCCTGTTGAGGAGGAAGAGATCAAGACAGCTCTGTTTAGTCTTCCTCCTGAAAAGGCACCTGGAGAGGACGGTATGAGTGCTTTTTTCTATCAACACCTTTGGTCACTTATTCATTCTGATTTTGTTGCTGCTGTTTTGAGCTTCTTTAATACTGGACAAATTTTGCAATATTAGAATCACACAATTCTATCTCTTATCCCAAAATGTGCATTACCAGACTCCTTAAGTCAATTTCACCCTATTAGCTTGTGCTCAGTAGTTTACAAAGTGATCTCCAAGGTTCTTGCTATGAGGCTTCAATTTTGCTTGAATGGTTGTATCAGTATCCAGCAGTCTGCCTTTATTAAAGGAAGGCAATTGCTAGACAATGTCATTGTTGCCCAGGAAGCATTCCATTTTCTGAATAGGCACTCCTCTGGCAAGAACTACTTTATGGCCCTAAAGCTTGATCTTATGAAGGCTTTTGATAGGGTAGAATGGCTGAGCATTAAAAAGATAATGGTGCAGATGGGCTTTCAATTGGAATTTATCAAACTTATTATGGCCTGCATCTCTACATCCTCTATCTCCTTTAAAATAAATGGTGAAGTCAGTGATTATGTATACCCTTCCAGAGGAATTAGGCAAGGGGATCCCATCTCCCCTTACCTATTCTTGATCATGTCTGAAATTTTATCTGCTCTCATATTGGATGTCTGTTCCTCTGGTCTTCTTAAGGGTATGAGGCTGTCCCAGAATGGTCCTACTTTATCTCACCTCTTATTTGCTGATGATTCATTGTTTTTTTTGCAAAGCTGGGGTTGATCAAGCTCACATTCTTATGGACTTGCTGAACAAGTATAAACTATTTACTGGCCAAACTGTTAATCTTCAGAAGTCTGCAATTTTTTTTAGTAAGAACACTCCTAGCACTCTCCAGCATAATATCTGTTCTACACTCCATGGCATTCACCCCCACAGATCCACTAGATACCTGGATTGCCATTGGGCATTGGAAGATCAAAAAAAGAGGTTTTTGCTTATCTTCTGGATTCAGTCAAAGGAAAACTTCAGAGTTGGAAAGCCAAACTTCTTTCTTCTGCTGGGAAAATTGTTCTTATGAAAGCTGTGTTGCAGGCATTGCCCATTTTCACTATGTCTTGCTTTAAGCTGCCTGCGAATATTTGTGCTGAAATCTCAAGCCTCTGTGCTAAATTCTGGTGGAACACAAGTTCTGATGATGACTTAAGAGGTATTCACTGGAAAAGCTGGGAAAAACTCACAATTCCTAAACAGGCTGGTGGTCTAGGCCTCCTTGATATTAAGCTCTTCAATGAAGCCCTTATTTGCAAACAAATTTGGAGGATTGTCAGCCAGCCAGATCTTTTAGTAAGCAAGGTCTTAAAAGACAGGTACTTTCCTAATTCCTCAATTTTCCAAGCTTCTAAATCTCAGAAAGGTTCATGGTTATGGAACTGTTGGTTTGATGTCCTTCCCTTTTTTATTAAGAACCTGAAAACTGAGATTAGAAATGGATCAGACACTAGAATTTCTGACCACAACTGGGTGCCTAATCTGTCAAAACCCTCTCCTGCATTACTTGAGCTTGCTAGAGAGCATCTGATATTTGTTAAAGACCTAATGCTGCCAGATGGCTCAGGCTGGAATGAATGGTTAATAAAGCAGGTCTTCAACAATGAGGATAGCTCTGCCATTCTGAAAATCAGTACTGTGAAAGCTGATAGATCTGATAGGCATTACTGGGCCTTGGACAAAAAAGGAAACTTCACAGTGTCTTGCACTTATGCTAATTTGGTGGCCCAGAAAGTTCATGCTATGGATCTTCCAGAAAGCAGTTTAAGCCCCAATCCATGGCACTCAACTTTAAAGAGATTTTGGTCGATGAAGGTGATGATGAAAGTCAAATTATTTATTTGGAAATGTTTTTCTGGAGCACTGCCTGTTCTTGTGAAACTGAAAAGCAGAGGCCTTGATATTGATGTGATTTGTAGAAGTTGTGGAGAATCTCCTGAAACCATTGAGCATGTCTTGCTTCAGTGTCCTAGAGCTTGTACAACATGGGATTTAGCTCCAGTTTTTTGGCCAAACTTAGCCCATCTCAGGTACTCTTTCAGAAATTGGTGGCAAGAAGTCTGCAGCATAGGTCTTTCAGAGATAGCTGAGGACAGAATTCAGCTCTCCACCTACCTCCTTTGGTGGCTCTGGAAGACGAGGAACCAGTGGATATTTCAGCACTCTACTCCCCCACCTCACATTGTCATCAAAGCAGCCATGTCAGACTGGCTGAACTTTGCTGCAGCTACTAGAAGCTCTCCTTGATTTGTTCCTTTAGTGGTCTGTTATGTTATTTGTTTTGTTCTGTTTTTAGTGCTTTGTTCTTTTAGTGGTTTTTGTTTCTTAGGGCAGGTGTTGGCTAGGCTTTGAGGCAGTGGTTCGGCAACTGTTCCTTTTTTCCTTTGTCTTCTTTATTTGGTTGAGGTTTTAGACCATCTTGTTGATGTGTCTCTCATGTTGTCTTTCTTTGGGTTATTGTATTTGAACATTGGTTGTTTTCATTAATAGTATCCTCTATCGTTCCGAAAAAAAAAATTGATTTGATAATATAACTATAATATATTCTTAATGATATAATGATTTACTTTTATAATAGTCTTGTAAGTCACAAACATAATGAATAACATTAAAAATTATTCATTCAAACTTTTATTCATTGCAAATATATTAAAATAGTTTATATAACAACCATTGAATACCACTTTCAATATATTTATAAATAAAAAGTACATAAAATTTTTGGTGTGTTCAAATTTAAATATTTTTTTTTGGGCTCAATTTCAAATCATCCAAACATTTGGTCAAACGCATAGGTGTGTTCAAATTTAAATTATTGACATTTTGTTCGCTTGAAATTTAAATCATCTACCATGGTATTGTGATGTGTATAATATATATATATATATATATATATATATATATCATTTTTAACAAATAATATGTGCTTTATAAAAATAATAATAATAATTTCACAAGATTTTAAACGTAAAATCTAATTTTAATCACAATAGAAAAATCATGGTAAATTGTATTGAAAAAGGTGTTTTGGGATAAAACAATTAAATAACATAATTAAATAAAATGCTTGATGGAAATAGAATGCGTTAATTATCTTAGACTTTTCTTACTACTAATTATAGTAAATAAGATGGCTTTTTATATAAGTATAGATTTCAAAATAAGTGTTGTTTTAAAATTTGTATTCAAGAATTCTATTTGAATGCATGTTGTTCCATGAAATAAATATTTTGGTAGAATTTTATCATATATTTAAAAATCCATGTGAATAACATGTATAATATTAAAATTTATATTCTTTTATTAATTAAGATAAATTTATTTTTGTATATTTTATCCAATTAAAAATTTTAAGTAGTGATATAAATAATTTACTATTCTATTTACGTCCAAGTTAATATTGACCAGCAAGTTATGAATAATTAATTATTTGTGTTTTAAATTTGAAACTCAAAATTGGACTACATAATAAGTCGTTCATAATTACTTATTTATATTTTAAATTTGAAACTCAAAATTTTGACTACACAATAAATCCCCTTATATATTTGACTATTCTCGAAATTTTCTAGATTTGTTGTCATTTACCATGTTGTTCACATTTATCAACTAATTCTCTAGAATTATATTACAAATATTTATTCAAACATCTTTCTATTTTTTAAGATGAATACATATCAATTTGTCGATTATCAATTCAATATCTTCTGGCAAGTTATATGGGAATATGCTAAAATTTGATAATAATATAACCTTGATTTTATAACAAATCAACTAACTTCGACTTTCATAACCATACTAAATAAAATTCATACCACTTATTTTCTTTTCAAAATTTTCAAATACAATCCTATCTATACCTAATGAAATTCATATCATTTAAATTTAGGCGTTTCATACCAAAATAAAATTGCCCCCTTTTTATTCATTATAATATGCAAGTATTATTTTATTCTAAGATTTATTGTTGTATAATACATATGAAGACATTTTTTTAAAATTTAACCACCAATTTTTGTTATATGCAAATATTTTTATATTTTTATATGAACCACCAAATTTAGATTATTCATATTTAGAAGAATCAGAATTTTTTTATATTAACCACCTAAATTTATTCTATGCAAATTTTATTAACCACCAAGTTTATTAAGATATAGCATATACATTGTGGTTAATATACCATAAAAGAAATTAAGATAATTTTTTTAACCATAGATAGATTAAATATATTATATTAGAATCCGAATTCCCCCAAATGGGATTGAATCAAATCAATGGTGTAACTAATTATCATTTATTTACAATATTTAAAATATCTATTTTCAATTTTATGTATGAAATGTTGCAGCTAAGTAATATTAATTGCAATGGATATAGAATGTTGCAGTTGTGATATATATTAAAGACGGATCTTTTTTTATATGAAATTAATAGATAAATTTATTTTCATCATAAATAAAAATTATCTTAAAATAAAATAAAAATATTTTTTAATTCAAAATTGAAGCTCTATTGGCGGGATTTTTTTTATTTAAAACAAATTATTAAGTTTATTAATTTTAAAATTTTTAGGTGAGATTTTAGTTTTTTATATATAGATATAGATTTTTATTGTTCGTCCATTTTTTTTCTAACTGTAAGTCCACAATCATAGTGAGGAAATTTTTGCATGTTAATTAAACAGCATGATTTGGGTCTTTCGAGATGAATACAATTGTAATTTGAGATTAGTTGGAGACACTGGCGGATTTACAGGAGTGGGGTCATAGGACCCCAACAAAGTTGAAAAAAAATGTCTATATATATTTTCAAAAAAAAATGAAAAAAATTATTTTTATTGTGAATTATTGGTGTGGTGCCCCCATATATTAAAAAAAAAATAAATTGAGGCAAAAGTTGCGGCCCATATGCCATGTATTAAAAACAAAAAAGAAAAAGAAAAAGATTCATACCTGCGAGGCGAGTCAGGCAACGACGCAGCTTCCGTGAAAATTTCAGGTCTTACAAGCGAGGCTCAGACATTTTCGTGAAAATTTCAGATCCTTAGGTAATCAATCATTTTCTTTTTCTTCAAGAAAAAATTGGAATATCATCCAATTTTGAGAACAAGAAGGAACAAGATTTTTTTTCGATTTTTCTTCAAGGTAATTTTTTTTTCTTTAATTTGAACACAATGTATTGTTTTGATGAGCATTATTAGTTTTCTTGATTTAGAATTTTCTAGGAATATGATATATTTTTTAGTTGATTTTAGTTTAGAAAATTTAATTTATTTTGTTAAATAAACATAACATTTGTACAGGTTTATTAATGGAGAGATTTTTTAAAAGAAAATTATCAACACCAAACAATAATAGTGGGATTGAAAATAGCTCAAGTGTTGGTAGATGTCCTGCTTCAATGCCTAAAGAAGTTGATTTAAATGATCTTCCTTGGGACCCGGCAGATAGAAGACGAATTACGGAATATCATCCTAACCAGAGTGATGAAATAAAGAGAAAATATCTTAGTAGAGGACCTTGTCAACCCCGTGGTCATGATTTTCCAAAAAAATGATGGGTAAAAAATTGGGGCAGTTTAATGTTGTCTGGTTTGATCATTATAACTGGTTAGAGTACAACGTGAAGAAGGATAAAATTTTTTGTTTGTATTGCTATCTGTTTCAAGATAACTTTGAAAATAAAGGTGGAAATGATGAGTTTGTTACCGAGGGCTTTTCGAGTTGGAATAAAACAGAAAGATTAGCCTCTCATGTGGGTGATGTTTAGCTTTCATAACAATGCCATAAAAAAATGTGATGATTTGTTGAAACAAAGTCAGTCTATTGCAGTTGCTTTCCATAAGCAAAGTGAAGTTGTGAAAAATGAATATCGTATCCGTTTAAATACCTCAATTAGTGCTGCTAAATTTTTGTTGAGGTTAGAATAACCCTTCCGTGGCCATGATGAGTCAGATCAATCTGATACCCGAGGGGTATTCTTAGAAATGATAAAGTATACTACAAAAAGAAATGAGACTGTAGGGAATGTTGTCTTGAAAAATGCTCCAAGAAATAATCAAATGGTGTCTCCGAGTATTCAAAAAGACATTGTTCATTGTTTTGCTCAAGAAATCATCCGTTCTATTCTAGGTGAAATTGGTGATGATGTGTTTGCTTTGTTGGTTGATGAATCTCGTGATGCTTTTGATAAGGAGCAAATGTCAGTGGTTTTGCGTTTTGTTGATATGCATGGAGTTGTGAAAGAAAGATTTGTTGGTGTTATTCATGTGAAAGAGACAACATCTTTGTCTCTTAAATCTGCAATTGATTCTTTATTTGCTGAATATGGATTAAGCATGAAAAAGGTTAGAGGGCAAGGCTATGATGGAGCAAGCAATATGAAGGGTGAGTTTAATGGCTTGAGATCTTTGATTTTAAAAGAAAATAGTTCTGCATATTATGATCATTGTTTTGCTCATCAACTTCAATTAGTTGTTGTGGGACTTGCAAAAAAACATAATGATGTTAAGAACTTTTTTGATATGGTAGCTAATTTGTTGAATGTGGTTGGAGCTTCTTGTAAAAGAAATGATATGATTCGAGAAGCCATACAAAACAAAGTGAGAGAAGCCATGGGTAGTGGTGCAATTGCAACAGGAAAAGGGATGCATCAAGAGATTTCTTTGCACAGGCCTGGGAGTACACGTTGGGGGTCTCATTACAAAACACTTTTGCGTTTGGTTGAATTATTTTCTTCGTTTATTGAGGTGCTTGAATTTGTTGAAAGTGATGGAAAAGATGAATCTAGACATCAAGCACGTGGTCTTCTCATTTATTTGCAGACCTTTGATTTTGTGTTTTACTTACACTTGATGTTGAAGGTTTTATGATTCACAGATTCTTTATCAACGACATTGCAAAGAAAGGATCAAGACATCTTGTATGCTATGTTGTTGGTGAAAGCAACTAAAAGTCAACTTCAAAAGCTTAGAGATGATGGGTGGGATTCTCTCCTCGAGAAAATATCATCTTTTTGTGAGAAACATGACATTGCAGTGCCAGATATGGTGGAATCTTATATTGATCTGAGGCGGCCCAGAGCAAAAGAAAAGGTCACCAAGTTACATCATTACTCGGTGAATTGTTTTTACACTGTTTTTGATATGCAACTTCAAGAATTTAATGATCTCTTTAATGAAGTCAACTCTGATTTACTTATTTGTACGGCTTCGTTAAATCCTGCTAACTCATTCCATGAGTTTGACCCCTCAAAGTTGATGAGATTGGCTGAGATTTCACCGGAAGACTTTAGCTCCATGGATCGCATAGCTCTTGAAGATCAACTTGGAGTGTACATTGATAATGTTCGAAATGATGAAAGATTTTCCAACCTAAAGGATATCGGTGATCTCGCTCGAGTTATGGTCGAAACAAAGAAACATCTTTCGCGTCCATTGGTGTATAAACTTTTGAAGTTAACTCTTACTTTGCCCGTTGCCACTGCAATTGTCGAGAGATGTTTTTCGGCGATGAAGTACGTGAAGAATTATTTGCGAAACCGAATGAGTGATCTTTTTCTAAATGATCTTTTGATTTGTTATGTAGAAAATGATTTGCTAGAAAATATTACAAATGATGTTGTGATTGATCGTTTTCAGAAAATGAAAACTCGTACGGAACAGTTGTAAGATATGACTTATGTGTAATGTGAAGACATTATTTTATTTATAAATTATTTTTGTTGTTAATTATATGTACCCCCATTATGTAATCATCCTGGATCTGCCATTGGTTGGAGACATATAAATTTAACTACACATTATATATGTGCGTCACATAACATAATACATACATAAAAGTTAAAAAAAAAAAAGAAGAAAAATGAATTTAAAATACCAAAAAAACAATACTGCAACAAAATTGGAAGATATATGCTTCTTGTGCGGAAAAGAAAAACTGTAAATGGGATTTATTTCTACTTATTATTCATTACAAATTTCATTTAGGCAAGATAAAATGTATCTTAAAAAATAGTTGTGTGATTTGCTTCCTTTAAATGTTTTAAATTTATTTTTTTCCAAAAAGATTCAAAACACATTTAGGTGGGATGTTCTGATTTTTTTCAAAATAGATTACTTATTTAGTAATTATGAAACTTTTGGTGGGATTTTAATTCTTATTTCAGGTAAATACCTAACCTTCATATACATATATATATATATATATATATAGAGAGAGAGAGAGAGAGAGAGAGAGAAGGGATCATATGAGAATGAATGCTAGTGAAAGAAATGAGAATAAATCTGGACCATAAGATCAAGCATATTAATGGTTATGATGAAGTCAAATTGTGGTCAATCATTAATGGCAATCTGGTAATTATTTGATCATATTGTGGTCAAATATGTACATTTAACTAATAATAAGGGT
>CACSLK010007274.1:109141-119408 GCA_902706635.1 Striga hermonthica
TTATGGTCTCTGTTTCTATTGAACCTGAAAACCCTTTAAATAGGGAATGATACAACATAATAAAAGGAAACAATATATACACCAAATCAATCACAATAAATAATAATCACAGAAAATCAGCCAAGTATCTCGGCTGATTATATGCATTGCTAAGATCAACATGTGTCAGAGAAAATATGCACTAGACATTCTCACTGACACAGGTTTTTTAGGCTGCAAACCAGCAGCCACTCCCATGGATCCCACTGTAAAACTAACTGCCTGTACTGAGAATGATGAATTAACAGAACCTACAGCATATAGGAAGCTCATTGGCAGGTTGTTATATTTAACCATATCAAGGCCTGACATTGCATTTAGCATTCAGACCCTCAGTCAATTCCTCTCCAAGCCTACAGTCCACCACCTCAATGAGCATACAGAGTTCTGAGATATTTGAAAGGTACAGCAGGTAAGGAACTTCTTTTTTCCAGCAATTCTTCTCTTCAGCTGCATGCTTTTTCAGATAGTGATTGGGCCTCTTGTCTTACCACAAGAAAGAGTGTCACTGGTTTTTCTATATTTCTAGGTCAATCACTTATTTCCTAGAAATCTAAAAAGCAAGCAATTATAAGTAAATCCTCAGCTGAGGCAGAATATAGAGCTTTAGCCTCTACATCTTGTGAAATCCAATGGATTTTATATCTTCTTAATGATCTTAACATCTCACACACTGCACATGTTTCCTTATTTTGTGATAACAAATCTGCTATTGCCATGGCTACTAACCCTGTTTTTCATGAAAGAACAAAACATATAGAAATTGATTGTCACCTAGTCAGGGAAAAGGTCAGCAAAGGGATGATCAAACTTCAATATGTGGACACCAAAGAGCAAGCTGCAGATATACTTACCAAACCATTAGCAGGCCGTGCCTTTCAATACCTTTCTTCCAAGCTTAACATGCATAATATACATGTTAA
This sequence comes from Striga hermonthica, assembly GCA_902706635.1. Lineage (NCBI taxonomy): Eukaryota > Viridiplantae > Streptophyta > Magnoliopsida > Lamiales > Orobanchaceae > Striga > Striga hermonthica. Next base: position 110,104 of record CACSLK010007274.1, read on the forward strand.
GCTTGCGGGGGCATTAACATTATGTATTGTTATTCTTTAGTATTTTGTGTTAAAGTTGCTATCTCTAAAATAGCAACTATAGGCAAATGTAATTTAGTATCTTGTGTTAAAGTTGCTATAGCAACTATAGGCAAATGTAATTTACTTCTTTGTCCTTGAGCAAACCCTAAATATAAAAGGGTTGCTTAGTCTCTCTCTCTCCCTCACTTTTCACTTTTCTGTTTTCTCTCCGCAGTCGAACTCTCGTTTGTCTCTCTTGTACAATCGTTCATCTTCAATGCAAATCTTTCCATTTGTTGTTTAATTTTCAGTTTAATAGAGATGAATATTGGTTAAGGATTCTAATCTTATAATTTCATAAATATGCAAAAGTATACCTTATCAGTAGTTTTATTCACTTCTATTATAACAATAAATCAATTTTTACAAAGTAAAATTCTTGGGAACATGTGATTTACAGTGCTGAAATTGAAAATGGTCAAAAAACAATGTAAACTACCTGAACTCGTTTGTTGCGGGCATACTGTTCAACCCCGTCAAATTTGTTATCGTTAAACTGTATGTAAAGACAAAATATTGGTTACCAAGCACAAGAAACAATTTTGCTTTCAAAAGAAGCCAATACATAAATAAATACCTGTAGATCTTCTATTAACGGAGATGTATACATTCCACCTGATGAAACTGTAATAACACGAGCATCAGGCACAGCCTTCTCCAGCAGCGGCAACATGAGCTGTGTCAAAGTGTACGTGCCCAAAACATTTACAGCAAAATTCATCTCAAATCTAGCAGCACCCAGGAAATAAAAAAAAAATAAAAATTAATTATCGAATCAATATATTAACGAGATTAAAGTTGAAAACAGCACATAAAAGAACACTAAATACCCTTCGGAGGTGATTAAACGTTTATTCTCGAGCAGACCAGCATTGTTTACCTGAAAATGCATCAAAGATATGCTAAACTTACTATGATTCGGCATACCCCCTCAACAGCCGTTCATATATTTTAGAGGTGTATTTTCAAGGTCATCACAGAGCTTCAAGAGTGTTTGTAGCAATTTGAGGTGGGTGTTTGAAATTTTAAAAGATAATTGGAGTTTTTGGTAGTAAGGCTAAAACTCGGGGTGATCTTTGTAATTAATTCATAAGGTAAACCACCAGCATGGGTTGGTTATTATTCTTCAAAAGTTTTATAGAGTTCATATGCATTAAGAAAAAGAAATATATATATACATATTATAATATGTATATATAGTTGATAAAAAAATCAAAGAAAAAAAAAATACCAGGACATGAATAGGCACATCTCTTGAAGAAAATCTAGAAGCAAAAGACTTGACATCACTTATGGAAGAAATATCACAGACCTATCACCAGACAAAGAAAAGTTATTAGTAGTTCACATATAAAAATTGGTATACAGTAACTCCAAGACTTTAACCTCCAGGAAAACATTTTTATTTCCTGTTGCTGATTGAATCTCTGAAAGTGCAGCCTCTCCTCTCTCCTTATTTCGACACACCATGTATACAGTAGCTCCACTGAATAGTAAACATAAATACCAAGAGACCAACATAAAGAAAGTAAAAATCAAACACAAGTTCCATCGATTATGGAAAACAGGTGAATGATATAGAAAATTTCAAAAAGGTAAAAAAATGTTCACCGTGAGGCAAGCCCTTCTGCCGTTGCATAGCCAATGCCGGAATTTGCTCCTGTGACAACACAATTCTTTCCTTCAATTTGCATTTGCATATCTTCTGGGTTAAAATTTTTCGAATGCTCCCTAAGTTAGAAAGATAATCATAATTAGTACACGATCAAGGGGAAAATTCTGACCTACCTAGCATACACTGAATCTACCTAGAAAAATTCAAGAATACCAACTTTGTGATAAACAACAGCGAGAACCCCGTTTAGGCACAGAATTTTCACGTCCTGGTCGCTCATTATGGCTCGGAGGTTCATTTCGTGGTAAAAGACAGTGACGTAGTGGGGTCCCAGATCACAGGGGCCGTTGGAATCCCGGTCGAGCAGATTATTTCAGGCTCGAAAATCGAGGGCACGTACCCGATTCTTGGCCTGAATGGCAAACCGTGCAATAAAGGAGCCGTTTTGAGCCACTCGATTCGGTGCATACTTATGAATAGTACTCCTCTCTATCACGGTGGGTTAGGGGGAGTACCCGGGATTTACTTTCCTATGCGGAAGGGCAAAAATTAACGCTATATCAAGATGTGCATATTTACGATGGTTTGCTTCCGAATAATTTGTAATTAGCTAATGGGTGAACGTATCAGCATGGAAAATGCTGGCGTGATATTTACGATGCGATTAGTGAGGCTCGGAAGTTGGTTTATATCACAGGTTGGCCGGTTTATCACTAGGTTCAGCTGGTGAGAGATGACCCGAGCATGGGGGAGAGTAGGTTTGGGGAGCTTTTGAAGGTGAAGTCTCAAGAGGGTGTTCGTGTGGTGCTTCTCGTGTGGGATGAGCCAACTTCTAGGAGTATATTGGGATTAAAAACCGAAGGTGTAATGAATAAAGGTGATGAGGAAACACGCCGATTTTTCAAACATTCATCTGTGCAGGTGTTTGTGTCCACCTCTGCTGGAAAAGGCAGCTGGGTCAAGAAGCAGGAAACTGGAACAATCAATACTCATCATCAGAAAAGCGTGATAATAGATGCAGATGCCCGAAATTTTAGGAGAAAGATTGTTGCGTTTTTCGGGGGCCTTGACCTGTGTGTGGGAAGATATGATACCCCAGTCCCCAAAGCACGCGATTTTCAGCACATTAAAAACCTTCACAAGGATGATTTTCATAATCCTAATTTCACCCACGCCCACCGATGGTTGTCCAAGAGAGCCATGGCATGATTTGCACTGTAAAACAGATGATCCAGCTGCATGAAGTGATGGGATTATCTGAGGTTGCTGCCCATGGAGAAGGCGATCCAGAGGGTTGGGATGTTCAGATTTTCCGCTCGATTGACTTATATTCTGTCAAAGGCTTCCCAAAGGATTCAAGAGAGGCTCCAAACAGGAATATTGTATGTGGGAAGAATGTTCTAATAGACATGAGTATACATACTGCATATGTAAAGGCCATTCGGGCAGCACAACATTTCATTTACATTGAAAACCAATACTTCCTTGGTTCGTCATTCAACTGGTCTAAATATCCGGATTTGGGAGCGAACAATTTAATAGGGATGGAAATTGCCCTCAAAATTGCGTCTAAAATTATAGCAAGGGAAAGGTTATCTGCATACATTGTTATTCTTGTGTGGCCAGAGGGAGCCCCACCCAGTACTCCTACTCAAAGAATACTCTTTTCGCAGTACAACACAATGCAAATGATGTACGGGACGATCTACAAGGCTTTGCAGGAAATGAGGCTCGAAAACGAGTATGAACCGGGCGATTATTCAAATTTCTTTTGTCTCGGGAATCGCAAAACTGAAAGCTGTGCGAGCAATCCCGATCCAAAAGGCCCGGCTGGAAACACACCCCAAGCACTCACTCGAAAAACAGGCGCTTCATGATCTACGTACACTCAAAGGGAATGATAGTTGACGATGAGTTTGTTATATTAGGTTCAGCTAATATCAATCGACGATTTCTCGAAGGGACGAGGGACACCGAAATCCGCATGGGTGCATATCAGCCTCATTACACGTGGGATACAAGGCACGTTAATCCACACGAACAGATCTACGGGTACAGAATGTCTATGTGGTAGGAGCACACGGGCACGTTGGAAAAATGTGTCGAGCATCCGGAGAGTTTGGAGTGTGTGAGACGAGTGAGGTGGATCGGTGAACTCAACTGGAAACAGTTTGCGGCTATAGAGATAACCTAAATGCGGGGCCACTTATTGTAGTACCGGGTGGAGGTTGACCGAACGGGAAAGATGAGGTCTTTGCCGGGCTACCAGACTTTTCCGGACATGGGAACGAAGATAATCGGCATGGTTAGTGGCATTCAAGAGAATCTCACTATCTGATCGCTCCTCAATTTGATATTATGACTCAGAATTTTGGGATCACAACCCTTCATATCCTCAATTTTTTCTTTACTCAAATTGGATATTATGACTCAGAATTTTGGGATCACACATCTTCATATCCTCAATTTTGGGTTCATTTCCTATATGTGTTGATTGGAAACTGGTGATTACAACATTAGATACTCTTTTAGAGTGTGCTTGATGAAATATGAATAATGATCTAATTGTTAAATTAGTTGCATAAAAAAACAAGAGCAGACTCTAACTAAGAAACAAAGTTGAAATTCTAGAATCCTCAGCAGAATCGAATACTTGGCAAATGTAGGAAGATGTTAATCACATGGGACTCACATTAAACCAGATTTGGTGAAATTCTTGTAGCCGTACAGCCCAAATGATATTGATCTCCATGTCTGTCACCAACACCAGTAAAAACAGGAAGAATGAACAGAGACGATATAATATTGAACCATAGAAAAACCAGAGAACAAAGTAAAGGGCCATAGAATTCATACCTTGACCAGAAACATGGCGAGTAATGAAACGATCAATGAGTTTCTGATGCGAACAGTGAAACGATAGGTGGCGAGTAACTTCGACTTCTTCCCATATATTTGGGAAATGGTGCCTACGTCAATTTTGGGATGCAAGGCTGCTGAGCTTCCACGTTGATAGAGGCTTAATAGGAGGAAATTGATCCATAGGACCTTCTTCAAGATTTAAAATTTGTGTAAAACTGACCTTTCACCAAAATATATATATACACTAGTACAACACCCGTGTATTACACGGGTGCTTGCAAATTTTTTTCTTAAAATTTAAAATTAATGAGAAAAAAAGTAGTTTGAAAATTTAAATACCTTTTATAAGAATATATATTTAATACAAGTCTCGCACCTTGCCCTGCTGGAATTCGCCTTGAGCTTGCTTTCCTCGCCGGCTGAACGCGGAACCTGCACGAAACTCCCACACCGGAGGTGTTTTCCGGTGAAGAGCCTCCAACGCTCAAGTCAGATCTTGAGAGATGATATTAGTGTATAGAGAAATGTAAGAGTATGTAAGATCGTGCTGAAAATGAGGATTCCCGCCCCTATTTATAAGGGCGAGTTACCTGAGTTGCACGCGCAAGCCAGGTGCGTTCGGCCAATTGTCCTCTGCTCGTCCGTACGATCGCGCGCCTCCACTATCCTCAGTGTAAGAAAACGCGTCACCTTTGTTAGAGAATGTCAGAGTCGGTTAGGGCTGTTGACCACTCATAATGCGCCGCGTGTCCTCCTCCTTATGTGCTGGAGATTCCTTTGTGCTCCGATGCTCTACCAGTTATGTACGTCTGTGTCTCCTCGATCGTCCTCCCTCGACCATATCCTCAGATGACCTGTATCTGTCGACCACCTCTGCTCTCCTTAACTGTCGTTATCTGCTCGATGTTCTAGCGACCGGTGTCTGGTCCTACTCAACCATGCCATTCGATCTTATACCCACTAGATAGTCCAGCAAACCGATCGGTCTTCTTTGATTAGTCCTATAAACCGGTCCAGTATATAATATCCCATATCAATATTATTATGTATTTATTATGACACTTTTTATTTGTGCAACTTACTTGTGTTATATTATACTATTTTTTTAACTTACACTATATAACTACACTACATATAAATATATCAATTTTAAGATAATTTTATTTTTCTAATGAATTTTAATAAATATTATTATTTTTATTATTATAAAGATAAATATAAGTTATTTATTTCATATATACAATATGGATGTCAAATCGAAGATTATCAAAAGATGATTAATTTGATATATTATATATGTAAAACCGATAAGAAATACAAAAGTTATCAACTTTTAAAATACATTTATAATTCAATAGCTTATTAAAGGAAACAAATTAAAATTCAAGGATATATTAGTCACTTAGTGCCTCACTATGTAAAATTACAAAGAATTAAAGGGTTATATTAGTAAAAGTGATATTAAAACACCTAAGTTAGCTAAATAATATTTATGGAATACCCGAACCTAGATTATTAATTATTAATATATCAATATTATTTATCCAAACCTAATTACAAAGTATGATATTTCGCCAAATAGGATTCCGAAGCACCAGAAACAGCCACGTAGGTTCAGCGCATTCGAGAATTATATATAGGGGTGATATTATATATATATATATATATATATATATATATATATAGTCGCGCTCCGGTGAGAATGGTACTCCAAGAAAGAAATAAAAATAAATTTTAGCCATTAGATCACAAAATCCAATGGCTTATAAAAGTACTAAAAATATACCATCAATAAGGGTATGACAGTAATTTGCACATACAATCAAACAAATGGCTCACTCCCCCATTAAATATATGTCTCCCAACAACGCCACCCAACAATACATTCACCCAACTACCCCACCCACCCCACCTTACTTATCTCTTTCTCACTCTTAACCTTCTCTCCCAACACACTCTCTCTCTAAATTGCTCTCTTACATATGCACAGAGACCGTCATCTTCAACTTCCTTTCGTCGCCTCGGGCGGCATCGCCGTGTCGTCCTACAGTCCGGCCTTTCATCTGCCGCCGACGTCGAGTCCTATGTCGTCGATGTAAACTGGAAAACCGTCAGCCTCACCATATTCCCAGAATCCCGTCGTCTGTCATATCTTTTTACTCCTCCGACTAGCCGTCTTCCAGCCGCACCGCCGATGCTCGCAGCCATCGCATACAATCGGAGCCCAACACCGACGCCCTGAAAAAACTGAAGCTCCAGTCGGAGAACTCACGCCACACTTACCTTCGACCACCCCGCACAAAGTTGCCGCGACCGTCGGAGCTCTCCACCGACACTAGCAGCAGCCGAATACAGTGCCATACGATCGGAGCACGACGCCAACGTCCTCAAAAAACTGAAGCTTCGATCTAAAAACTCACGTCCGAACGGCGGTCGACAATCCCACCGGAAAACACACACATGCACACAACGACCGGCGACCTGAAACGTTGGGACTTGTTTGACCGTGAGAAAAATTGAGGGAGGCAAACTCGCTGGAATGACCTGAAACTCAATTTAGGGATTGGGTCTTCTTTTTTGAAAATTTGATAATGTGTAAGGCTCAATGGCAATTCCAAAAAATTAATTATATTTCAATTTTGCCCTAGGTTGAATATGAAATTATATAAATTTATTAAAAAATATTATTTTTATATATTTTTATTACATATATATTAAATAATTAACAAAAATAAAAATAATAATAATTATATGACAAATCGCACATTAGTGTCTGAAGTACTGTACGTTAGTGTTAAACATATTGCACATTAATATGTGTCAGATCGCGTCATAGCGATAAAATTTGAAATAACTATTGTTTGAATTTATATATTTTTTTATTATTTTAAAACTTAAGTTATTTTGATATTGGTAATTTCAACTGAAATAAAGTTATTTCGATAATTTTAAATTTACATTTTTTATCATCTCGTTGAAAAAGTTGAGCTATATGAAAATTATTATTATTTATATATTTTTATATATTGCTATTGCATATTATAATTATATAGATTGCACATTAATGACTATATGATTGCACAATAATAGAAACCAACCGACTAAAATTGTCGGTTTGAAATTTTATACTTCGGATAAATTACTAATTTTATTATTTTTTAACTTCTAAAAACTCAGTAATGCACTTTACAAATCATCATGTTGCACTTTATAAAATAACACGTTACACTTTATAGAATATCAGGATGCACTTTATCACGATCCTCGACAATTTGCGTCGATAACTCCAACAAAAACACCGCACAACATTAATTTTTATTTTTTTTAAAAAAAAAAACAAAAAACTCGATTATGACAGTCCGATTTAAGTTTTTTTTTTTTACTTAAAATTTGTATTTTTTATTATATATCTCGATCAGAATTTAAAAGACGAGCGATATGAAAAATATTATTATCATGATTTATATGTTTTTATGTATTGCGATTGCACATTATAATTATATGGATTGCACATTAATGACTATATCATTGCACAATATTAAAAATCAACCAACTATTACTTTTATTATTTTTCTACTTTAAAAAAATTAATAATGCACTTTATAAATCAGCACGTTGCACTTTATAAAAGGACACGTTGCACTTTATGAAATACCATGATGCACTTTATCACGATACTCAACAATATGCGTCGATAACTCCCGCCAAAATACCACACAACATAAATTTTTATTTTTATTTAAAATAAAGAACTCGATTATGTCAGTCCGCCTAAAGTTTACTTATTTTTTACATACCGAACAACCGAGCAATGTAAAGAAATATCATTATTTCTATTACTATATTTTTTATGTAAAAAAAAATATTTATTTCAACTACAAAAATAAAAAAATATTAAATATTATAAAAAACATATTAAAATATTAATTTAAGTTTGTAAGTATTAATTACAAATTTACCATTGAACAAAATTGTAATATATCAACTTATTGAAATTGTACATAAGCTTCTAAAATCTATCAGATTTACCAAAAAAGACCCCTCAACCTAAATTAGATCTTTAAACCTAAGAGAGAGAAAAAAAACCCGAAATTGCATATGATAAATTGACTGATGTAGACGACGGAAGAGAAGAAGTCTTCACAAATTTGCATCTGATAAATTGACTGATGTGGACGTCGGAAGAGAAGAAGAAGCTAACGGCTGTAGAGAGGGCGTGCGACGACGGATGGCGAAATTTGTGGCGGAGGCGGGTATGCGAGCGGACAGACTACCAGAGGAGGTGGCGGATGGGGTGAAGTTGTTGGTTGTTACGGGATGTGGTTCCGGCAGGTTCAGTGACGACGGAGGAGAAAATTGCGACAGAGGCGGTGCTGTGGACGGAGGGATTGTCGGGGCAGGTGGCCGATTGTGATAGTTTGTGATTCCGACGGGTTCATTAACGGCGGCGGTGGTCTTCTAAGATTTCGGGCGGCGGCGAGAGGCGTGCCAGTGGTCCGGCGAGGGGTGGTGGTCCGTCGGTGACGACAGAGGTGATGTGTGTGTGTGTGTGTGACTGAGTATGTGTATGGTGTGTGTTTGTGCACGTGGTGTGAGAAAAAGAACCATGAAGGGTGGTTGTTGTGGGTGGGTTGGGGGCCCGTAGGTATGGGTGAGATTGTAATGTATAATGACTAGTTTATCCTTATTTAATAGTCAAATGTATCATTTGACTACTATATGTATATTTATTTACTATATTGCTATTAATGATTGACTATTATTTATT
>CACSLK010007274.1:238614-251514 GCA_902706635.1 Striga hermonthica
TGCATTATGAGATGAATATGTTTCGTAATTCGTTGAACATGTTAAAAATTAAGATGAATTTGTTACATTACATAATAAGGTGAATATGATATATAATAAGATGAATATTTTACATATACTAGGATGAACATGTTACATAATAAGATGAATATGTTCTATAATAAGATGAATACGTTAAATACATAATAAGATGAACATTTTACATATACTAAGTTGGACATGTTGCATTATGAGATGAAGATGTTTCGTAATTCGTTGAACATGTTAAAAATTAAGATGAACTTGTTACGTTATATAATAAGGTGAATATGTTCTATAATAAGGTGAATATGATATATAATAAGATGAATATTTTGCATATACTAAGATGAACATGTTACATAATAAGATGAATATGTTCTATAATAAGATGAATAAGTTACATACATAATAAGATGAACATTTTACATATACTAAGTTGAACATGAATGAGATGAATATGTTTCGTAATTCGTTGAACATGTTAAAATTTAAGATGAACTTGTCTCATTACATAATAACATAAATAAGATGAATATTTTATATAATAAGATGAAATTAATGGATTGATGGAAGGTTGTTCTTGTTAATTTGTTTTGTTTGCATTGTTGCAATGTTATCCAGAATTAGAAGTCAACATTTTGAAATGATATAGGTTAGTACATAATAGTGTTGTCAATCTGTCACGACGGGCTAAAAAAAACTGATAACTGAAAGAAGCTTAACCTTATGAGAGAAGAAGGGCATAGTTGTTGTTGCACAAGGTTAATAAAGAGTGGCAAAACATGAAATGAATGGGTGTACATAGAACAAATAATCTGTCACACTTTGGTATCTTCTTTATTCACACTGTCTTACAAACGTGTGAATGTCTTCAGTGCCCTTGTCCTGACTGCCATTTCGAATGCAGAAGTCACTGTCGTTTCCAACTTCATATTATGATGGTTTGCTACTCATTGTTTTTAGGTGACATTTGGTTGACTTATGCCCGAGGTCGGTGCAAGTAAAAAATATTACATAAAATCAGTTCTTAAAAATTTAAGGTACTATAAATTTGTTAATATTCATATATTAACAATATCATGTTGTATAAAAAGTTAATTCATACGAATTTTCTTGTTTTTTTTATACCGTAATCGATATCATGTGCAACACATACAAAAAACGTAATAACCACACGAAGCATTCCATTATATAAAAAATGTCTCATAATTTCCTCACAATTCACGGTAATTTTTTAAGCTGCAAATGACTGTTAAACGTCGACATGATGGGTCATAATAGTACGTAATTTTAAGCTGCTATGTTACGACGTACCCAGTCAAGTTCGATATGAATTATCAACAGACCAAGGGACACGAATCTAGATACATATTCTCGTAATTGCTCACTCGTCTTAATCGGAATGTCATAAGATAAAGTGAATTCATCAGGTTGACAACCATAGTAAAGTAGCTCATACTCTTCGAGCGATGGTTCACACTCATAAAAAATCATTTCTGCGAGGGTTTCCAAAGTTACTGTCTTCGAGTCATAATAGGTTGCATAGATTTCATTGCCTGAATACCGGGAATAAATGAAGAACCCAACCATAGCCCTACGAAAATACATGCAGGCATACAACATGTTGCAACATTAAAATATTGATTGATAACAATTTAAAGAAATATTGAATGGTTCAGGAAACGTTTTACGTACCCTCTTCCAATTTGGTTGTATTTGGATGTGTAAAGAGTGGTAGCCACCCTCTTCCTTGCTTCAATAGATTCATCCTTTTAAAAAAATAAAAAATAAAAAATAAAATAATCATTGTAATGTGCAATTAAAAGATACTTGCTAATGACAAGGTAATTACCTCTTTAAGTCCACGCCAAATTAAATCTGTAGATGGAGTGGAATGACATAATATATGAATACACACATAGAGACCACAATCGTATCTGCCGAATAACCAATTAAAAGTTAGAAAAGTACAACACATATGTTCTGTCAGTTGCTTTAAATGACTAATGTCCATACTCATTCCGTAGTTGGGGAACATTTGGGTCGATGACATATTTGTACGTGTCGGCAATATTTTTATGAATGAACCCTTTCCCATCCCACGCAGCGATAATCCCCTCCAGTCGCATTATCTAGTCACGAATAATTTAATGAGATGAATATGTTGCATAATATATTCAACATGTTAAAAATTAAGAAGAATTTGTTACTTTACATAATAAGATGAATATGTTCTATAATAAGGTGAATATGTTATATAATAACATGAATGTGTTGCATATACTAGATGAACATGTTACATAATAAGGTGAATATGTTATATAATAAGATGAATACGTTACATACATATCAAGATTAACATTTTACATATACTAATATGAACATGTTGCATTATGAGATGAATATGTTGCAGAATTCTTACCACTTTCTTCGCATGTTCAATCCTCGACTTATTTGTACCTTCTGAACGTAAGGTAACACATATTGTAACAACAGATCTTTTAATATCAACCATACAAATGTACCAGTGCAAACTGGATTTCGATATCGGCAACATTATACTAACACATTCGTCCGCACGACCGTTGAATACTCTATCTCGAAAGAACCTTTTATGAATCGACTCATCGCTGTGGAACGACACAACCATGCCCTGCAATGATGATAGACATTGATAGACTAAATTGGAGAATTATTAAAATGATAATGTGTCTCACACTGAAAGATGCCGGCAAAACCCAGTTGCGTTTATTACTATCTTCTGGGGTCCGATTCAATGACACATGCAGGGCAACCAAATCAATGACCTACACAGAGAATGAACTACATATGAATCTATTTGAACTTATGCACCAATAAGAAAACAAAATTATGAAAATTTTCGCACCGGGCTTTCGAAACAGTGTGGATATTCAATTGTTAACATCTCTTCTCTAGTGATCGTCCAGCCCTCATACTCGACCAACATTTGGCTGAACAAAAACAATTGGCAAACATGATTGTAAATGCAGTGCTGCTGTTTAGATTTGAAATTAAAATGTTATTCCATGATATAAAGGGGTGCTGTTTGCTTACGAAATATCTATCTTATTTGTGAAAATATACTTCTCGGCATTCATATCCCTAATTGTTATTTCTTGAAAATACTGAAAGATGTCTTTTCCCGTGTTGCATTTATACGGCGAGCACTCATCGACATCAAATTCCATGGGTTTCATATTCTCTTCAAACTGTTCTTCTGATGCACCTTTCAGGAAATTTGTTATGCCAGATACCGCCTGCTTAAGAATGTTTAATTGCTCAGTGTTCTTCTTCTGGAACGGGTAACAGGCGTAGCCTTCAATTTGAAAATTTAATTTAAGTGAATATTAAAACATTTACACGACATTTGAATATAATTACGAAAGCAAATAATATGAAGTAGCCAACAACAGCAATTACCTCTTGAAAATCAGTCATTTCTTCGAAAAGCGCCACTGGTAATGGCTCCACCTATGTATGCGAGTATGGCGATCCCTTTGTTTAAGATGAAGATGGAGGTAATTTTCTGAATATGGAGGTATATTTTTCTCTACATAGTGAGCAAGCAGCGTGGATAGGGTGATTTTTTTTTCCGTGTGACCGTCGTTGAGATCTTTTAGGTTAACTGATTGGGTGGTTATTTTTTCGTGTGCCCGTTGAGATCTTTTAGGTTAATTATCAATTACGTATCCCGATATCCATGTTTTCAATTCACTACATAAAAATTACCTTAATCAATCAATGAAATGTCAATATATTTTGGATATATTAGTAGCAGTTGACATATAAATGTAATTCTCAAATATGATAAATTTGCATTTGAAGACTGTATATTTGGGCAAGATTTGTTATTGTTGAAAAAAATTAGAAAAAAATGAATATTTTTATCATATTTATTTAATTAACAAAAAAAAATGTTTTGTTTGTTTTGTTTAAAAAATTATTATATTAGCATACATTTATTATATATTTACAATGACACGTTTTATTTGTGCAACTTACTTGTGTTATATTATAATAATTCTTTTAACTTACAACATATAACTACATTAAACATAAATATATCAATTGAGAAATAATATTATTTTTCTAATGTATTATAATAAATATTATTATTTTTAATAATAATTTAAAATATAATTTATTTATTTCATATATATAATATGGATAACAAATCGAAGACCATCAAAAGATGATCAATTTGATATATTATATATGTAAAACCTATAAAATATACAAAATTTATCGGGTTTGAAAAATATATTTACAATTCAATATGTAATTGTATGAAGCAAATCAAAAGTCATGGATATGTTAGTCACACATAGTGCCTCGTTATGTAAAATTACAAGAAAATTATTTAAATACCTAAGTTAGCAAATCATTAGTAGGTGAATAGATTATTAATTATTAATATATCAATATTATTTGTCCAAAAACGAGTACCGTCGAAATTTAAAATTTACGAATCACGTTTCATTAGCATATCCAACCAATAGTTTGAAAATATAGCACGTTGTACTTTGGTCTGATGCTTTAGTACAACAATAAAGTTATTAATTGTTAAATCGAATAGGCAAAAACGAATACCGTCGAAATTTAAAATTTACGAATCACATTTTATTAGCATATCCAACCAATAGTTTGAAAATACAGCACGTTGTACTTTCGTCTGATGCTTTAGTACAATTATAAAGTTATTAATCGTTAAATCGAATAGGCAAAAACGAATACCGTCGAAATTTAAAATTTACGAATCACGTTTCATTAGCATATCCAACCAATAGTTTGAAAATATAGCACGTTGTACTTTGGTCTGATGCTTTAGTACAATAATAAAGTTATTAATCGTTAAATCGAATAGGAAAAAACGAATGCCGTCGAAATTTAAAATTTACGAATCACGTCTCATTAGCATATCCAATCAATAGTTTGAAAATATAGCACGTTGTACTTTCGTCTGATGCTTTAGTACAATTATAATATTATTTGTGAATAATATAGAATATTTTAGATGCTTTTATAGATGTTATAAAATATTTTAAGTATTTATAATATTTATATATCACACTTAAATAGAATATTTTGTCAAAAAAAAAAAAAAAACATTAAATACACAATGTAAATGTTAATAGAAACACTCTTCAGTGTTCATCTTTGATTTTGTCAAACCAAATCTCATAAAATTGGTGAAGTATAAATTTGTACGTAAAGTCTATCTATACTAAAAAAAAAGGTAGATTCAAAATTCATTATCTAATTTCTTCTTTTCCTTATTGATAATTCCTTCCTTCTTATTATCTAATTGTATATAAATCTGTTCTGATTTTGTTCAATCCTCTAATTGTATTTGTATTATATCCTATAAAATCGGTTTAACAAAAAAAATCCAATTACATCCGATAAGTAAAAAAAAAGTACGTAAAATCTTTACCAAAAAAAAGGCTTTATTTATTATCTAATTGTATGTTAATCTGTTCTGATTTTATAGTACATACTACAAATTGTGCACCCGTGTTCAGGAGCTACTTAACGGGCAAACTCTGTGGAAATAACTCATTTAGTGCTTCTGTCCCGTGCATACGGTATGTATTTGTATTACACATACTAGAAAATTGTGCACCCCGTGCATCGCACCGACTATGCACTAATAAATGACCTTAAAATTGTGCATCCCGTGCATCACCAGTGTTCACATTTTGGCCTATTACAGGTGACACACTATATATATCCCGTACATTTTTTCTTTATTCATTTATATAATTATAAGACTTGATAAATGACATTAATTTTGTGCACCCGTGCATCGCACGTGATCTGTACTAGTATATATATACACACACACATGTTGCATTATGAGATGAATATGTTGCATAATTCGTTGAACTTGTTAACAATTAAGATGAATAAGTTACACGATAAGATGAATATGTTCGATAATGAGATGAATATGTTTTATGATAAGATGATTTTTTCTATAATGATTTTGAAAATGTCAAAAAGTTTGATGAACATGTATAATAAGATCAATATATTATATAATAAGATGAAAGTAATGGATTGATGGAAGGCTGTTCGTGTTAATTTGTTTTGTTTGCATTGATGCAATGTTATCCAGAATTAGAAGTCAACATTTTGAAATGATATAGGTTAGTACATAATAGTGCTGTCAATCTGTCACGACGGGCTACAAAGAAAAAAAAAACTGATAACTGAAAGAAGAGTAAACTTATGAAACAAGGGCATAATTGCAGTTTGACAAGGTTAAAGAAGATTGGCAAAACATGATATTTTGGGTGTACATAGGACAAATCAGCTGTTACAATTTCGTATGAATGTCTTTAATGCCCTTGTCCTGACTGACATTTGGAATGGAAAAGTTACTGTCGTTTCCAACTTCAGATTGTGATGGTTTGCTACTCATTTTTTTTAGATGACATGTGGTTGACTTATGGCCGAGGTCCCTGCAAGTAATATATTACTTAAAATTCTGTTCTAAAAAATATATTAAAGCTACTAAAATATTTGGGTGTATATTTAACAATGTACTTACCCGCATGATTTGCATCTTTGTTTTTTTGCTGGCGGTGCCCCTCTAGATCTAACCCTACGTGGGTCACCTTTATTATTTGAACCTCTCGCCGGATCCTTAATATTACTTGATGCGTTTGCGAAATCATTAGGTGAGGGTCCTGAATTGGCTTCTTCATTTCTGTCAAGGTTATCAATTGCACGTCTGACTTTCTTCACACACTTTTCTGTATCGATCTCGTTCTCAGATGCCTTGGAACACATATGGACTGACTCTTTATACAGTTCGTGAAATCTTTTGTTTTGTGGATCAACCGAAGCAGGCACATAGTGAAAACTTTGTCTAAGATGTTTTCCCGCTAAGGTCGTCCACCTATCAAGTATGCATTTTGTCGGCACCTTTCGAAGATGCAAGTACTTGAATGCAATAAATAGATGACTACATAGAATGCCATCTGTTTCCAGCATCTTGCAAGCACACTTGAATATGCCTTCATTTATATTCACCTTGACCGACCATTCTCTTTTGGTTGTTGGATCATAATTTTCCATTTGGAAGACATATGACTCCCCATCATCAGTCCTCTTCTCAATCACAATATTATTTTGCTCACAATCAACCTCCCTTCGAACTTTCCCAAAAACCGAGCGTGTATAAAGTCCAGACAGCTGAACAAGAATCCCGTGAAGTGGTGTGACTTGCGGAATATCTTGTGGGTTCATCTCCGATTCTTCCTGCTTATTGAAAAAAGTCGCCCTCAACGACCCCACAATATTATGGTAGTTCTTAAGGAGCTCCGTAATAGTGCTGCCCGATTTCCCCCCCTGCTTGAAGAGTGCATTCACGGATTCCACTCTTTGGGTTGTTCTAGTCATCCCCATGAAATTCCCTCTAAGATATGCGTCACACCATTGATGTTTCATTTTATATGTATCTTTTACCCACGTATTGTCTGCCACACCATGTATGTTTGTTTGTAATTCCCATTCAGATTCAAACTCACTGGGAGTCCAATTATTCATTATAAACTTCCCAAATATTTTGCAGAAACCGTGGGCCTTCACTCTCTGTGCACAATTTCTCTCAAGATGCCACGCACACAGCCTATGTTTAGCATCGGGGAACACCTTAATTATTGCAGAACGCATGGCATCGTCTTGATCCGTGACAACGGTGACAGGCATCTTCGATTTCATTGCCGCTAAAAATCTTGTTAGCAACCACAGGTAGGATTCCGATGTCTCATTATGCAGCAAGGCCCCACCAAAAATTGTTGTATTTAGGTGGTTATCTATTCCAGAAAAAATGACCAACGGGAATTTGTATGTGTTTGTTTTGTAAGTGTTGTCAAAAATGGGGACGTCACCAAATTGCTCATATGCAGACTGTGAAAACCCATCTGACCAAAAAATTTTGGTCAATCCACCTTCATCGTCACAAGTTGACTCCACCACCATCAGCGGGTCGTTGATCATTACACCTTGAAGCATAGCAAAAGCAGTCTTAAAATCACCATCACGCATCGTATCATTTCTTATCTTCGTCAGGAAGTTTGCTTCTTTTTTTTTGTGATGTAAACTTCCAGGACCACCTGACATTTCTTGAATATAGTTGAACACCTGACATGTACGAATGCCGGAACCATTCATTAAGGTCAACAACGATTTTTCAGAGTCCATAATTTGTCTATAATAGAATATATAAACAATATCTTAGACAAACGTTGAAAGCAAAAACTATATGTAAAATATATTTTCTATAAATATTAATTACCTGTTACACTTCAGACGATGTGCTGTTTCGGAACTCTCCAGTGGATGATTGTGTGATTCGTCGAAATTTGTTACCCTGTACAATCCGTCACGGATGTCACGTGCAACATGAAATTTAGCAGGGCAACCACATCTATTGTTTGGTTTTTCCCGTCTAATTCTTTGGTGCCCTTCTGAAATTATCCGTCTGTAACCTGCGTTTGAACACTCCCATTGTCTGTTCTTAACTATGCCATCCTTTGAAGTCTTGCAGCAGCACCGTCGTACATCGAACCCGACATTTCTTTCATAATCAATGTACCATTTTTCTGCAAGTTCCCAAGTTAGGAATTTGTTATTCAGTATTCAATCGTTGCAAACGTTTTGGCGTTGATCAGTTGTTTGTTGATTGCTCTCCTTATCAAGATTGATACCAGTATCTTCATGTTTTTCCATTTATTTGTGTATTCGTAGTACCAGAATCTAGATTGTATCTCCAAGGGGAATTGTATGTTCGTATGCCACCGTTCGAATTTGATATGATAAATATTATATTAATATATATTTATTTTATTAATAAAGTTTATCGGTTTCCAAAATCAGTCTCTTGAAATTCAGACGTGGCGTAGTGGATAGTAGTTAGAGATTGATAATTGATTATTTTAAAGTAAATCAATTAATTGGAAACATTTCGTGATTGCCGCAACAGTTGTTCACCATATCTAATGATTTAATTGAATTTAAGTTAAGAATTCAAATAATCTCGTGAATGAATGCTCTGTTATAATTTGATATAAATTATCCATTGCTTGCTATTGTGCAATCATTCTTTACATGTTTATTTTTATTATTAATTTGGTTTTACCCAATTTGATCAAAAGTAATTGAAAAGTAAGCAATTAGACGTGTTCAATTACGTTTTGTGCCACAAAATACATCGAACTAAATTTTTGCCAACATACCCAATTAGACGTGTTCAATTACCTTCAATTACGTTTTGTGCCACAAAAAACGTAATAACCACACGAAAGCATTCAATAATATAAAAAATGTCTCAATTCGATCCTCACAATTCACGGTAATTTTTAGATACAAATGACTGTTCAACGTCGACATGATGGGTCATAATAGTACGTTTAGGCAGGAAAGGTTGCTATGTTACGACGTACCCAGTCAAGTTCGATATGAATTGTCATCAGACCAATGGACACGTAACTAGATACATATTGTCGTAATTGCTCAGTCGTCTTAATCGGAATGTCATAAGATAAAGATAATTCATCAGGTTGACAACCATAGTAAAGAGGCTCAGACTCTTTGAGCGATGGTTCACACTCATCGAACATTATTTGTGCGATGGTTTCCATAGTTACTGTCTTCGAGTTATAAGAGTCTCCGTAGATGTTAATGCCTGAATACCGTGAATAAATGAAGAACCCAATCATTGCCCTACGAAAATACATGCAGTCATAAAACATGTTGCAACATTAAAATATTGATTGATAACAATTTAAAGAAATAGTGAACGGTTCAGAAAACGTGTTACGTACCCTCTTCCAATTTGGTTGCATCTGGCTGTGTAAAGAGTGGCAGCCACCCTCTTCCTTGCTTCAATAGATTCATCCTTTTAAAAAAATGAAAAATAAAAAATAAAATAATCATTGTAATGTGCAATTAAAAGATACTTGCTAATGACAGGGTAATTACCTCTTTAAGTCCACGCCAAATTAAATCTGTAGATGGAGTGGAATGACATAACATATGAATACACACATATAGACCACAATCGTATCTGCCGAATAACCAATTAAAAGTTAAAAAATTAAAAAAAAATTTATAGGAAACGATTCGAAAATAATATGTTTTGTCAGTTGCTTTAAATGGCTAATGTCCGCACCCATTCCGTAGTTGGGGAACATTTGGGTCGATGACATATTTGTACGTGTCGGCAATATTTTTATGAATGAACCCATCCTCATCCCACGCAGCCATAATACCCTCCAGTCGCATTATCTAGTCATGAATAATTTAACATTAGCAATAGCATTACTGAACATATTGTCTTGTTACAAATGAAGGATAACCAACAAAACAATTCTTACCACTTTCTTCGCATGTTCAATCCTCGACTTGCATATATTAAGATGAATATGTTGCATTATGAGATGAATATGTTGCATAATTCGTTGAACATGTTAAAAAATAAGATGAACAAGTTACAATATAAGATGAATATATTGTGTAACGGGATGGATATGTTGCATAATATATTCAACATGGTAAAAATTAGGATGAACGTGTAACATTTCATAATAAGATGAACATGTTACATAATAAGGTGAATATGTTATATATTCAAATGAATATGTTGCATATACTAAGATGAACATGTCACATAATAAGATGAATATGTTCTATAATAAGATGAATACGTTACAGACATAATAAGATTAACATTTTACATATACTAAGATGAACATGTTGCATTATGAGATGAATATGTTGCATAATTCTTACCACTTTCTTCGCATGTTCAATCCTCGACTTATTTGTAACTTCCGAACGTACAGTATCGCATTTTCGAATAACAGATCTTTTAATATCAACCATACAAATGTACCAGTGCAAACTGGAATCCGATATCGGCAACGTTATACTAACACATTCGTCCGCATGACCGTTGAATACTCTATCTCGAAAGAACCTTTTATGAATCGACTCGTCGCTGTGCAACGACACAGCCATGCCCTGCAATGATGATAGACATTGATAGACTAAATTGGAGAATTATTAAAATGATAATGTGTCTCACAATGAAAGATGTCGGCAAAACCCAGTTGCGTTTATTACTATCTTCTGGGGTCCGATTCAATGACACATGCAGGGCAACCAAATCAATGACTACACAGAGAATGAACTACATATCAATCTATTTGAACTTGTGCACCAATAAGAAAACTAATTTATGAATATTATCGAACCAGGCTTCTCAACCAGTGTGGATATTCAATTGTTAATATCTCTGCTCTAGTGATCGTCCAGCCCTCATACTCGACCAACATTTGGCTGAAAAAAAAACATTTGTCAAACATGATTGTAAATGCAGTGCTGGTGTTCAGATTAGAAAGGGAAAATGTTATAATATATATATATATATGTAAAATCCAAATCCATAATACGCAGGGGTGCTGTTTGCTTACGAACATCCATCTTATTATTGAAAATGTAATCGTCCGCATGAATGTCCCTAATCGTTATTTCTTGAAAATACTGAAAGACGTCTTTTCCAGTGTTGCATTTATACGGCGAGCAAGCGTCGACATCAACTTCCATGGGTTTATTTTTCTCTTCAAACGGTTCTTCTGAGGCACCTTTTAGGAAATCTGTTATGCCAGATACCGCCTGATTAAGAATGGTTAATTGCTCAATGATCTTGTTTGTTACATGTGAAATTATGTGTGAGTCACGCTGATTAGGATCCTTGGAAACGCTTTCATCCATCTTCATTCCGTAAAACTTCTTATTAACTTTCCAATTCTGAATTACATTTAAAAAAAAATACGTACATTATTAATATGGTAATGGCGAGTTAATAAAATTTCATGCAAACAAATTAAATTCACATGTGTACTTACAAAATTCTTATCATAACCTCTTATTTGCTTAAACACCTCAATTGCTCTAGAAATATCTTCCTGGCTCAATTGTTCTAAAAAAGGGGATCCAGTATGCAATTGTTTTCTGACAATTTGGAATGATCTCGTCACATAACCAAGGAAAACCACCTACAATTGTTTAAAATAAAGTTTACAATATATGTTATGCAACCATTTATTAATTAACATATGATGCATATAACGTTAGTGTACCTGCAGTAATAGAATACATCCCGTGATGTACGATTTATTATTGCATTGCACTGACGTAGTTCCCTCATCCACCTTGCGCAGAATTATTTCACACCAGTTGTATTCTTGGACAGCATTTAAATCAACCAAGTAGTTTAGAAAATCATAGTCCAGATGTGAATGACTATCAAGTGGAAACAACACCGTGGCGAAAAGCAACATCAAATATGGAACTATGAATTCAGACCCGTTCTTCTTGCAATTTGTCACCATATTATGAAGCTCCGCAAATCTAAAGATGTAACACCCCGCCTTATCGTAAAATCAGAGTGCGAAAATTTCGCAAAGTTATTTAAAAATAAAGCCTTTTATTTTGCGAAAATTGATTCGGGGTGCTACCTTAAAATCGTGACAAAATTTAGAAAACCGTTACTTAAAATTTTTAATAAAATCATCCGATTACTGAAAGCATAAAGTTTTCCAAAAGTTCGTCAAAATATAAGTACGAAAAAAGTCATCATCAGCGGAAACGTAAATCGTCAATCTACATATACAGTCAAAAATAAATGTCCTGAAGCCTTCGTCACGTCACGCTCCCTGCCCGACATCCTGACCTAAAAAAACATGATAAAAGTGGGAAATGAGCACTATGGCACTGTGCTCCGTGGAAACTCATACTAATGTAAACATTGAAAATAATAACAACATCATGATATCAGTATATACA
>CACSLK010007274.1:335217-350000 GCA_902706635.1 Striga hermonthica
GCTCCACCAGCTCAACCGGGCCGACTAGGGGGAGTGGGGGGACTTCAAGCTGAGAAGAGAGCTCAGCTGCATGAATAGCTTTGGCCTCGTGGCCAGTCCACCATGTATGACCGGGAGGGAGAGCCTTTACTTTGTAGCCGATCGGGTCGGGAAGGGTGAGTTTCACGGCCGCCCGGTCGATTGTCCCCGAAAAGTCGGGACTGGCCACAGCTTGCTCCCACTTATCGCAAGCGAAGTCAAAGTACTGGATCGCCGTGGGAACCAGCTCATCGAGGAAGTCGGGAGAACGGCAGAAAGCCTCAACAATAGCCTTGCGGTAGTGTTCAAAGAAAACTGCCCCGGGTGGGGACTTCAAGATGGTTCTACGGCCTTCTTGAAGCCCATTCTCTTTCTCGACCACGGCCTCATCGGTGGCCTTGAGCAAGTCAACCCTCAGCTTCTCGGCCTTTCGGACAGCCGCATCCTTATCAGAGCAGAGCTTGGCGATGACGGCGTTGGCAGCCTCAAGCTCCTCTTCCTTGGCCGCGAGCTCATCACACTTGGCCGCGTACTTCTCCCCCAAGACCTTGACATTGGTTTCGGGAGATATCGCCTCCTCGATCATAGTCGGGAGAATACAGGCGAGATGCTGAAAAGAGAACGAACGGATGAAGTGATAAGTCGACAAGTAATAAGAAAAGAAGGAAAGGAAGAGAACACAAAAATTAAACTTACCCGAGGGATGAGCCGAGCCGCGTAACGGGCCCGATGGTAGGGGTTGCCGTCGGTCCGGACTTGGTCGTCCTCAGGGAGAATAGATTGGAGGTAGTTGAGAATTTGAAGGGGATCGGGGTTATCGTAAAGCCGAGAAGGCTGTTGCAGGGTCACGGGATGCACTTCCACGGGGGACGACTGCCCCGCATCCTTCTCGGTTACCGGTTCTTTTCCCTTTTGACACTTCTGGGAGTCGGGCACCAAAGTAGCATCCCTCTCGTCATGGGACCTCTTGCGAGAATTGGAACCCGACGGTTGGAGCGGCTTAGAAGACGAAGGGAGCACCACTTTAGACCTCTTAGCGGAAGTCGTCTCGACTGCCGCAGTTTGAGTAGCAGAGCCTGAACCTCCCTCAGACCCCTGAGGAGGGATAGGGCGAGTGGCTGGTTTGTTGGCCGCCTCGGCCTTCTTCTTCTCAAAGCGAGCCAAAGATTTCACTCAGAGCGAGCCAAAGATTTCACTGTCAACATAGATAGAGAATCAGTATGAATAAAACAAGCATACGAACCACACATACTTGTCAAAACAAACAAACACAAAGGCATACGTGGCCGAACGATCGATAGTAAGTCCAAAAAAAAACTGATACAAACGGAAAAGCTTACAAGGGTCATTGAGTCGAGGAATACTCTTGTCGATACAAATACCAACATGATTGAGAAGGGAGCTATCCTTGGTCAATCGACGGGCACTTCATGTGTGCTTATTCAGTTCCTCCAGCATGCTCGCGAATTGTGAAGAGCGAGGACGCTTACGTTGCCTTGGCTTACTGGTAATCCACTCATTCGAAAAGGGATATTGGTCGGGAGCGGGACGAATGAAGAAATACTTTTTCTTCATTCGGTGATATTAGAAGATAAGTCGTCGAGAAAGGTAACGCCCACACGACGACCCAAACAATGGGCATCCTTGCTAAACCTATATCCTTAACAGTAAAGGAAAAAATCGGGTATAAAACTACGCAGCACTATATGGGTGACGACTATAAAGGCCACCATTATTCGTATGGAGTTGGGAGTAAATTGGTTTATTGGTATATCGTAAAGATTACTCAGCGACAGCAGCTCAGGTTGGATCGGGAAGCGTAGTCCCGACATTATCTAATCTACGAAAAAGGTAAAGCAACCGCGGGGAGGATGACGGAAGTCGTTATCCATTGTAGGAGCGACCAATCCCCAATCAGAGGGAAGCCCACTGTACTCTCTGAAGCCATCGATTTCGGCTGCAGGAGCATAAGAAAATGGGGTTAGGAACAACTAACTTCGCTATGGAACATGCTGCAATGACAGGCTTAACTGAAGGAACCGTTATTGATGAATGCGTAGGGATTGTTCTATGCAAGGGTATCTAAAGGCCTTAGGGAAATACCCCGAGGGATTAAACTAAGTCGAGGAGACTCGAGAGCACGAGGGGCTTCAGGGTCCTCAAAGAGAGTGCCCGATAGTAGCGCCTGATTGTATACAT
The DNA here is from genome assembly GCA_902706635.1 of Striga hermonthica. Taxonomy (NCBI): domain Eukaryota; kingdom Viridiplantae; phylum Streptophyta; class Magnoliopsida; order Lamiales; family Orobanchaceae; genus Striga; species Striga hermonthica. The sequence continues at coordinate 337,435 of CACSLK010007274.1, forward strand.
CCCGGTCGATGCCGAAGGGCAAGGCACTAGAGTTAATAGGCCCCTCTGGCTCGACATTTTGATAAGCGCTCGTTCTAGTATGAGCCATTTGAATGGAGTTAGACTCCGGATAATTGTCGATTTCATGAGCAAGGGAACCAGACACGGGGTCGGAAGTAGAAGCGGAGTTGGAATCTAGAAAAGAGAAGACGACGATCAATAGAAATATATAATGGCAGCCGCAATTCGACTCCAAGGGAAATAAGACCATGAAAGAAGCGAGCAAATCGACCCGACAAAGGTACAACGGAATAGAAAATCCTTGGGAATGCGTGAACCATCCTTAATTTATTTAACTCGAGGAGGGAATATCAAATTAGTAACAATCAAAGAGAAGCAGAAAAATCGATCTCGAATTGATTGCTGAGCGAAAACACTCGGAGAAATAGAAAATCTGCAACTAAAGATCTAAAAAGAAATCGCTAGAAATTTACCCAGAAAATCCCAGAATCTGGTAAGTATGTAGAATCTGAACATATCGCCCAGAAAAACAAGAAAAAGGGGAAGAAGAAGAAAGGGAGAAAAGATAATCATACATAGCAAGAAATCAAAAGGATAAAGGAAACTTACACATGGTGATTGTCGGAGAGGTCCTGGAGAAGCTTGAAAAGAACTCCGAAAAAGCAGAAAATTCGAGAGCTCTGAGTGCGAAAAGTGCAGACGATGAAAGGAGAACGATATTTATAGAGGGATAGAGAAACCCTAGCCTTTAGATTAGAGACAGAACCAACGGCCCAGATGGCGCACGGAATACGAAGCGGTGGAGAGAGAAAACGTCTTATCAGCTTTCAAAATCCCTTTTTCGAATTTTGAAATTTGAAAAAGATTCGGACTTATCCCAGCAATTTGGAATTTATCGGGTAGACAAGTCACTTGCGAGTCGAGACAACAAGCATGCACTATTTAGGGTAATGACAAGCAAACATGACATGTGAAAAGATCCAAGCGAGACACTCAGTCGACAAAATCTACTCGTAAGCTCAGAGTCGCTTCGAGTAATTTTCGGGGGGACTAGATGATATAGCCATACTATCGTATAACGGTTTATGCTATCCCGATTCGGACATTGTCGAGTCGACTTACCTGAAGTCGACTCTAACCACAGATTTCCTCGTAATAACATATTCGGTCAAGGGCCTGGATTCTTTTCTTAGTCGACTTCTACCATGTCGACTAGCCTAAGTCGATTCCGTCCGGGAGGATGAATAAGCGTATTAGGGTCTACCAAGCGATTAAGGATGACCTAGTCGACTCGAGTGGATATCTAGAATCGACTGGGGCAGTCTCGGGGCTCATGGATCCCCGACGACTCCGGTATACTTCAACATATTAGAGGGAAGCTATTAAGGATAAGAAGGAATCTAAATGCTGCCTAGGAGATGGGCGGAATACGAACCGACCAGGGTATTCTGGACATTTCCAGTAAGTCGGCCAGGATATTTTGGGGAATCCAGGCAAATGTTCTACTCCTATATAAAGGAGCTGAGGTATCTCCAAAAACCCTAACTCCCATTCATTGTATACTTTCCTCCATTACTGCTGCTGCTCTCAGAGCAGCTTCCTTCATCTCATCTCTTTCACATACTGACTTAAGCATCGGAGGCTCTATGTCGGAAACCCCTCCAGCGTTGAGTTCTTGCAGGTTTTCTCGTGGTTCAACAACGGTTTGGAGGCTATCGAGTCAGATCTGAGCTCATTCCCATCGGTTCATTCCAGATCTGGGCAGTTTTTCATCGATTCACTCCAGATCTGAGAGGAGACCCATCAGGGTTGAAATAAATAACATCCAAGGCTTCCATTATAGGTTTGTCAGTGAAGTGATTTAAATCGAGCCCAAAGGACGTTTTATTTTACAGTTCACAAGGACGAATCTCCTTCGGGATGGTTACAGTGAGCTATTTCAAAAGCGTACGGATCACCCAAAGGTGAACGTATAATTTTGGTAGTAAACTTAGGACCAATTAATGGGTCACGCTTAAATTGCAAATAATTACGATATTCCCAAAGGAAAAGGTCGTTTTTATTCTTTTATAAGTTAATTGCGCTGGCCAAAAGTTCGACCGACTAATAGTTAAGTATTGGTTGGCAGTACGTTAAGCTAATGGGATTTATCCCTCCTCTTGCGACGGTTTGTACCGTAGACGTCCACACTCCATGGCCTGCGGGGATTCGGTGTTTTGAGGTGCCTGTGAATATATTCAAATGTTGTTTTGAAGGGATCAATATTTGGTAATTCGAAAACACTTGACTGAGTAAAGACTATGTTTGCATGATCCCAGGAATTCAAAATGTCTTTTCAATCCGTTGTCCGTAATACTCAAAGATAATTTACTTGTTCAAACATGATTAGAAATAGAACTTGGATAGTATATTGTTTTGCTGAAGAATACAAGCCGAATGGCATGTGTATCTGGTCTAAGCGAAATAGACATAGAAAGATGAATTGTCCTATCCTTAATACAAGAAAGGTAAATCTTATTTACTGGGAAGTCGAAGCATTTTAAGTGGTGTTATCTATCAGTGCCTGGTATATAGAACGTAACCACCAATTATGTATAAATAAAGGTTTCAGTGAACCAATCGACATGTGAAGGTTAGATTACCATCTAGAATGGGCTAGCTACGGAAGTAGCAACTACTGCAGTGGGAGTTATCTATTAAGTAGAATTTTTGGTTAATCGAGTAATTGTCTTTTCGTGCCAAGTTTTGGAAAGAATTCATACTCAGTTTCTAAATTGTGTATAGATGAAAACGTGATGTTTTATCTATATGGTACGTAGGTAGACGATATGCTCAGTGAACCAATATGTCTCACAATACAGTAGGTGAAATTAGTAATACGTCGACTAGAACCAATAAGAGAAAGGTCCTTCAATACATGAATCATTACATTAATTTGGCATCTAGTATTTGGGATTTTAGTATTAGTAGAATTCAAAGGTGGATAGCCATTGAACTCACGGGTTCTTTGGGAATGGATGAAACTATCAGACCTACGAATTATACTTGGTAGCTAAAATCACAAAAATGACCTTTTGAAGGTCGAGGGTTAAAAGCCAAATAAATGTTATGGTTGGTTCATCCAATTTGTAAAATTCTATGATTTTAGGACGAAAGGTAGTTTTGAATATTTTTCTTCAGAGAAATTTGTTCAAAACAGGGTACATTAAGTGACATTCCATAAGTTTGAGTACATCGAAAGAGTGCAGTGGCAGTTATGGAAAGATGTCGAGTTAATGTATCAGTGGCATTACGATTGAAATCGTAGTGACTAATACCTTTTGGAAAATCATAGAAATACTTATTGGATGTTGAGATTCGATCTCAATGTGTTTCACCTGGTTCATTGGAACAGGACGATGTAACAAGAACGAAGGAAAATGTCTCTCAGGAAGATTGGTTATGTCAATGATGAGTTATTAGGAATTTCGCTTTTTCGTATTGGAGTTGTACAAATAGCAAGATAAGTTCTGAACATAATCCTATCTAAGTTTAGTAGTCATTACGCTGAATGAATTGTTGCCAAGACTTAGGCCTTGACAGGAACATATTCAGATTTAGAGCATTTCCGCACACGTGCTGGAAAGTTGATACTAATAGGATTGGGAAAGGATGTTCGGAAATTAGGCTATTTGTGGGATACTTCATGGCAACAAGAAATGAGTGGATTATTATAGTACTAAAAGTCAGAATGTGTTAGTTAGCGCGAATGTCTGATTTTTAGAGGAATACTAAGTACTAAATCACTATGTTCATTTGTAGAATTGTTTTAAGGAAAGATAAAGGTAAAAGTTCAACTTTATTACCAAGTGTACAAATCTGATACCACAAGGAAAAACTGCAACACGTATTTTGTGATATACACCTTTGCAGAGGGAACCTCGTTGTAGTGGGAGGGTTGCAAGACAACTCCATTCGTGATAATAAGAGAGTCGTTGGACTCAGTCTGTATTAATCACAAGTTCATGGAATTTATGTTTTGAGAAAGTCTCGGACTTAGTCTATAGTAAACTTGAATCGATCCCTAGTTATACAATTAGGAGATCCAAGACAAGGATGCATAAACTTAGCAAAGTTTTAATGATTTCTGATTTAGGGTCATGGTCTCTTATCAGATCTGGGTTCTTATAGAATTACCAAGTAGCAAATTTTCTATTGGACGAAATAAGTTAAGACTTTAGTACAAGGCTTGTTGTGGAATAGCAGACTCAGAAAGAAAGAGATCTATTATGAGTTAGTTTTTCACCAGTAGTCGTGTTTAAGTCTGTACATAGAAAGGCTTGATGTGTAATGATGAACTCAGAAAGAATGGGATCTATTATGAGTTAATTATTTTACCGGTTGCCTAATTTAAAGCTGATGCCATTCATATGAGTTATGAGTTAGGAAAAGTGGTTGTCAAGGCATTTTCCTTAACCAGAAGTCTTTAGGAATATCCACGGGGCAGCACCCAGAAGTTTTCACTGAAAAGGGCTAAAGAGAATTTTGCCAGTAGGCTGACAAAGTCCATTTAAAGGACCGTGGTGGGACGATCATTTGGTTGATAAGTTCGAATCGTGGATTTGATTATTCACCAATTGAGCATTGTGTGTGGCGCAATGGAATCGTGGTGGTATTTTTGTACTATGCGTAGACAACATCTTGATCACTGGAGATAGTGTGAAAATGTTGACAAACACAAGGGTATGATTATCCAAGTAGTGGTACATGAAAGATTCGGAATGAACAGATATTCTTGAGATTGAGGATCACAAGAAAGATATGTTGCGATTATCCCAATTTTCATGTACAGACTGTCATAAGGCTCATTTTATTTGCATGATACAGAGGCAGTTCTTATGCATGGCAAGCAGAAGCCTAGTATATGCAATAGATGAGGCCTGATATTTATTTGCATGGTTAGTAAATATCGAAGTAATCCTAGATGAGAGCAATGGTTCATGGTAGGACATAAGATCAAGCGTCGTAAAAGGGCTAAGGATAATATGTAAGGTTACCAGATGAACCATAAGCAACCTTTGGATTACAAAGGATTCTGATTTCTAATCAGACATGAACAACAAGTAAAAACCACCTTATGGTTTGTGTTCACTTGTGGGAACCAAGCAGATTAGAGGAATGTCAAGCGGTGATGCGTTGACGGATTCCACTATGAACTCAGTACGTCCCTTCCCAAATGGCGAGCGACGTAGAGATTGGATTCGCCATTGAATTAAAGATGTGAAACCTTTTCTGGCCAAGTCAGGTCACAATTTGATTGTGATGACAGTTGGTGCAGTTACAGAGAGAAAGGAATCACGAGTTCATAAAGCAAGTGACACATAGAGCAAGTACGCCCGTTGCAAAGGACTGCGACAGGGTGGATGTTTGTCGCCTAGTTACATCGGTAGACAACCAGGTAAATCCTTTTAGGATTGGCTTTCCAGCGAAAGCGGATGATGGCCATGTTAAAGGATTGGGAGTCGGATCTATGGCAGAAAGGGCAACAATTCTTTGAGAATTGAGATTGAAAGAAAATCGTGGTTAGCAATAGCCATGAGCTTATTACGCATAAGTGGGAGATTGTTAGAGGTATGCTGTAAAAGCTCCGATTTGCAGATTCTATCAATTCCATTTTGATTTGGCCATCATGTTTCGGTCAAAGTACATATGCTTGCAGTTTATTTATTTATACAATCATACTCCTTGTCTTACATTGAGATAGTGTGGTTCGAAGTGTTTCGAACAGAAAGATCATGTATCGGTTCCTCTAAGACTAAACTATTCGTTCACAATCTAGATAGGCAGTGAGACCCTCTTGGACAAAGACTGTAGTGTATTCTTGATTCAGCTGGTCTTTGACTAAAGAATTACACTAGCACTTATGATAGGTGTTGAACAGGACCACGAAAGGATAAGATTATGAGACTCACTGATCGTTGTTGTAATCTAGACCTTCAGCAAGATGCGTACTCTCAAGCTGTAAGATAATATAAAATGGGCATATATATTTATTACTTTTTTATTTGATTTACCAAGGGTGATTCCTATTTTGCTAGGATGACATACTCGGTTCTTTGGTAAATAAGTATGTTTACATGATGTGCCGTTATAAATTTTTTACGGTCACTATGTCCCAGTGCGCTGGGTTGATGACATCCCTGAAATGAGCTTAGGAATAAATATTATGTCAAGCCCTGCAGGTGGATGTGTTCCGGCATAATGATTAAGGATCTGAGTGGTACTAGTTTTGGAAATGAATAAGAAGTTGATTAATTATTTTTCAGTAATTTAATTAATCAACGGACGTTATATCTTAAACATGTGGAGATAAATCAATCAATTAGATTAATATATTTAATCAGTGGAGACGAGTTAATTATAATTCAGAGCCAAATGGGGAGAGCAATAATATTACTCTAGTGGAATGTTTTATTATTTAATTCCAAGATTAGGAAATAGGAATTAATTATATTCCATATTTCCCTAAGGATGGGAATATTCCCTCTAGAATATTACCTAGGGTTAGGAGACTATGAAGTCTCCTAACCCTAGGTAATATTCCCTCTAAAATAAAATGGACGTTTGAATTTTTAATGCACTGTTCTCCGAGAGGCAACAGGCTCGCAGGCGCTGCATACGCGGGGCGCCAGGACGCTCACGTGCACCTGTTCAGAGACCAGCCGCAAGGTCAAGGTTTGGCCGTACATGCTGGCCTAGGGAGTTCCTGCGTTCGGTGATGGTGGCTGCAGCCTTCGTGCGAGTCAACGGTCGGCCCTGCAGTTAGTCTAACGTCTCTCAGCACGAGCGTGCCTGCTCAACCACCACTTCGCATGGCTCCACCTAGCCAAGGTCGGCGATCTGTTCAAAGTATAGATCAGAAATTTCAATTTTAAGGTTTCGACAAGAAAATTTAAGCCATGATGTTTCTCAATACGAAAATTTTCTGACTTTGGATTTCACATAGGCTAAGGCAATAGCAAGAGAAGAGTTTTTCCACAAAAACGTGTACAAATGGGGTTCATTCCAAATAAGCTTTTTGGTTTTACACGAATTCAAAAGTTTCAAGGTCTAAAAAAAATAATAAAAAAAAACTGGGCATAAAACTGAGTTCCAAGTCCACTACCTTTTTTCCAACAACACACACTAACACGCAAAAAGACTCAACGCTAGAGATAGGAGAAAATCCTCAAAGGAAAAACTAATGAGGCTCTCTAGTCAAGAATGGTACTAGGTCAGCAGCTCTTTCCGAGACACCAACTAACTAGCTCACTTCGGCTCTTCTGACTAACAGCGTCGGCCGTCACGTTAGCTCTTCCTCTGGTAGCTAATCGTGTCAGCAGTCCTGAACGAGCTCTACTCATCTGCACTACCCATAGTTCACACCTCAAGGTCTAGGCGAGAGGCTTCTTCATCGAAATGACCTCGATCAAGTCTTCGGGTATTTTCACTACGTCTCGACGTTCTTAGAGATACACTATGACGTCGTTGTAGAATTACATCCAGACATTCCATCGCAGTTGCCATTGCGTTACTTAGCACGAAAAGAATCACTATTCGACTGCAGATATTCTCATCCGGTTCCAGAGTCTGTTTTGATACGTCGACTCCTCGATCTTTGACTGACGGTACATCGGCTTTGAATCGGTTTTCAATGATTTTGCAGTTGCCCTCAGTTGATTGAACAGGTCTTCACCTCGTGATAGTAGTTGATCATCCTTCCCCGTCCATCGATTAGGTTTACAATTGTCGATGTGCGACATTCTTTGCCATGAAATAGATTGGATCCTCCGGTGCTCATGATGGTTGTAACTCGCCTTGCTCATCTGGTGGCCTTCTTTGCTGACCCTCCGGACTGCTCCTAGGTGCATCCAGATGATTGGCGCGTCTTTGAAATGGTTCAACTCGTCCTTGATAACGACAAAAATTAATTGGTTCGGGTGAATGGAATACCCAAACAGAACTAAAAGAATGATATAAGACAAGCAGAAAGCTGAAAACACTTGTCTTAATTGGTACATCAGGAAGTAAAACTTGATCTCGAAACTCCAAGCGAACAAGAAAACATAGATAGGTTTTCAAAGGTTTTCCAAAAGTCCAAGGAAGTGAAAGATTTCTCCCGAAAGCCAAAGAGAAGTAAAAGAACAATAACTTGTCAAAGTTTACAACGAAACGTAAGTTCGAGAATACAGGCGGCTCTATGCTTCACATTGCACATGCTCTAAGCTCGACTACCCTCCTCAAAACATCCTTCATAATCCTATAAGGTAAGACACCTTCCGCGTATTAGTCGATGACTCCCGAATAGGGAAAACTATTTTCAATGTGACATATGATTCAATCACAACAAGATAAATGACCGTCGTTGGCTTCCAGGTCAATATACCATAGTGGCTTGCGTCGACCTATGCGTTCTCGAGCGCACGGACTCGGAGTTATCGCAAACAAAATCACAAACCTTGCGACAAATAAGGTTTAACAGAAAACAAATATGCTTATCCTTATTCGTATACGAAATCTCTAAATAAGGTTAGTTCCAAGCATCTAATACAAGAATTGCACGACAATTTAAAAGATAAAACATGAAAAATGGAAAGATTAATAAACAACACACGATCTTGATTTCCTGGTCAGTTGTCCACTCCTTGCTCAATTCATCCTCGTCCTAAGTCAGAGCATACTCACGGGATTCTCCCTCTGTATCAACCAAACGTCGAGCAGAAGAGTTCATCCACGTGAGGGTTCAACCACATTCGTCCATTGTTGATCCTCTTTGGTGTAGATCACCAATCTCTTTCTTTATGCAATCGCACAGTTCTAAGTAAAATATTCTTCGGTGGTGATTCTCCTTCATTCACACCTGAAATAAAATGAAACGATCCTCTTCTGGCATCAATGCCAGTAATCTGTATAAAGAACGATAACAGAATGGTCGAGATAGGACTCTGCGTGAACAGTACGTTGGATCTAATTGAGTTTACGGAGTCAATCCGTCAAACTGTCAGCTTTCGCGGTCAACGTTCATAACTCACTCAATAAAAAGTAGCATTGTTTTCCTCGAGATTTCGACATCCTCGAGAATCACGTTAGCAATACCTAGTCGATCACCATAACTCTTGGCTTTGAATGACAACACATTCGATGCACTAAATTCCAATCCTCACATTCTAATGATTGGATTCCACCACGCCTCCTCTGGTCCACTTGTCAACTGCCCCAGACGTTCGAATGATCACGCACATTCAGGACCTCTCGGTTGTCTAATCTCAATGAGGTATCCTCACGTTGGTCACCAGAAAGCTATGGCGCATAATGCATATCTCATCTATCGACGAAATAGCTCGCACAAGGTGCTAACTCGAAACTTATAGGGAGAAAGTTTCTAGGGTTCATCATTAAACTCAAATTAGACTAGAGTTCACCCAATTAAATGAAAATAGAGGGATAAGATCCTAAGTCCAATATACATCAATAAACAATCACAACAAGATATCAAACACATATCTCGAGCTGGTGCGGCGAGACGAAAGCGAGTGGTCAATTGGTCATTAAACACACTAACACTAGAGATAGTCTATAGAAACGCAGACTAGCTCTGGTACCATACTGTAACACCCCGTTTCATTTTAAAGAATGTACCAAATTTCTTTATAAAAATCAGAGTTAATTTTTCGCAAAATCCCAATTTAAAACATTAATAATCAGCGGGCGCTACTTAACTACCTAAAACAATTACATACATTCGAACAAACAGATAGAACTTACACATGCATAAACTAACAGTTATAATAATCAAACCGGCTTAATCATAAGTTTCAAAACCAATAGATAGTTTAACATGATCGAACGGTTCATCCAACCATAATCATGGTTTTCAAAATGGAAGCAAAAGACACTAAATAAACAACATCGAATAACCACCACTCGATCGATTTTTCGCCGCTGCCGCCATCCATGCTCAACCTAAAGAAAGGAAGAGGAGACAAAGAGGAACAACAATGGGGGTGAGCAAAACCAGCATGCTCACCATTACCGCACAATATATCTCGCATAAAGATTCAAAACCATAAATAAAGTATGCAAAAAATCCAAGCTCTAACTCCCTACACGATCTTATCGTAAACCTCCTATGTACATACAACAACCTTCTGATCAGACATCGACAAGAATGTAACTGGAAACCTTCCCTCCCCACCTCGACATGGGCAAAGGGATCCTTCCCAGGAGACAGTGGAGCTGTTTTTACCACCCAAAAAACACACGGATCAGGGCGTCCTCCTCCCAGATACAACAGGCAGGTGACATCTCACTGCTTATGCATTCATCAATGGCACTATCAACGGGACACTTAGACTGGGGTTCTCACGCATACAACAGCTATCAAAACAAACATTTATATGAAATAACGAGTACGATATTTATAGATACAACGTAAATGTACCCACCTGATTGCAGCGACAATTCACAATTACGAGGCTCGAATTAGTGGTGAGGTCAACACCTCAAAACACCTACATGAAATCAAGATAGCCTCTCGATTACAATCAATCCAACGATTACACAAACTTAGTCGAAACTCGTCGACTAAGTGGCTCGTGGGAAGTTCTCGTGGAGTTATGGAACATTTGACTTGACTCGAAACCATGTATGGGAAAGTCACATAATATTCCAATAAGGGTTGACCAAGTCAAACAAAAGTCAAAGGCGTCAACTGGGGTCAATGGTTCAGAAAAAAGTCCGAAAACCGGGGTACTAATTGGGCTATCTCAAAATCCACCCGCGGGTTCGACTCTAAATTATGAACACATAAAATACATCAACAGGGATCCAAATTCATGAAAGATCACACAAAAATTCATACTTAAATATAATGAACTACTTTTTGCAAAATAAGACATATAAATCACATATTCGAGTTGACCAGGCAATTGAACAAGTTTTGATCTAAAATTTGAACACATAATAAACATCACTGAGCATATCAAAACCACTAAGTTTCAGCCCTAACACTTAAACATGTGATTATATAAAATCAAAACGAGATTTCAACAAATGCCTGACCTAATGAATGATTTAAGACTTCAAATTTTTATACAAATAACTTCAGCATGTTGGGAGCAACATATTAAAATTCCAGGTATAACACTGAACACATGAATTATGATAATTATTGCAAGTTTCAGCAGAATCTATGATTTAAATAAAAACCTAACCTAATGGATTCAAAAAATCTTGGGTCTTTTTACATCATCAAATACATTATCAAATAAGCATATAAACCATGTTTCATGCATTTTCATCGAGGACCCAATTTTTCATGAATTTAATAAGTTTCAGCAGAATTAGTCAAATGAGTATTTACCATAGCAAATAAATTCCAAAAATCATAACCGCAAATCAACATCATAAGCCTCATCAAAAAGAGTAGTGCCAGCCCATTCTGTCTCGCCCGCCTGCCGAACCATGCATTTTTCAGAGCAGGGCGTAACTCTCCATAGGTGTAGTCTCTGCTTGCACTCGCTCGTCTATTCCATAGCGCCACAGTTCCTTTCAGATATAGTGCAAAGCCGAACACAAGGTAAATTAACATAAGTGGAACAACATATCCAAATTTCAAAATTTTTGGACAACAATTCAATTTTTCACGAATTATACAAATCACAGCAGTTTCAATATGTTCAAAAATCCATAACTCACAATATATAATTCCAAATGACCCAAGGTCAAGACCATTATGACTAGAACACACATATGTTCCATTTTCCAAGAGATTTCCACGAGCACAGAATATATCATAAAGGTTTCACCATAAACCTTATAGATCTAATATTAGACAATACATAAAATATCATAATTTAACATTTTACTAACAAATACTATGAATTATCACATTTTCCTCAAAGATACATATATAGCACATAATAATAATGGAGTTTAGTACAATACCAAACACCAAAGAGGAGAAAGCGAACACGTCACGATCACGGGCGTGTGTCTCGATCCTACGGGCGGAGAAATCGTCTGCTTGGCTCGCTCGGCGTCTAACGGCGGCTCGCACGGCGAAGATGATGTCCCTCGGTGGCTCGTGAACGTGGAACATACGTCGAATGAGCAAAAGGGGCCGGGTGCAGCTCGTGGTGTTTTGGCGATTGGCGTGCGTTGCTCGGCTTCGGTGCGCGAAGGCGCGGTGTAGCGGGTGGCGAAGGGCGTGCGCACGGCGAATTTTCGAAAGCTTGGCCGAGGTTTTTCTCCGGCGAATAAAATAGAGGAGGGGCAAAGATGAGAGTTTTGATGTGTGGGCGTGAAAGAGAGAGTAAGAAACTAAGAAACGTGAGGCAGAGGGTGCAGAAAAGAAGGGGGGTCTTACCCTTTTTAATGACCAATAATTTGAGTAACTTCCTCCATAAATCTTGGTCAAAGGGGCTTAATAAGGGGATTAAGGCTGACTTTAGGGGATAGGATGTTACAACATTGAAATTTAAAATTCAAAAATTAAAACTTGCATGCATGGGGGCTCGACGGGCCAGGCGGGGCGCTGCGGGCGTGGG
>CACSLK010007274.1:364708-379783 GCA_902706635.1 Striga hermonthica
TACCCAAAATGCAACTCAAATAAATTACACACCTTCTCCAACACAAATTAGACAGCTCTGTCATCATATCAAGTATACTGTCAAGTCTCAAGTAATTCAATCAAATCGGATGACAAGAAATAAGGTTTAAGGCTCAACGGGCTACTAATGAAAATATAGTCTCAAGGGTCAATGGAAAAGGCTAAACGAGCAATGTCAAAGAAAAGCCTCAATCATTTTTGCAATTCACTACTTCAATCAATTCATTTCAAAACAGACCAAAAGCAAGTTCTGATCAACAAGAATCCGACCAATGTCTCTCAAGAAACAAAATAAGGCTCAAGACCTCACATAAGGTAAATAATGTCCAACAAAACGGAACATCAAGTTCATCAAAATATACTAATAATGATCATCATCACATCTCCTCAACATCATCAACAATTCTCGACAAATCTCAAAATCACTATTATCCATACTCGAGAAACACACAAGCTGACTCAAGAAAAGATAATAAAACAGAAAAGAAAACAACCTAAAGACCTAGACCTGATCAACCATATAAGCACATAATCATGTAAAAACTCCCCCACACTTAAAACCGAACAATGTCCCCATTGTCGATCTTAAATGCAAGGAAAGTTAACCCATATAATCAATTAACAGAAAAACCAAGACAAAAGAACTAAAACAAAAACAGAAATAAAAAGAAAGGAAAAGATACAAACGTACAGGGCACAGTGACTAGACTAGTCACTGTGAATCTGGTGGTGCAGGTGGAGGGTAGAGATAGTCAGGCCTCGAATAGCGGTGGGCCTCTGTCAACTCAAATCTCTCGCCCCATTCAGATCGGGGCAACTCACTAGAATTCGGCTGGGGTGGGATAGAGTGGCTGTCAGTACGGTGCTCCTTCGGTACATGAACACGATCCTGAAATGATCTCTTCGCAAGCTCACGCATACACGCATCCTCGGTGAGCTGGTCAATCGCCCAAATATATGCACACTCTTCCACTAGCTCTACTTGCGGCTCAGGCTGAGTCTCTTGCACAGAAATGAGGGTAGACTCCCCCAGCACAATCATACTCGCAGTCCCTTTCTTCACATCAATAACCGTGCTAGTGGTAGCCATGAAGGGTCGGCCGAGGAGCATGGTGTGCTGCTTCTCACTGTCTTGCACGTTTGCCACATCGAGCACAATGAAGTCCACGGGGACTATCAGCTTCCCCACTTGGACAAGAACATCTTCAACAATCCCTTCTGGTTGACAGAACAAGCGGTCAGCCAGCTGTAGACGCATCCTAGTGAGCTTCAAGTCTCCAAGCCCGAGCTGGCAATAAATTGAGAGTGGCATAAGGTTTATGCCTACTCCTAGATCGAGCATCCCCAAGGTCTCCTCACCATTCCTGAAGGCCATAGTGATCACAAAGCCTCCGGGGTCTTTTTCCTTCTTCGACAAGTTGTGCTGGAAGATACTTGCCGCGTCGAACACGAGCACCTCTTCACTGCTATCGTGCATAAGCCAGAAGTTTCTTTAACACATCGGGAGGAGATAGGTCATCGTTGGCCTTAACCAACAGTGAATGAAGGTCCCGAATCATCCGGCGGTCCTTCTCTTCTAAAAATCGGCCTGGAAAAGGGATCCTCAGCCTGTAGGGGTTTGGGGATTTGTGAAGGGTAAGCTCGGGTGGTGGTGTCACTGGGGGTTCTTCTTTCATCTCTTGCTTCCTCGGACTCTCATTCCCTTCTTTCTCCACTTTGTCAACTGTCTTCTCCTCGGGCTCGGGCATCGGCACTGTAACTGCATTCACGTGCTCCGGCTGACTCGGTAGTCTGTCTTTCTTCAACTCCGCCTCAATGTTCCCCACTCGGGTGGCTAACTGGCCTATCTGTGCTTCCAAACGTTTAATGGAAGCCTCACTATTTTCACTTTGCTACTCGCTATTGGCCATGTACTGAAGAATTTTATCCAGTTTTTCGTCTGAGATGGGCAGGCTCGGTCCGGCTTCTGGTGCTGGCAACCTTAACATTTGTCCCTTGTATTGCTGCTGATGGGGGGCAAAGTTAGGCTGAGATGGCTGCTGAGAGTTGTTGTTCGACCAGGAGAAGCTTGGGTGGTTTCTCCATCCGGGATTATATGTGTTCGAGTATGGGTCATTCCCGGGCTGTTCTGGTATCCTTGCACTGCATTTATCTCATCACCTTGTCCCTCATAGTTCGGCTCGATAGCCATCGGGCACACCTCAGAGTTGTGTCCCTGCACTCCGCACACTCCAAAAGCACTCACGACCATAACCTGAATAGGCGAGGAATTTCTAGCGTTTAGTAGCCGCATCTATTCTGTGAGCTCGGCTAACTGCTGGGCCATGTCGTTATTCCCCGGTCCGACCTCGTTCATTGTGGTCCTTTTCCATCTACTACTCTTCTGAGACGAGTTAGCACACATCGTCTCGTAAATCGCAATCATCTCTTCGGCAGTTTTGGCTCCAATATCCCCTCCGGCTGCATTGTCCACCATGTATTGTAGGTTCTGGTGGAGAGAGTCGTAGAAGCAATTCGCTAGTAGCATCGGAGCGAGGTTGTGGTGAGGGCACTGCCTCTATAGGTCCTTAAAATGTTCCCAGGCCTCATGAAGAGGCTCGTATGGCAGTTGAGCAAAGGAGACGATTTGGGACCGGATGTCTTGGGTCTTCTGATGGGAATAGTAGTTCCCGAAAAATTTTGAGTAGACTTCAGCCCAAGTTGTTAAAGAATCCGGGGCCAGGGTCATGAACCAGGCTTTGGCCCGGTCCTTCAGCGTCTCCAGGAAACACCGCATCCTCAAATGATCCTCGGACAGCCCATGCAGAGGAAAAGTCTAGAGGTTGTTATAAAACTCTCGGAGAAAGTGGAGTGGGTCCTCATTGGCGAGCCCGTGGAGCAATGGGAGTTGATTATAGTGGACCATCTTCAGCTCATAGTTGCGGGCGGCTTATGGCAACCGGATGCAAGAGGTGATTGGCCCGATCATAGGTTGGGCCAGGTTTCTGAGGACGTTACGGGGGGCTTGTTGTTCAGCCATGTTTGGGTTACTTCCCTCGGATGATTTTAGAGAGTGCTCACCTTTTTCCTGTGATTCCAGAGTGAGTTCGTCTAGCGTTCCCTCAAGATCTCGCTAACCGACTTGTTAATTGGAGATAGTACACGTCCACTCCTGGTACGCATACACTCAAACAACAAACGGTTACGAGCACCAACGGTAAAGCACAGAAAATAAAATAAAAACAAAATCGACTAAAGAACAAAAACCTAAGCAAAGAAAAAGAAAAAAAGAGAAACACAGAAAATCAAATTGAATAAGCGCAAAAAATACATCCTAAACCTTCCCCAGCAACGGCGCCAATTTTGTTATAAACATTTTCCGGAGTAGAATCGAAAGATTCGAACACCGGGTCGTGTCTCACGAGGAAGGTTAGCCAGATTATTAAGCACGTTTATTCAAACACAATTAAAAGAAATAAAAGAAATAAAATTCCTAAACATTCTAATTCAAATAATTAGATTGGTTTTTTAATTATCAACTACTGAAAAAAATCTAAATAAAGCAATAATAATAGCACGTAGTGACGAAGAACAAATAGGATTTAACGAGCTAGGGAGTCGGGGATATCCGTTTTGGTTCGAAAATGCAATTGATGGGCAAGAGATTGTTCAGCTAAGTGATTCGAGTAACCCACACGTTCAAGCCCTCATTCTCAATAACTTCTCGTAACAAGAGAACGAACTAGAACGGCAGATTATCAATTCATTTAACTTCTAGGCAATACAGTTACGAACAAGCCTAGTTCATATGAGTCTTTTTCGATCGACTCGTCCCCTTTCGGTTCAAAAAGTCGACTAAAGAGGATTAGAAGATGACTAATCAACTAGCCCGTAGAGTTTTCAAAATCTTGCACGCATTCAACGAATTCAATTAAAATAATTGGACGTTGAAGTGTCACCCTTCAACAATTCACAAAACTCAAGCCTGATAATCGAAAAACCCTAGAAAAAGAGCAACTCGTACAATATGAACAATCTCAAGCCCGACAATCACAAACTATTCCAAAACATCAATCCCCTATCCCTAGCATAAGAATTTAGCTATTCATAATCGAATTAACAATCAAAATCTTAATCATCAAAATTGAGGAATCCATATTCATCAAAAAAGAAAATCTTACGATTGTTAAAATCCGAAAGGCCAATTCTATAGACAAGATTGAATCCCAAAAGGAATAGCAAATCCGAGATCAAATCCACATTCCACGCCTGAAATTATTAGAAGAGAAGTTAAAAAAAGCGAGTTTAGAAGGGAAGAAACAAGAGAGAATAAAAACCTAGCTACTCAACGTGAATACCCTCCTCCAACTTATAATCTGTTACTTAAAAGAAAAAATGGACCTACACGACGTCCGCGGCCACGGAGGGACCCGCGGGCCACGGAGAAGACTGGCTCCGCGGCCGCGAATCGTCCCGAGGCTGTGTGTTTTCTCGTCTGAAGTCAGGGCTTGCTGGGAGGTTCTGGTCGCCGCGGCCGCGGTGAATGAGGGAGCTCGCGGCCGCAGAAGGAGAAAAATCTGGGCGCCGAAAAAATTTGCAGCAGCGGAGGAGTCGCGCTGTGAGGGAGAGATGCCGCGGCGCGGAGGAGAGTGGTGGCGCACTGCGATGGTTCTCCGCAGCGTGAAGGATGCGGCGAGTTGTTGACTGCTGCGGGAACGTGAAATCTGCTTCTGTACATGAAACGGTGATGGAGGATGCATCACGTCGTGGTGCTGTTTGAAGGTTGTCGGCTTGCAGCAGGGCTCCTCAGATCCGTCGTGGTGGTGGTGGCTGTCGTGTCGTGGTGGAGTTGTTGTTGGAGTGTAGTGCGCGGGAGATAGACAGCTGTGAAGGTGATGATGCCGCTCTCTCTCTGAAGGTTATCGATGTGCTGCGAGATGCTGTCGAGAGTCGTGTTGGATGCTCGATGAACGACTAAATGGGTTACCGAGTATCGTGTCGAGGTTGCTGGAGGTCGAGGAGCTCGCTTGCATTACTTTTCGTTTTGAGTTCTGAGTTCGTTCGCTTGGAAACTGAATTCGATATTGTTTCTCGCCAAATCAATTTCCTCCTCTATATACAAAGTCGGCCACGAACTCGTCCTGCACACCACATACAAAGAACTCTGAAAAATATATAAAATACTCAAGCTAAAAGAAAATACATAAAAACTACGAAACAATTTAAAAACCAAATAATAGACCAAATATGAGGGAAAAATAAACGAAAAATAATAAGGAAAAATGCAACAAAAATAGGACAAACAAGTCGTGGTCGTTGAGGAGCCGGATACAGGGGCCTGTCAGGCTTACTGCATGAATATTCTTTCGGTCAGTAAGTCTGACCTCGTTGGGTCGTTTTGGCAGCGTGGTTCTGTGGGAGAAGGCTCCGTTGTGGAGAAATTCAGGGGTAAAGGCCAGTTGGCGTTGGATGAGGCTGGTGCCTGGATTTGGGTGTTGCTGTCTACCACATTGTTCGGCGACAAGAGTGGTAGTAGAGTGACTCCCAAGCTCCTAGCTGAGGTGCTTGACGACCTGGATGTCATTGAGGGTTACTCATAGGGATCGGCTACACTGGCATACTTGTACCAACAGTTAGGTATTGCCAGCAGAGGGGACTCCAGACAACTTTCCGGCTTCTTGACTCTTTTGTAGTCTTGGATTCACGAGTATTTCCCTGGTTTCCGACCCCGGGGGGCATCTACCCCTCAGTCCTGACAACTCCACACGATCTCGGATGTGGAGTCCACCGGCGGGTCAAAGGAAGACGAGCGTCTCACAACCATCCGTCGGAGACTTGACAGACTCGCTGCCTCCGATTTACGTTAGGCTATTTTATTTAAATTTACCTACTTGTTATTTAACATAATATAAATATTTTTATAAATGCTTTTATGCAATTGTGAACAGACAACGGTTGGCATACGACAGCTCTAGCCCACATGAGATAGATCCAAGTACTCTTTATTGTGGGTTGATTCGGTACCGCGATATCGTTGAGCCGTACTTTCCTGTGTGGTTTCTGCGGCAGTTGAGCTATATCCAGACTGTCCCTCGCCCGATGTACACGCCAATCGAAGTCAACCGCCCTTGGGAGTGGAGGCTCTACAAGGTTGAGCATTCTGGTGTCTCTGCAGTACTATGTAGAACCAGTTCCTGGTATCACATACCGTCAACTCCAGTATGTATAAGGTCAGAACAAATGATCGAGAGGAGGCGACTGCGGAATACATGCAGTGGTACCATCGGGTTTCCCATCCTACTTGTTTGGGCAAGAATCTGTCGGACCAGAACGTGGTCCCTACGCGTGCCAACAACGACTATGTAAGTCTCATGCTAAATTGTAGTTGTTATTTGATTACAATAATGTATTTTTTTATAAATATTAATCATATCTTTTTTTCCTTCTACTTTTTGTAGTGGGTGGACCGTCTTGCCAGCCTTTATTCGAACACCTTGCGGGATTTAACAGGTTATGATCATGTGCTGGTGCAGCAGAAAATAGAGGAATTGGCTAAATTTATGGAGGATTACGCCAATTCAAAATAATTGTGTAACGGATGTTTTTTTTTATTGTAAAACATTAATGAGATTGGTTTGCATTTTTTTTAAGACTACAATATTTGGACTCAAATATTCCATAACAATGATGTTTGACATAATCAGTGTGAAATGGGCATAACAATGGTTCGGCTACTCCACACGAGTCGTGTGTGAGAAACACACAGATCGGGTGGAAGACACACGAGTCGTGTGGACAACTCACACGACTCGTGTGGAAATCCCGAATCAAATTAAGTATATTGGCAGACCCACACAAATCGTGTGAAAGGGTCACACGAGTCGTGTGAGTTGATATAGCCATATAAAGATATACCGGCCCAAAGGCTCTTTACTCGACCGGAAAGTAGCCGGCTCCGCCAAGCATGTCGACATATGTCAGAGGGTGTGCTCAAGTCGACTTCGTCCAAAGTCGACTCTTCCATAATGCATGCCTGAGAGGGCAGATCCCGTACAGGTCGACTCGTGAAGGTCTACTTGATCCAGTCGACTCCCTGGTAGTCGACATCCATTTGAGAATTGACAAAAGTGTGACCTCTGAATAGCTGGAGCTTGAGTCAACGTATAGATACTCGATGTCGACTCCTCATACCTCGAGGTGTAAAGCGCACAGTCGACTCCACGTGATACATTCCTTAGAACCCCTTATGGATAAGAGAGAATCTGAAGATGACTCAGCAAGCAGGGGAGACGAATCGACCAGGGCAATTTGGACCTTTTAGGTCCACCGACTTGGGGCATTTTGGACATCTCAGGTATATTTTCCCTCCTATATAAAGGAGAAGAGGTAGCCCCAAACCCTAACTCCCATTCATTCCATACTCTTCTCTTCTGCTGTTGCTCTCCCAGAGCAGCTTCTCTTCATCTCTTCCACATTCTTACTTGAGCGTTGGAGGCTCTACGCCAAAAACACCTTCGGCATTGAGTTTTTGTAGGTATTCTCGCGGTCCAGCAGCGGTTCGAAGGTGATCCAGGCAGATCTGAGCTCGATTCCATCGGTTCGCTCTAGATCTGAGAGCAGACCCATCATATTGGCGCCGTCTGTGGGGAGTTCTTGAAGGAATTAAGAGCTTTGCACCTAGCTCCGATCTGTCTCTAATGGCCGACAAAGAAGGTTTGCTGAGGAATTTGAACGAGGAGTTTAGGGGGGCTTGGACGGATAGAAGACCACCATCTCTCTCTGCCCCAAGACCTCAGTGATGCAGGTGTTGGGGCTACCACCGTATGGAGGACTTCCACCTCCGAGAGTGAATCTGGGTGGAGAAACGCCCATTACTCCACCTAGAGTGAAGGTACCGGTGCTGACCTCAGCAGGAGCAAGTCAAAACCCCAATCTGAGTGGAGAGGAACAAACGGAGATATCTCTTCATGAGGGAAAGCAGATTCAGGGGGAGCCGGAGCAAACACTTGCACGATCTCATGTCAAGGAGCAAATGGTGGCAATGAAGAGGAGCGAAATGCAAAAAATGATAGCAGAAGCAGTGGCAGCTCAACTGAAGAAGGCTCAGACCGAGCAACCCAGGGTCGAGCAACCCAGGGTTGAGCCCTTGAGGATCGAACAACCGAATGTCGAGCGCAAGCAACAAGCCCAGTCCAATGAGAGACAGAACAGGGGGCGGAGGAAGAAGCATCCTCCATCAGGACTGTTAACCGCCAAGCAAGGAGAGCACTGAGACGAAGAACCTAGCTAGGAATTGAATTCCCGGGAGACACTGGAGCAATTGCTGGCCCAAGTCCGCGATTTACAGGCCCAAGTCGAGGGGAGAAAAACTGGCGGCTAGAAGGGACATTCGTTCTCGCAGCACATCCTCGATGCCGACCTGCCGCAAGGTTTTCGTGATCTGAACATAAGTTATGACGGGTCGACTGATCCATCTCGACACTTGAGGAGTTTCGAGAATATGGCGGTACTCCATCGCTACAACGACCCAGTGCAGTGTCGAGCTTTTTTGACGACTTTGCGAGGATCTGCACAGGATTGGTTCCGTCAGCTACCATCGAGAGCCATCAAGGTCTTTGATGGATTCAGCTCGAGTTTTATCAACCAATTTGCAAGTGTTAAGCCACAAGAGAAGTCGTACCTAACTTTGATGGGCCTACAGCAGAAATAAGGCGAACCACTACGAGATTATATGGCAAGATATACGCGGGCGTGCAGTCGATGTGCCCAGGTCGTCGGAAGAAATAAAGGCAGGAGGTTTGACTCGAGGGTTGCTATCAGGCTTGTGTAGGAATTCTCTGGCAAAGCGCCCGGGTAGGACGTTCGATGAAGTACTGGGGAGATGTGTGAAGTACATGAATGTTGAGAAGGCAGAAGCAGACTTCTTGCAAGCAGCTAAGGAAACTAAAACTGATCCTCGGCACGAGGGGAAAGAAAAGAAGAGTTCCTCGACTGGGGATAGAAAGGGGTCCCCGCGAGCAGAAAGAGAAGGGCGATCTAGAAGTTGGAGGCCGACTCATTACACACCTCTGGTGGCTCCCCAGGCTAGAATTCTGGAAGTCATGGAAATCGAGATTCGCGATAATGTGGTAAGATGGCCCAGGACGAGGAATGACGGACCGACGAGACCCAAAAGCAACCTGTACTGTCGATTCCACAAAGATTATGGGCATAATACCGATGATTGCAGATAACTTAAAGATGAGATCGAGAGGTTGTTAGAATCGGGCCATCTGAAAGAATTCATATATAAGGATCGCGAGAGAATGAGCCGAAGGAGATAAAGGAGTAAAAGTCCTCGCAAGAGGGCAAGGTCACCCGAGAAAGAGGAGCTCCCCCTGAAGAGGGGAGTAATTCATATGATCTTCGGTGGGTCGACTGATGGAGACTCAAATCGAGCAAAAAAAGTATATGCTCGAGGAAAACACGCTAAGGTCGAGGTGTAGTAAGTCAACGAAGGAGGCCCAGTGATGAATTTCGGACCAGCAGATGTAGGAGAGGTCGAGAGGCCTCATAATGATGCCTTGATGATAACTTCCCAAGTATCAGGCTATGAAGTACAGAGAATCTTTGTCGACACAAGAAGTTCGGTAAATGTGATCTTTTATGACTGTCTCAAGCGGATGGAGCTCGACATCGAGCTTATGCCTCTGCACACATCACTCTTTGGGTTCAATGGGTCGGAGGTCGCACCTCTAGGAGAGACCACACTCGCTGTCATTTTGGGGGAAGGCGACTTGAGGAAAATAAAGATGGTGCGGTTCGTCGTGGTTGACCTCGAGTTAGCTTATAATGTGATTCTGGGCAGGCCAACACTCAACGCATTCCAAGCAGTGGTGTCGACCTATCATATGAAGCTAAAGTTCCCCGTTGGAGATCGAGTAGGGGAGGCCCGAGAAAATCAAAAGCTATCGAGAACCTGTTATCAGATAGTAGTTAAAACCAATCAACAAGCCGAGATCAGAGAAGGAAAGAAACCAATGTCGAGCGAAAAGAGGCCATGGAATAGTGACCTCGAGCCACATGGGGAGTTGATGGAGATACAAACTGGAGAAACGGAGGAGCAGACGACCAAGGTCGGGAAGGACCTGGAGGACGATTTGTGACACCAGCTTATCGCATTGTTGAAAGAGTACAGGGACGTATTCGCCTTTACCTTAGAGGAATTGACGGGAATCGGCCCTGATATCATGGAGCACAAACTCAATGTCAACCCCCTCAGAAAGCCAGTCAAGCAACGACTTAGGTACCATGGTGCGGAGATCGACAAAGCCATTGAAGTCAAGGTGGATAAGCTGATGCGAGCAGGACACATTAAAGAAATACAATTCCTCGAGTGGATATCCAACACTGTGATGGCGAGGAAGGCATTGAACAAATGGCGCATGTGTATCAACTTCCGTGACTTAAACCTGGCGTGCCTGAAAGATCACTATGCATTGCCGAGAATCGACCAATTGGTCGACTCCACAGTTGGTTGCGAATTGCTGAGCATGATGGACGCTTCCCAAGGGTTATCACCAAATTCCCTTGGCCCCAGAAAATCAGAGTAAGGTGAGTTCCGTAACAAGTAAGGGGATGTATTGCTATGTCGTCATGCCATTTGGCCTTAAGAACGTGGGGGCGACTTACCAACGATTGATGGATCGTATGTTCAAATCTCAAATCGGGCGAAATATG
The DNA here is from genome assembly GCA_902706635.1 of Striga hermonthica. Classification (NCBI taxonomy): domain Eukaryota; kingdom Viridiplantae; phylum Streptophyta; class Magnoliopsida; order Lamiales; family Orobanchaceae; genus Striga; species Striga hermonthica. Next base: position 375,427 of record CACSLK010007274.1, read on the forward strand.
GAGGTATATGTCGACGACATCCTTGTTAAGAGTAAATCTTTAGCTTCTCACCCGAACGATTTAAGGAAAACATTCAAAAACCTCCGAGCGTTCGGGATGAAGCTAAACCCAAGCAAGTGCACCTTCGACGTGAGGGCAGGTCGATTTCTTGGATACGTGGTGACTGAGAAACGAATTGAGGTAAACAAAGAGAAGGTGCAAGCTATACTCGACATGGCCCCGCCGAGGAATATCAGAGAAGTACAAGTCTTGACAGGTCGAATTGCTGGTCTCAGCAGGTTCATTGCTCGATCCGTGGAGAGGAGGAATTCTTGAGTGAGCTACCCGTATTAACAAAGCCCGAGCCAGGTGACGAGCTGGTGTTGTACATCTCAGTTGGAGTGGTTTCTCTAAGCTCAATATTGCTACGAGAAGGAGGGACCCAGCAGCCAATTTATTATATCAGTCGAGTACTCCAAGGTGCAGAGACAAGATATTCGGAGGTCGAGAAAGTTGCTTTAACATTGGTGGTGACGGATCGAAAGCTAAGGCCGTATTTTCTGAATCACATGATAGTGATGAGGACGAACTTTCCACTAGGAGAAACCTTGGGTCGACCCACTGTCTCGGGTCGGCTCGTGAAGTGGGCAGTCGAGTTGAGTGAATACTCCATCAGATATGAACCCAGACGAGCTATAAAGGCTCAAGCCTTGGCGGATTTTATCCAAGAAGGCACTAAGAGAGAAGAAAAGAAGTGGATCCTGCATGTCGATGGGTCCTCGGCGGCTAAAGAATCTGGTTTAGGAGTCGTCCTTTTGTCTCCCGAGGGCGAACAGCTAGATTTTGCTATTAGAATGGGGTTCAAGGCCTCAAATAATGAGGTTGAATACGAGGCATTAATCAAAGGAATCCAACTCACGATGGGTGGTGGAGCAACAGAAATCGCGGCACACTCGGACTCACAACTTATCAAATTTGTTGTGTACAAATTGTTATTCTTTTTACCGAGTACCAAATCGAAAAATTCGTTCCCCGGGTCGATCTCACGAGGAAGGCTGTTCGGAATTTAGCTTTGATATTGATAACACATAAAAGCAAATAAAATCCTAAACATACTAATCAGATAAGGGGGTTTGAATAATTACCAACTAAGAAATAATATAAAACAAATATTCTACCTAAAAAGATAAACGAAATAAAGATGGAGAAGCTAGGGAATCGGGGACAATTAATTCAAGTTCTAGCAAAATCAGGCAATTCATTGTTCGGTTCGAGATTGACACTCTCGCTTAGACATCTAGCGGTTCGCTCCCAATAACTCTTCGTAACAAGGGATTGAACATAGACGAACAAGTTCGAGCATACAACACAGGCCAATTATCCCAATCCCAATAACTTTTCGTAACAAGGGACGGGTCATCGACAAGTGCGTATTTCAATCTAAAACACGTAGATTAGAAAATTACGACATCGTCTACCTCATGTGAGCCTAGGTCAACGACTTCTTCCCTTTCGGTTCTACAAGTCGCTAATTAACTAGAAGGTGTTTAATCAACTAATCGCATAGAATCAACAAAACCCTAACTCGACTAATCAACATTCAGTTGTTACCAATTGCAAGATCGAAGTGTCACTCTTCGATTATATCAATCAATCAAGCAAGATTATATCAATCCCTAATCAAAACAACTCACATAAGAACGAACAATTTCAAGCCCGAGAGATGCACGTTAAACAAGAATAATCATTCCCCTATCCCTAGCGATACGAATTAGCTACGCATATTGAATTCAAAAAAATAAATCAATTCTCCAAATTTAATCATTATTCATGAATTAAACAAGAGAGAAAAGCTTACAATCAATCCAAGGTCCAAAGTCGAATTCGTAATACAAGCGTAATTCGAAGACGAAAGAGAGAAAAAAGATGGAAAATAAAGATAAAAAGAAGAAGAAAGATGGAGAAGAGGAGAAGAGAAGAAGAAGAAGGGAAAGTGAAGGGGGGAAGTGATTTTCGGACCTAGGGTTCCTCCCCCTTCAAGCTGGAAGTGAAAGAATTGAGAAGAAAACGAGTTTTTGGGGTTTTTATACTATTTTGGGACCTGCTGGGGGCCTTAGCGCCGCTAAGGGGGGTTAGCGGCGCTAAGGGATGAAATTTGCGAGTCTCTGGGGTCGCTAACATGGTCTAGCGCCGCTAGATAAGTGAGCCTTAGCGCCGCTAAGGTGCCTTAGCGCCGCTAAGGTGTCTGGGCAGCGCGACTTTGCGTTTTTGGCTCGTTTGGGCTCGTCCGAACTCGGAATTGAGCTCCGTTTTTCCTACGCGTTGCTAACGAACCCCTCTTTCTAATGGTGTCAGCCTCCACAAAAGATTCTCGAAAACCTGTTCTCCCGGGATCTTCAAACTACACAAAAAAAACGAAAAGAGAACAGAAAAAGACCGGAAAACAAACGGAAAACACCACAACACCCAAAAGAACGCAAAACACATAATAAATGACAAAAAGATCCTAAAATCACCTAAACGACTCAATAGGAGGGAAAAAGAATGGCAAAAAGACAACAAAAAACACAACAAAAATGGGACAAACACTTGTCGTAGGGCAAGTGTTGGGGAACTGCGAAATAAAGGAAGATAGAATGATGAAATATGTAGAGGAGATTCAAAGTCTCGTACAGGGCTTGGAAAAATTTGAATTAGCACAAATCCCATGGGAAGAGAACAAGTGAGCGGAGTGCCTCGCGAGGATTGCAAGTTCCAACGAAGGAAAAATGGGGGGTCGCATTACCACGATGCATTTAGAAGGAAGCGTGTTGGGCGAAACAATGGAAGTCGACGAGAAGGACGATTGGAGAAAGTCAATTCATGAACTCTTGCAGGGGCAAGTGCCTGCGAGAGACAAACAAGGAGCCGAGAAAGTCGCCCGGTATCTGAGTAAATATTTCGAAGTCGATGGGGTGTTGTACAAAAAGTCACATGTCGGGCCCCATTTGAAATGTGTTTCAGAAGACGAGGGAAGTTATGTCTTACGAGAAATTCACGAAGGATGTTGTGGAGCTCATGACGGATCTCGAGCCTTGGCTGGGAAAGTGCTGCGAGCCGGTTATTACTGGCCTAAACTGCGAAAGATGGCAGAAACACTTGTACGAAAATACGAGAGATGCCAAAAGCACGGACAGATCACTCGTGTCCAGTCGAGACAATGACGACTATCAGCTGTCCGATCACCTTTGCCCAGTGGGGAATCGACTTGGTAGGCCCATTGCCAATGGGAAAGGGTCAAAAAAAGTTTTTTGTAGTCGCAGTCGATTATTTTAGCAAATGGGTGGAGGCGGAGCCATTGGCAAAAATCACCGTGGAAAAGATGATACAATTCTTGTTCAACAATATTTACTGTCGGTTCGAAATTCTGAAGGTGTTGATCTTCGACAACGAAACACAATTCCAGGGGAAGCGAATCCAGGCATGGTGCCTCGACATGGGAATCGAATAGAGATTTGCTTCGGTCGCTCACCCCCAAGCTAACGGGCAAGTCGAGGTGACGAGCAAGACCATTCTGCAAGGGCTAAAGAAACGATTGGAGAAGGTGTCGGGAGCTTGGATCGACGAGTTAACAACTGTCCTACGAGCGTATAGGACGACACCGAGAAGCTCGACAAGCCAATCGCCATTCAGCATGGTTTATGGGATGGATGCACTCCAACCCATGGAAATTGCACTAAGCTCACATAGGTCGACGTACTTCGAGAAAGAAAAGAACGAGAAAATGGCCAAAGTAGCCCTCGACTTGATTGAAAAAGGGCGAGAAGAAGCTTGGTTATGATCCATTGTGTATAAACAGAAGATGCGTACAGGTTTCGATAAGAAAGTCTGACCTAGGCGTTTCCAAGTAGGAGATCTCGTTCTCAAACGAGCAGACGCTTTGAAGCATGTCGGAAAGCTCGGGGCCAATTTGGAAGGACCCTATACCATGAGAAAGGTGATAGAAAGGGGCGCATACGAACTCGAGGATGGATCTTGGCATGTGATCCATCTCCAACGCTTTTATGCTTAAGGCAATATTTTGAACTCTTTTGTACTGAACAATGTTTGAATCAAATTCAGTAGTGCAATGAATTTCAAGTTTATGCTTCAATTGTATTTTACATTAATTTCCATATCGATCTCTTTATGACTGCTGAAAAACCGAATTTTTGAAAGCGACTATGAAGTCGATTAAACAACTACGAAGTTGTATTCTCGAGTGGAATCTTGATAAGGCTATGAAGCCTACGACTAGGAAGTCGACTAAACAACTACGAAGTTGTATTCTCGAGTAGAATCTCGATAAAGCTACGAAGCCTACGACTACGAAGTCGACTAAACAACTACGAAGTTGTAT
>CACSLK010007274.1:406385-420792 GCA_902706635.1 Striga hermonthica
CATACGGCTCCGGATGATTCTAGAGCCTAGAAGGCATCTTCACCGTCACATCCTTGACAGTGATGGGGGCGGGCGCGGCCCTCTCAACCACTTTTGCCGTTCCCTTATCGAACTTGCGGCGCTTGAGGTCGTCAGGGATCACGGTGAGAGCCTGGTCGTCTTGGGTCCTTTTTCAAGCACCAGGGCCCGATTGCTTATGCTGCTTAGAGGCACTAGGGTTCTCGACCTGAGACTTCTTTGCAGCAACTGTCTCGGTCGCTGTAGCAGCAGGCCTCGACCCAGACCCACCGAAAGGAGGAGGAGGAGATCTAGTAGCCAACTTTTCGGCTGATTGTTTCTTCTTCAGCTCGAAACGCTTAAGTGCCTTGACTGTAAGGAAGCAAATAATCATACAAGTTAAAAGAATGAAACATAAGATCAACATTCGACTTCACAAGAAATATTAAACGGCTTACGAGGGTTGTCGAGACGAGGAAGATCCTTATAAGTAACAATTCGAGCGTGATTGACTAATTCACGGTCTCTTATTATACAACGAGCGCTATAAGTATGCTTATTGAGCTCCTCTAAGAGCTTCTCGAAATTTTCAGATCGAGGCCACTTCTTTTGTTTTACATTCATCGTTATCCAATTATTTACATAAGGATACACGCCGGCGGGAGGACGAATAAAACTGAACTTCGACTTCTATTCCGTGATATTCGAGAAAAGGTCGTCAAGAAAGGTGACGCCGGAGCGACGAACCAAACAGTGAGCACCTTTTTGGAGTCGGTAACTATAACAATAGAAGAAAAATTCGACTGAGAAAAAGCGGAGAACTATACGAGAAACGACAATAAAAGCTATCATGATGCAGAGAGCATTTGGGGAAAATTGATTTATTGGAATATTATACAGATTACTGATCTCCAAAAGCTCGACTTGAATAGGAAAACGAAGATCAAAGACAATTTGGTCGATGAAAAAAGTATGACAACCCTGAGGAGGGCGGGCAAATTCGTTGTCGGGACCCAGAGCGACCAACTCCCAATCGGAGGGAAGCCCACTAAATTGTCTGAAGCCCTCGATTTGAGCTGCAGAGGCATAAGAAAAAAGGTTCAGGACGGCCAATCTGGCCAGAGGACAAGCTATTGATACAACTATTTGAGGACCGACAAAAGGAGTAATTATTGGTATAGGTATAGGACTTGTTCTATATACAGGAATATCTAATAACCTAATTGGAATACCTCGAGAAATAGGTCGAGGCAAGGAGAATTCCTTGGAGAAGGACTCTTGGTAATTTCCACCAAGCCACCGCCTAATAGTGTTTGGTCGTATTTAGCCAGTCAATTTCGAGATCCGGAATATGAGCATAAGAGGAATGAGGAGACATACTAGTCATCCTATAGCCAACCACTTCAACCGAGTCAGACGATTCGAGGCCTCTATCGATCAGTTCGTCGAGTGTATCAGGGGAAGAGTCGGAATGGGAAGCTAGAAGAAAAGAATCGAGGTCGAGATTAGTCATCCTGAAATAAGACCAAAAAAACAAATAAAGTTGACTCGCAAGGAGCGACAAAGGATAAAAGTAAGCGAAGAATGTTATGACTCGACAAAGGTATGCCGACAAGTCGACATGAGTCGGCTCGAGGTCGAGGAAGAAAAAAAGAAGAGAAAAGGCGGGTGAGTCGATAAGAACCAACAATAAGAGATCGAGAAGCGACTACGCGCTAAGAGTCGGTGATCAACAAAATAAAAAACAACAAATCAAGACAAGACATGCGCATAAGAAGATTCAACACAAAAAAAAAGGAGAAAGTAGAGAGGCTGGGGTTTGCGAGGCCTGGATAAGGCGCAAGAACCTCAAGCCTCAGAAATCCAGAAAAATCAAAAAATGATAATATAACAAAAATTGACACGAACTGGGGAGTAATTCAAAGGTGCTTACCCATGTTACTCATGTTGGCCTGATAAGTTAGTCCGAGTCCTGGAGTTGCCAGAAAAGATTGCCGGAAGAACCGAAATCGCGCGGATCGCCGTGAGTACAGAGAGAATTTGAGAATTGGGAGGTTTTTAGAGCGTGAAAAGTGTTAAAGGAAAAAGTTGAAGCATATTTATATATGAGGATGATGGATATTGGTCATTGGATCAATGTGAAAACCAACGATCCTGATAAGGCGCGGAATATGAAGAGTCGGCGGTTGAGGCGACACGCGTCACTTCAAGAGTATTTGAAATTCGAAATTCAAAAGGTGTCATTGTCAGATTTATCTGGAAGATAACCACGAGTAAAAAAACATCCGACTCATATGAGACATACCGAGGACAAGGTAAGAGTGAATGATATAGTCCAAGTCGAGGAGGTGCAACAATCGAACCATCATACTTACTCTTAAGCATACGACTGCTTAGAGTAATTGCCGGGGAAGACTAGATGATATAGCCGTATAAATATATACCGACCCAAAGGCTCTCTACTCGATCGGAAAGTAGCCGGCTCCGCCAAGCATGTCGACATATATCAGAAGGTGTGCTCAAGTCGACTTCGTCCAAAGTCGACTCTTCCATAATGCATGCCAGAGAGGGCAGATCCCGTACAGGTCGACTCGTGAAGGTCGACTTGATCCAGTCGACTCTCTGGTAGTCGACATCCATTTAAGAATTGACATGAGCGTGACCTCCGAATAGCTGGAGCTTGAGTCAACGTATAGATACTCGATGTCGACTCCTCATACCTCGAGGTGTAAAGCGCACAGTTGACTCCACGTGATACATCCCTTAGAACCTCTTGTCTCCTTATGGTAAGAGGGAATCTGAAGATGACTCAGCAAGGAGGGGAGACGAATCGACCAGGGCAATTTGGACCTTTTAGGTCCACCGACTTGGGGAATTTTGGGCATCTCAGGTATATTTACCCTCATATATAAAGGAGAAGAGGTGGCCCTAAACCCTAACTCCCAGAGCAGCTTCTCTTCATCTCTTCCACATACTGACTTGAGCGTCGGAGGCTCTACGCCGGAAACACCTTTGGCGTTGAGTTTTCATAGGTATTCTAGCGGTCCAGCAGAGGTTCAAAGGCGATCCAGGCAGATCTGATCTCGATTCCATCGGTTCGCTCTAGATCTGAGAGCAGACCATTCATGAGTCATCCACACGAGTCGTGTGGGTCTATTAATATCTGTTTATTTGCTTCGGGATTTCCACACAAGTCCAGTGGATGACTTACACGACTCGTGCTCGTGTGAAGTCACACGACTCGTGTGACTTCTTCCACACGACTCATGTGGAAATCCCGAATAAAATTAATTATATTGGCAGACCCACAGACTCGTGTGGAAGGGTCACACGACTCGTGTCAGGTCACACGAGTCGTGTGATCGTTCCACACGAGTCGTGTGGGTCTTCCAATATACTTAATTTGCTTTGAGATTTCCACACGAGTCGTGTGGTAGAAGTCATACGAGTCGTGTGGTAGAAGTCACACGAGTCGTGTGAGTAGTCCACAGACTCGTGTGGAAATCTCGAAGCATATAAACGGCTATTAGCAGACCCACACGACTCGTGAGGAAGGGTCACACGAGTCGTGTGACATCACACGACTCGTGTGACCCTTCCACACGAGTCGGGTTGGACATTTTTTTTTATTTATTGTTAAAAATTACTGACATTTTCCATTACTTATGCATTATTTATTTTTGTTATACTACATTCGAACTACAATATTCCATATTAATAAAAAAAAACGACAACCGCATAATATCGTTCTTTTATTCAACATGAATTATTTTGAGCCTCAAACCACAATTGCAACCTATGCTGGTACTGATTCTCCCAACCATGAACCGAAGTAGTTCGGTGCCTGAACCACATAGGATGAATAGGAGGTAATGGACAATCAGGAGTCAAATCTACACCAATGTAGTGTGCGTAGCGACCAAGAGAACATATCGCAATCTCACGTCGTGGTCGTGTAGCCGTTGATGGTGCAGAGAGCGGCAATATTGTGCAACTTTGCTGGTTGCACTGACGACCATTGATACCCAAGCTTAAGAAAATGATAGTCGTATTAAATATGGTTGCAACAGGGTAGAGGTCGAATGGAGTTTCCATCCAGTGACGCTGGTCACAAGAGCCCCCGTCCCACCTTATTCGACTGATTGCGGCGTCGATATCTCTGAAATAGATATACCCGTACAAGTCACGGTGGCTGTAAATCGTATTGGCAACGTTCTCTCGTACGAGTTGCCAGATCTCTTGGTCCCCGTAAATGTAACTCGCGATAAACCGCCGTCCACAATTTCCATCCGCCTTCACATTCAAGTAGATCACTACGTGGTCCAACATATGCCAGAGAATACTATTGAAGTACGCAAAACCAAATATATCTGTCTCAGTACCAGCTGGAACATCATAATAATTTCACGTCACAATTTATATAATATAATTTATATATTAACACTTTGATTAACGTTCAACTGTATAAAAAAAATAATATGTCACCTTTTGGTGCCTCTTGTGACGGTTGAGAAGACTGGCTGCTTGTCGGTTCACGTGTAGAAGTGCTTGTACGGCTCACCAGATGACCTCGCGAATTATCCTTGTACTCCCAGCGCGATGGTTTACGCTTGGTTGAATTGGTTTTCTTGGGACGACCTCGCATATTTTCCTTAACCTCAGGTTCTGCATAAGCTTGTTGGTCTGGGTAAAGCTGACCGTACATGAGGTGATTCATGTAGCGAATCGTCGCAGGATCGCCCGTTTCAACCTCCTGGACAAGCGTCCGAAATACATCAACATTTGTCCATGCACTCTGGTTATCCTGCCTCTGGTTATCTTGGCTCTGGTGATCTGTCCCTACAAGTGTACGGTAAAAAAAATTCAAAGAATTAAAAAAGTAATGTACTTTAATTTGTAATTAACAATTAATCAAAAAGTAGAAAATTGTAAATGAAACATTAACCTTAATTACCTAGCTGTAACATCTATAGTGTCCTCCAGAACTCGTGGATATCTTCCAATTCAATCGAAAGGTCAGAATCATATATCTTACGAAGCGTACAGGCGCAAGGAATTACATGAGTGATAAGCAATGCACAACCACACCGCTTGTAAACTTTATAGCTCAAGTCTCGCATCCTCGTCAGCTTAGAGTTCAATATGTCCAGACAGTAATGCGAGACCCTCAGTGATAAGCACTCGAAAGGGAATCCCGTAAACCTCGTACTCCTCCTAAGTCTCAAAGACTCGAGCATTGTCCTGTTAATGCATTACAAAATATTATAACTAATGCAGTAATAACATTCTTGTGCATTTATCAATTTATATATATATATATATATATATAATATATTTAGTATTTATTATTGTTTAATTTTTAATAATAGTTTTGTTTATATAACTAATATATAAGTATTAAATAAAATAATTTTTTACATATTACGTGATCGGTCAGCTTTTTTATTTATATTTATTTTTATAAATTACAAATCGAAAGTAAAACGAAATAACACAGTTAAAAATAAGGAATGTACCTTATTTCAGTCATCTGGGACTTGATCTCCGCATCAATCTTCTTTCATACTGTATCGAGCGCGCCGGTCGACGTGTGAAGCCACTGCCTCAACATAGAGTGTGCACTCTTCACCCTACAGGAAGTTGTGTTGCCAAAATGTGTTACCCAGTTAGTCCAAGCTTTCACAAACTTCTCCTTGTGGACTAACCAAGTCTGCTCGACATATTATACCACTTGTGGGGCATTTTCGTATTTTGCAAGCAATTGATTTACAGCAGCGTCGTGCTCATCAAACTACTGGCATCGGCAATTTTCTTCCACCTACCACGGAAGAAACACTAAGCTAATTTTTTATTTTTTCCAAACAGCATGTAGCCTCTGTCTTCCACATCCTTGTTGATGTGCCGCGTGTAGAGTAAGTGGGCAGACCGGGAAAAGTTCCTCCTAATAGGAGTCATTAAGCCCAACTCTCTGTCAGTGACAACCGCATTAGGATATACCTGAGCAGCGGCAGATACAGAAATATTAATGAGACAGCAAAAATTGCTGAAATGTTTTTACTATATTGCACAAAGTACTTCCATTCCTTGTTAAATAAATATTTTATCCTTACCTCATAGCCTATCAGAAGTCTCAGCTTATGGAGAACCCAATCATAACTGGCTTCTTTCTCGTCCTTCATGAGTGCATATGCAATTATGAAGTTATTGTTGCACAGAGTCATGCCAATCATCTCGACCAACGACATTTTGTACCAGTCCAAATGAGACCAAAAGACAAAATATAATCACATAAAATTTAATCGAACATACTAATTTAAATTCATACTAATAACGTATTTATAAATTAACATACATGTTAGTTTTGTAGGTGGAATCTATGCCGACATACTAGTAGTATGTCTAGAATATTCTGACTGAATCAAGATGGGCCATGAATATGTGTGTCAACACATTTGTGTCCGGATTGACATCTGTATAAACTATATAGTTGCTGCTCTAGCCAAATGTAGAAGTTGGGTAGTAACGTCTCTAACCTTGAAACTTTCCTTGCGCAGCCTGTCTCTATTGTAACGCCCTGTTTTATTTTAAAGAGTTCACCGAATTTATTTATAAAAGTCAGAGTCCGCTTTATTTTAAAGAGTTCACCGAATTTCTGTATAAAAATTATAGTAAATTTGTTTTCGCAAAATTCCAATTTAAAACTTTAAAACATTAACGAGCGCTACTTAACAACTAAAAATAAATAAACAAATAAACATAAACACGAAGAACCTACACATGCATACTAACAATTAAATTAAACAAACCAAAAATCACAAGTCTCAAATCCAATCCAAAGGTTTAACATGATTCAAGGGTCCAACATGTTCAACATAAATAAGGCGGAAGCATAATAATAAACAAGTACAACATAGATAAATAAAGCGGAAGCTAAAGACTCGATAATCCCATGACCACCACTTGCTCGTCTCTCACTGTCGCCGCCAACATTGCTCAACCTAAAGATAGGAAGAGGAAACAAGAGGACAAACAATAATGGGGGTGAGCAAAACCATCATGCTCACCAATACCGCATAGTATATTTCACATAAAGATCCAAAACCATAATTAAATTATGCATAGAATCCAAGCTCTAATTCCCTATATGGCCCTATCGCAAACCCCTTATGTACATACAACAACCTTCCGATCAGACATCGGCAAGGAGAAACTGGAAACCTTCCCATCCCGGCTTGACACGGGCTAAGGGATCCTTTCCAAGAGACCGTGGAGTTGATTTACCCCTTCGCTCTACACAGAATCGGGCGTCCATTTTCTCCCCTCCGCTCTACATGGATTCGGGCATCCACCTCCCGAATACAACGGGCAAGTGACCTCCACTGATTATGCATTCATCGAAGGCACTATCGACGGGACATTTAGACTAGGGTTCTCACGCATACAATAGCTATCGAAAAGACATTTATACAAAATAACAAGTGAAATAATTATAGATGCATAAACTATACCCACCTGGTAAAAATCGAGATAATTCACAAAATGAGTGTAGGCGCGAGCTCGACTCGTCAAGCACCAACATTTAAGTAAACATAGCCTATAAATGACTATTCAACACGTGGACAACTAATCAACAATCACTAAGTCCAAATAAGTTTACATAAGCATATAATCATGCATTTAATCAAGGAAACCCCATTTCCGAAAATATCACATAAGTTTATCAAAACGTAACCCGAGGATCGTTTTTAAAACAGACATAATTCTCAACACATAACTCATATGAATATGATTCAAGTTGCAATAGAATCCTAAGACATGCATCTACAATTTTCATGCAGACATCGGAAACAAGTAAGGTTATTTACGAGAAGAAAATATATCAAATAATCAAAATAGCGTTGCAGTCAAAAATTGAACTCATACAACTGACACGACTTCAGTAATTGCATGATAAATGAAGCTACATACATGATTTTAATGAAATTCAAGAACCAAAAGGCAGCTAACTCAATTATCTACAACTTTGCTGAAGACCACATTGGCAAATAATCACATTATCAGCGAGTTTAATCACAAAACATTTGACTCAGCAAACCTGCCAGAGACTAACATGTGATATAGCCAGCACTTCAGGGTTTATCACCTATATCGAGCTACAGACCTCCAAATGACATGGTTCAAGTCTCAAATTAAACTTAAAGCATGCCTCCACAACTTTCATTTAAAACAAAGAAGCATATAAGGTTATTAAGATAATGTAAAATCAGTTAACAATCAACCTCAGATTTCTGTCCAGGTACAAAACTCTATCTCATGCATGTCTACCTTCATAAGAATACAACTTGAGCTACAGAGCATATATCAACATGAAATTTATCTCATTTTAAAGATAAGGAACAGACTTATAACTTTAATGAAGAGCATAAGTTCATATGAGCACATTATGATACGATAAACAGGTCACACATTAATTACACACAAGATGTCGGTTAACAGGAAAAAATGGACGCGCAATATTCTCGTAAAAATCATAACTTATTCGATATAGCTCAGAATTACGAAATTCCAAAGCCCAGATACAGACAACCGAACATACTACATTTCATAAGAATAAAGCAACTTCAAATAACTGGTCCCTGATGCCTTAAACTGAGGCACAATATGGTTTATCACGGCAACTACATGATACTCGATTTAACGGAGTCTCGAACATAATCCAATAAATGAAACGACATATACGAGCCGATAAACAAATCGAAAGAAATCCGACTTCAAACAAGAATTCGGTAGCACGTATGATATATATATCTATCATGCGATATATGAGAACGACCGAAATAACGAGAGGGTTTGAGTAAGTTACCCGTCTTCGGGAAACTACGAGTTATAAAATGGGAAACGAGCCGGACAATGGGTCGGACGATGGGGCGGGACTCGAAATTTCTTTTAGTCAGGGTTGTTCATGGACTGAACTCAACTTCGGGGTCCGACACTGCTACGCGAAGGTCTGCTGCTCAGAACCGAAATACATGGCTTGCTGCTCGTTAAACGGATGTGAAAAATGGGCCGTCCGGGGCTCTTGTCGACGAATGGGGCTTCTCCGTTTTCTCTTCTCGCAGAAAGGGGTGTTAGTAGCTCGCTGCTGCTTGAGGGGCCTCTCGCTCGACGGACGGAACTCCGAGTGTGTGAGCTATGATGGTTTCCGGCTTAGGTGACGAGAACTCCCCTCCGGTGAACGTGCGCCTGAAGTTCTCCGGTGAAAGCTTGTTACAGAACGGGGTAGACGGCAGCCGCTGTAATAACCCGACGGGAAAAGGCTCGCTGACGGCGAGTTTCACGGCGGTCTGTGTTGAAGAAGGCGACGACTGCGGGACAGTGCAAAGGCTTGCTCGAGGAAGACGAAGGCGGCTCAAGCTTTGGCTATGGCAGACAGAAAGGTTTTTGCCGGAAAGAATGGTAGACGGGATGTCGAAACTCAATAGCCTCGACGATTAACAACTGCTTCATCGAGAAGGGCTCGTAGCTGATCGGAAAATGCTACGCTGACCGGAAGGGGGAGGTGTCACCGGAATCAATGGCAAACGTAGGTCCCTTTTTTTATATATATTGAACAGAGGGAGATGAGAGCAGTGTGGACAGTGAGATTGCACGATTCTCCTGAAGATTGATGGACGCTACCCGAGATATAGGAGACGAGCTGGAACTTGCGGGAAGATTCACAGAAAGATCGCAACAGATTATATGAACTGGACGACTCGGTCTTTGAAGAAGGAAGAAGAACATGCCGTGAGATTTAACTCTTCTTGGCAAGGTTGATTACTTCATTTGGGCCAAATTAAAACAATCTGGGTTGGGGAAAAACTTCAACTTAAAACTTGGGCTACTAATAATTACTGAATTTTGGGCCTGAAATTTTAAGCTTTCTATCAAGGTCCAAATAAAATGCCAAAGCGAAAAGGTGTTGGAATTAAATTCCGATTGAGCCGAGATTTATACTGATTTGGGCCGAGAATAAGGTCGGGCCAACACTGAGGTTCGAGGAAATAATTGACGATTAAAAATAAAAGTTCGGTTCGATCGCACGACTTTAAAATAAATTAAACTGAATAACAATTATATATATATATATCAAACAATATTTATTTATATAATAATAAAGCAATTAAAGATCAATTAGACAATTAATATCCAAGTAAAAAAATAATAAACATAAACTAAAAATCCATAAATAAATCCAGAACAAATGGGGCGCTACAATCTACCCTCCTTAAAAGATTTATGTCCTCGAAAATTGAAGAAAATCATCCTAAAAGGAAAATACACACAAGAGAGAAGTCCAAACCCCTAAACTCGGATACTCCGTCCGTATCTCCTCACTCTCCTAAGTCACACCGCACTACCCACGGCTACCCCGCCGGATATTGACAAATACCCCTGCCGGCCTTTTCCTGCTAGACCCATCGATCCAACAGGTCACCGGTACCTCAACACAGGTAAGGTTCTGCCCACCTGCAGCTCGTCAAAGTTCGTCACGAGCCCCAGTGTCACGCACATGTCCCCTCTCCACGAGGCACTGAACAGGTCGTGCACTCCCGCAAGCTCCGGTGATGGGGTTAACCGTCAGGCTAAGTTTCCGAATTGGTCGAGAATCACAAAAGGACTGGAATAATGGGGCCGCAACTTCCTCTCTGCTAAAAAACGAGGTGTACACACCTCTTTCCGTATTTAGAACCCCGTACGGTACCATCGGGATCGTTGCTCATTAGTCATCGCTATAGACATACCTTCCTATGGTGAGAAATCACAAAACGCCACACAAACATGCACACACGACCTCAGCAGGTCTCATAGTGCCTCGACTGTGAGATCATCGGTCAAACAATCGTGGTCGACACGTGGAGCTGAGTTTCAGCATGGTGCCCGGGTCACGCTGAAACTTACCAACAATCTCGACACACCCGTGATTTCTTGCCGAAGCGATTGTCACGGTGAATGTACAACCATGCACGCAGTATAGCCTCGGTATTCTCATACTTACAATGCATGATGCTACGACACAAACGTAGCCTTTCATGGCTCCGCTTGCTGGCAACACAAGTCCCCTATCTCGCCATCTCGGAAATCCTCGCATAGGCATAGGAAACCTGTCGACCATGCTTCCTTATCAAATCTATAGATCAAGGATGTGAACGCGATTCGATGGAACTTGGAACTCCCGGTCGTCAAACCATCCAAAAGAAAAATAAATTGGACGTTTGAGTTTCTAATGCACTGTTCTCAAAGAGGCGACACGCTCACAGGCACTGCATATGCGGGGCGCCAGGACGCTCACGTGTACCTGTTCAGAGACCAACTGTAAGGTCATGGTTTGGACGATCACGCTGGCCTGGGAGTTTCGTGTGTCCGGTGATGGCAGCTGCAACTTGCGTGTGAGTCAATGATCGGCCGCTCGTCTCTCAGCACGGGCGTACATACTTGACCACCACCTCGTGGCTATACCCAGTCAAGGTCAGTTTTGGTTCAAGGTTTCGACAAGAAAGTTTAATCCATGGTTTTTCTCAATACGAAAACTTTCTGATTTGGGATTTCACATAGGCTACGGTAATAGCAGGAGAAGGGTTCTCCACAAAATGTGTACAAATGGGATTCATTCCAAACAAGCTTTTTGCTTTACACAAATTCAAAAGTTTCAAGGTCTAAAAAATAGCATGGCATACTACCGAGTTCCAAGTCTGCTACATTTATCCAACAACACACTCTAACACGCAAAAAGACCTAACGCTAGAGATATGCAAAAAATCTAGAAGAAAATCTAATGCGGCTCTCCATTCCCGAATGGTATTAGGTCGGCGGCTCTTCCGAGACACTAACTAACTAGCTCACTTCGGCTCTTCCGACAAACAGCGTTGGCCGTCACGTAAGCTCTTCCTCTGGTAGCTTATCGTGCCAGCAGTCCTGAACGAGCACCACTTATATGAACTGCCCAGAGTTCACACCTCAAGGTCTAGGCGAGAGCTTCTCTTATCGACATGACCTCGATCACATCTTCGGGTATTTCCACTAAGTCTCGATGTCCTTAGAGACAGACTATGACGTCGCTGCAGATCTATAACCAGACATTCCGTCGCAGTCGCCATTGCATTACGTAGCACGAAAAGAATCACTCGACTGCAGTTTTTCTCATCGGGTTCCAGAGTCCGTTTGGATGCATCGATTCCTCGATCTTCGGCTGATGGTACATCGACTTGAACCGGTTTTCAATGATTTTCCAGGTGCTCTCGGTTGATTGAACAGGTCTCCAAATCATGATAGTAGTTGGTTATCCTTCTTTGGTTAGGTTTACGGTTGTCGATGTGTAGAATTCTTTGCCATGAAACAGATCGGCTCCTCCGATATTCAGCTTGGTTGTAACTCGCATTGCTCGTCTGGTGGCCTTCTTTGTTGTTTCTCCAGAATATTCCTAAGTGCATCCAGATGATTGGTGCGTCTCATCCAATTCGTCCTTGATAATGATAAGAATGAATTGATTAGGATGAATGGAATACTCAAACACAACTAAAAGAATAATATAAGACAACCAGAAAGTTGGAAACACTTGTCTTAGTTGATACATCAAATCGTAAAACTTGATCTCCAAACTCCAAGCGAACAAGAAAAAAAAAACAAAGGTTTTCAAAGGTTTTGTAAAAGTCCAAGGAAATGAAGAATTCTCCCGAAGGCCAAAAACAAATAAAAGAACAAAAACTTGTCAAAGCTTACAACAAAATGTAAGTTCGAGAATACAGACGGCTCTATGATTTACAATGCACATAACTCCAGGCTTCATGACGTGATTGCTCTCGGTTTGACTACCCTCCTTAAAAGATCCTTCATAATCCTTTTAAGGTGCAACACCTTCTTTGCAACTATCAACGACTCCAGTTCATGGAAAACCATCTTCGGTACCACATACGAGCCGATCACGACATGATAAATAACCATCATTGGCCATCAGGTTACAATACCATAGAGGATTGCGACGACGTTCTTATTTTCGAGTACACGGACTCGGAGTTATCGCAAACAAAAACACCAAACTTGCAACAAATAAGATTTAGCAGAAAACAGATTGCTTATCCTTATTCGTACACAAAGCCTCTAAACAATGTTAATTTCACACATAAGCACAAAAATTGCACAATGGATTAAAAGATAACACACGGAAATAGAAAGTTAATAGCCAATACAAGATCTCGATTTCCCGGTCAGTTTCCCACTACATTCAATCACGGCAGCTCCAATTAAAGTATTCCTCGATGACAATTCTACTTCATTCACACTTGAAATAAAAAGACACAATCTCCTTAAGCTTTATGGAGTCATTCTGTCAGAACCGTCAGTCATCGCTACTAATGTTCATCATTCATGCAATAAAAGGTAGCCATTGCTTTCCTCGAGGTTTTTTTTCCATCCTCGAGAGTCGCGTATGTAACACCCGCCTTGACTAGCTTTGACTTTTTAAAATCAGAGTAAATTTTTCACTTTTATTTTCGAAATGTCGTGCGAGCTTATTTTCGAAAATACTTATCTCTTGCAGGATGCTACTAAAACTTTCTTAACTTACTATCTCGGACATATTAAAAGATGCAACCAAATCGAGCCACTATGGCGATAATGAAATTATAAATGCAGTCCGTCTGTCTCGCACAAACAACTAAGCGGAAGCATAAAGTATGGAATACAATCATACAACTTAATACATAAACTGGTTCATGAATAATGGGACATAAAATGGTGGGTAAAAATGTCCCCAGCTCATGACCACTACTTGCCACGCTGGCTCACTCGGCACGCTGGACTCCGGCACCTGAAAAATATAATGGGGGCGTGAGCAAACCACTATGCTCCGCAAAGACCAGTACTGAATAAAACAACATATATAATAACAATATCATGGCATCAATAGAGCTGAAACTGAATTCTTTCTTTTCTTTTCTGAACTTTGGTCTGTCGACCCTCGGCCCTCGGCCGCTCGTGTGCACACCATCTAGACACTGAGGCTAAAGCCCCAGTCGGATACCAGGTGGAATAGGAAGACCCTTAGGTCGACCTCTCACCAAGGAGAACTAACTGTCCTACCTCAGTCATGGTATAGATGTTATAAATGATGTAGAATCCAGTACATGACCCCCACCTAGTATACTGAAATGATCTGGCTCGACTCTCCTTAAGCTACATAAACGTATACGCAAATAAATGCTAAGTATTATGCTCAATCTTATGCTAAGATGCTCGGTTCTATATGCTTACTTTTCTAGATAAAGAGGAACGCTCTAAGGGTTCGCTAAAAATATATACTAAGCTCGGATTATAACTGTTGTTCTTGAACTGACTGGT
Source organism: Striga hermonthica (assembly GCA_902706635.1). Lineage (NCBI taxonomy): Eukaryota > Viridiplantae > Streptophyta > Magnoliopsida > Lamiales > Orobanchaceae > Striga > Striga hermonthica. Next base: position 420,759 of record CACSLK010007274.1, read on the forward strand.
TTGGCTCGGAAAGATACGTAAAGTCCGGAATAAA
>CACSLK010007274.1:489632-521506 GCA_902706635.1 Striga hermonthica
GCGGTAGGGTGCGCCGTAGGCAATTGGGGCGCGGGCGGTAGCCGGGACGCGCGCAAGGTGGACGGTGGTAGCGGGGCGCGCGCAAGGGCGCGCGAGTGGAGTCCGGACGCGGGCAGGGACCTAAGCCTCAAAGGCTTAGGAATGCGGGAGGCACACGCACGCGAGATAGACAGCAAGCGCTGGGAGCGCGCGATGACGCGCGCGTACGATGCGGACGACCCAAGCTGCGCGGGACTAGGAGTAGCTGAGGCGGCGTGTGACGCGTGCGAGACGCGCGCGCGCGAAGCCGCGCGCGATAAGGATTAGGTCTCGTGAGCGGCGTGCGTGGAGAAGGCGGCTGAAGGTTTTGGAGCACAAGACTTGGGCATCAAGATACTTGGTATGCAAGACAAGCAATTAATAATTATAGTAGTATTAGGATTTTATTACCATGTTGCTTTCATTAATAAATTAGGAGATCTAAATAGCTTAGGCTTAGATTTATTTTATGCACTTATAAATAGGGGTCTCCCCTCATTGTTTTAGTAGTCCAGAATTGATGAGTTGAATAGAAAAGAACGTTTGTTCGAAACCGTGTGTTAGGATTCGTGAGATTTCGATCATGCAATCGAATTAGTGAGGCTAAGACCCGAGCTAGTTCAAAATCGAGGGAGCAAGGCTAATTACCGAGTGAACTCAAGTATCGTGAGAGAGTTAGGCTAATAACCGAGTCGATCACACTTATCAGTCGAGGACGAGCTGTGGCGGGCTTGGTTCAAGGCGAGTCGAGTGGAACACTAACACACAATCCTTCATCACGCTGGCCTTGCGCGACTGGCGCTGCTGGACACTACCGCGCGCCGCAGCAGGCGGCTGGGTACATGGACGTGCGCATTGGCATGCGCGGTGACCTGCTAGCGTGTACAGGCACTGCCAACGGACTGCTGCTGCGGGTAAGGCTATTGATACGGAAGTGGTCATCAACCCAGGCGAGTCCGACGAGGAAGGAGATGATGGTCTCGATATCTGGTTGGAGAACATATTGGAGGAGCTATCAAGCCCGATATATCAACCATCATGCAAAAGGGACTGGCCAAAAGGGTGTGGTCCACGGGCTAAGCTAAAGCCTAAGAAACGCAAGACCAAACAAACCCGAAGGAAACGCAAGGTGAAAGCTAAGGAATCATGTTGTTGGTGTGAGCCTTGTACAAGGAAGAGACTAGCACGAAAAGAGGAGGCTAGAAGGCGTGGTTTGCGAAGGGTTGGAGATGGGTGGTGGATACCGGTGGAAGATTGTGAGAGGTTGAAGGGTTGGGACCCATGGACTGAGCCGACGGAAACGAGCGGCAACAAGGAGGGCGACGGAGATCGGCTAGTGGGCGAATGGCGCGCATCGGCCCATGATGCGCGCGGTTGGACGGAACAAGATGATGTACACAGGAGCGCGGTAAGTGGGCAAGTCACGGGGGTCGACTGGGACGCGTTGGCGTTCGGCGGCGGCGGGACGCACGCGGACGACCGAATCTGCACGGGCATAGGAATGCCGGGTGCGGGCGCACACGCGCAGGAGATGAACAACGAGGACGGGGCGTGCGCGTTGGCGCGCGAGTGGAGCGACGCGGATGAAAGACCATGCCTCGTAGGATTAGGCGTGCTGGGCGATGACGCGCGCGAGGTTGGCAGAACTAAGGAAGCGCGCGGACTGGCGCGCGATTGGGGCGCACATGCGCAAGGCCTAAACCTTGCGGGCTTAGGAGTGCCGAGTGATGGGGAGTACGCGCGAGAAGCATGCAGCATGGACGAAGGGTGCGCGGATGGTGATGCGTGTGAGACGCGCGCGCGCGAAGCCGCGCGCGACAGGGATTAGCGATGAGGCGGTGCGCGAGAGATAGGTCGGCCGAAAATACTTGGGGCGTGAGTTTGGAATTGTTTGGAGTGCAAGCCAAGCAAGATCAAGATCTAGTTAATTAGGACTCTAGTATATTTAGTTTCCTTCTTGCACAATAATATCTAGATTGTTTAGGAATTTAATATTTTATTGCTTTAATATGTTTTCTAGGTAGATTAGAATTAGTCATAGTTAGGATCTATAAATAGTATTGTTTTTTAGTACAGAATTGATGAAATAGAAAAGAACGTTTGTTCGAAACCGTGTGTTAGGATTCGTGAGAGTTCGATCATGCAACCGAATTGGTGAGGCTAAGACCCAAGCCAGTTCAACCGAGTTAGTGAGGCTAAGACCCGAGCTAGTTCAAAAGAGTGAGTGAGGCTAAGACCTGAGTGAACTCAAGTATCGTGAGAGAGTTAGGCTAATAACCGAGTCGATCACACCTATCGTCGAGAGCAAGGCCGTGGCGAAGCCGTGATCAAGACAAGTAAAGGGTAACGCAACACACGATCCGTCATCAGCTATGCCCGACGCCCCACGGATAAGACGACTTTGCTGAGTAACAACATACGTCAAGTCACGCTTCACCTTACGGCTTAGGGCATCAGCGACGACATTCATCTTCCCCGGATGGTACTGAATCGTGCAATCATAATCCTTGACGAGTTCCAACCAACGGCGCCGTCTCATTTTGAGCTCCTTCTGAGTGAAAATATATTGTAAGCTCTTATGTTCTGTGAAAATTTCGCATCGACCGCCGTATAAATAATGTCGCCAAATTTTGAGGGCGTGAACAACTGCGGCTAGCTCTAAATCGTGCATCGGATAGTTCTGTTCATTTGGCTTTAGCTGGCGTGAAGCGTAAGCAATGACCTGGCCATCCTGCATGAGTACGCATCCCAAACTCTGTCTTGAAGCATCACTGAAAATGGTGAAACTTCGAGAAGGATCGTGAATAGTCAACACCGGTGTTGTGGTTAGCCTCTTCTTGAGCTTCTGAAAGCTCAATTCACATCGATCAGTCCACTCGAACTTCACAGACTTCCTCCTCAGCTGGGATAAAGGAAGGGCAATCTTGGAAAAGCCCTCAATGAATCTGCGGTAATAGCCAGCCAAACTGAGAAAACTGCGAACCTCGGATGGAGTCTTCGGTGTCGACCAGTTCTGAACAGCGGCAACTTTGGATGGATCAACGTCGATACCTGCCTGAGTAATAACATGGCCAAGAAAGGCTACTCGCTGGAGCCAGAATTCGCATTTGGAGAATTTAGCATATAACTTTTCTCGTCTAAGGGTTTCAAGGACAACCCTCAGATGCTCCTCGTGTTCCTTCTGGCTCCTGGAGTAGATAAGAATATCATCAATGAAAACAATAACAAATTGATCGAGGTAAGGATGGAAAATACGGTTCATCAGGTCCATGAAAACCGCTGGAGCGTTACTGAGGCCAAATGGCATGACAACAAACTCATAATGACCGTAGCGAGTACGGAAAGCGGTCTTAGCAATGTCTGACTCCTTGATTTTCAGCTGATGGTAGTCTGATCGTAAATCAATCTTGGAGAAAACACAAGCTCCCCTCAGCTAGTCAAATAAATCGTCAATTCTGGGAAGCGGATATTTATTCTTGATCGTCAACCGGTTAAGATCTCGGTAGTCGATACACATGCGCATAGAGTTGTCCTTCTTTTTAATGAAAAGAACGGGTGCTCCCCATGGTGAAACGCTCGGTCGGATGAAACCGAGTCGCAAAAATTCCTGAATTTGCGCCTTAAGCTCTTGCAATTCTTTCGGCGCCATTCTTTTAGGGGCTTTGGAAACTGGGCCGACTCTTGGAATAAGGTCGATAGAGAACTCTACCTGCCGGTTAGGTGGTCCTCCTGGAAGTTCGTCCGAAAACACGTCCGCAAACTCACGAACAACAGGAACGTCGTGAGGTGTTCGTGCCTTCGGTGAATCATCGATAAGGCTCACAAGATAACCCTGACAATCGCCTCGTCGTATCAACTTTTTGGCTTTTGCCATAGAAATAACATGAGGCAAGGAACGAGTCTTGGTGCCAAAGAAAGTAATAGAATCATTTCCCGAAAGATAAAGAGTAATCTCCCGGTCATGGCATCGAATATCTGCATGAAAATATGATAGCCAATCCATGCCGAGAATGAGGTCAAAATCCCTCATCTCAAGAACATAAGCGTCAGTAGACAATTTACGGCCACTGATAGAAAGGCTGAGATCTGTAGCTTTAGCAGTAGTCACTATCTTTCGTCCCGAGGCTAAACTCACCTCAAGAGGATCGACAGCGGTAATAGCATGTACTCCGATGGCATTAAGACATCGTCGTGATATAAAAGAGTGAGTTGGTCCAGTATCAAACAAGGCAAAAACAGGAACATCGTTAAGCATAAGCATCCCTGACATGGTACCTGGTTGTTGTTCCGCCTCGGCCTGATTGACCGCATAAACTCGTGCCTGCTGTCTGCCCCTCTGCTGCTGCTGGGGTGGCCTCTGAGCCTGTTGTCGGGGTTGCTGCTGCTGCTGTGGTTGTTGGGGCTGCTGTGGTGGCTGCTTGAGTTTCTTCGGACAACGATTAGCAAAATGTCCGGGCTCGTGACAATAATAACAAATATCCTGGACAACGCGACACTCTCCGCGATGGAGTCATCCACAAGTGGGGCATGGTGGAATAATATATAAAAACATTAATAAAATTTAATAACATAAATTAGTATAAAAACAACATTAACGATAATAAAAGTTTAATTAACCAAGGTAACTAAATATATAATAAAATATTCTTGATAGATATATAAATGAATTCCCAAAATTAATATTAGTTGTCTTCAGTCAAGTGGCTCATAAGCTCACTTGCATACTCATTAACCCGGGTTCGAACCCCCCTCCTCTATATCGTTTTTGTAAATATGCCACATAATTTTCCAAGTCAGCCTTACAACTCAAAAAAAAAAAAAAAATAGTAAAAATTCCACGTCAGCTATCCGGTAAGAATTACCGGCTTTAGCTGGTGGCAGGACCATTTCTCACGATTTTTGGCACTTACGGGACGTGATCCAAAAGTGGGCATCGAAGAGGATCAAACCTCAAATGGGTGCCACTTACAGGATTAAATCTCCAATTTTTCCACGCGGGATGCTACTTAACCTTAATCTTTATCTTTAACTCATTAATCTAACTTGCATGTAACCAAGTAAAATCCATTCTAGAATTAAGGCCATGAATAATACCGGATTAAACATGCATATTCTGAAAATCTGACATAATCTGACATCTGAAATACTAGTATGAAATCTGACATATGAAACACAAGTCTAACATGCGGAAGCAAGTACAAGTTCAGAAAAACACACAAGCATAAAACAAACATAGATAATTCAAACATGTTCAAATACTAAATGACATGTTTTCACATAAATGTACTGAAGTTGGACCAACACCACATATCTGCTCACGCGTCACGCGGGACTCCATCACTTGAAAAATAGGGTAGTGGGGAGGTGTGAGCACAAACAAATCAACAGTGCTCCACCGGGACCGGCACTGCATAGTCATCACATTTAATGTCAATCATGGAATCGACATAAGCATAAATAAACTGGCCAACTATGGGACTAACGGTAAACCGGTACTCATGTGCACACACTGGGGTCCCCTCCCATAGAAATCCAGGCTGGGCATCGCCCACTCATCTGGACGCTAGACTTAGGTTGAGCATCACCAACTCATCCAAGTCATAACTGACATCTGAAATCTTGACCAAGACTGGATCACTCATCCGTCTCGATCCTTCAATCTATTTGCACAAATACCTCAAACATTATAAGCAATTAAAAGCCATGAGATACACAGTACATGGTCCCCACTTGGAAACTATTTTCGCTATTCGCAAGTATACGGCGTAGCTATAGGTAGTGGCGAGCAAGGTCATATTCCACAAAGATTGTGGTTAAATTAATTAAGTACTAAAATAATGACGATTAAATATTATTTAGACTAATGAACGAGATGATGATTATCAACTAAGAAATTAAACTAAGAGCTAATTTATCTAAAATAATCAAAATAAAATAAGATACAAAAGATAGATTCTAGGCTAAGCGTTCCTCGAAATTAATTCATGAAACGTTTATATTCATGCAAACCTTATTTAATTTTACCAATAATATAAATAATTGCTAAATTAATTTCAAACTTTCTCTCGAACAAGTAAATCATAGATATTAATTGTTATCTATCTCCTCTCGGTTTCAAGATGAACAACTAGCTCCCATAAGTTCCTAGGATTTTCGTTCTCTAGCAAGATGCTATCAACCTCTCGATCTGTTTAGTCTCCAACGTTATAAATTTTCCAAGTCTAGCAATCAATTATGCCCTCTCGGTCTCAAATCAGGTCTCAAATCAATTACAAATATGCATTCATAGCGGCCGTCTAGTCACACAATAATCATAAGCACAAGAAATTTATAAACGAAAGATGAACCTGAATGAAATAAATAAAAATTAATTCATAAATCAATCCGAGTACTAACAAATCCTAGAATATATAAATCTAGCCTAGAAACATATTTTCAAAGTAAGAAAAATAGATATAAAAGATTGAGTTCGAAAGAGGAAGAAAAAAAAAAAGAAAAAGCTTATTCGGCTCCGTTGATCCCTTTTTCCTGGCTTTATCCCTCGTCTTGCTCGTATTTCTAGCCTCCAAAACTCTCCAAACATCTGAAAAATATGTCCCAGAATCCTCAAAAACGTGTCCAAGTGTGACATATATAGTTGGGGTCGAGTCCTAATCGAAATAGGTCGAAAATCAGGAAAAAAAACGCGCAAAACGCGTATAAGTCGCACCCAGGGTCACACGACTCGTGTCATAAGTCACACGAGTCGTGTGAAAACGAGTCCCTTGGAACGACACGAGCGTGTCGGTCGCCACACGACCCGTGTGACACTGGGCGTCCAAAAAAGTGGAAAACTTCGTTTTTCTGGCCGGGAACTTCATGTTACGGGTAGCTCACGGATCCTGGTAACAAATCACGTAAAAGGCGGGCTCTGGGTCGTCATTTTCAGCCTCAGTTCGTCGGAGATGTCGGATTCCGGCTAACTTCCGACAGTAGCTTTTCTCCTGCTGCGTTTTAAGCCCCACAAAAGTGCTTAGTACAGATGATAGACGTATAACATGGCAGTTCCGGTAGTGATTCGGCAACTCCGGCCACCCGCGTGGATGAAGGTGTAGCAGCAGCTTCCGGCAGCTCATCTCTCCGGCGCGAATTTGACGTCCAACCGGCTTCTCTAGTGGATGATGGAGACGTCGATCTGAAAGTGGTCTCCGGTGGCTGGGTAGTGGCGTGGTGGCGGACGAACAAAGAAACTTCAGCAGCTTTCATGGCGGACGTGAACATGTCCTCGTACGTGAAATGTGTAAAGCTTGAGGGAGATGATGGACTGCTGGAGTTACCCATTTACCCTCACTTAAATAGCCTTTGGACTTATGTAGGTCTTTAGTTAATTTATAATTTGCATTTGGGCCTTGATGGAATGCCAGCAGCCCAATAAAATGAATTTCATTGTCCATGTAATTGTAATTGAGTCCATTTATAATTGATTTCAATAATTATTTTGGCCCCATTTCCTGTTAAAATTTAAAATAAAATACTTCATTATAGATTAATAAAATTGATTAATTAAATAATTAATTAATATTAAACAACAACGAAACAGACACGAAAATTACTTTAAAATGCACGTAAAAATGACGCATGTCAATTAGGAGCATAATTTTGTCTTGTCTAGGAAAGCAAACATGATCTTAAGGTACTAAAATTGAGGTAGTTCGAATGTGGGGTAATATTAAAATTACACCTTAATATGAGAAATGAATTCGCTATGTACCCTGAATTATATATAAAAACATATTCAATTGAATTTTAATATAATTAAAACATGCAAATGATTAAATCATTTATGAACTAATTTAGACATATTCAAATACTAAATATATTTCTATTTTTATTTAAAGTGAAGTTAATGATATTGAAACTAATTTTTATATATAATATAAACTTTATTTTTTCAAACGATATAAATTTTATATAAGAAAAAACACATACATACATCTAGAAATCAATTCAAAAGCCGGAAGGACAGCTCAAAAGTCGAATCTAGTGGGAGGACAAATTCAGAGGATCGCCTAGAAATGACACTAGAACAAAGGGTAACTTGCACCAAATCCCCTGTATTTTTGCTAAATGTGCGCGTTTTTCCACCGTGTTTTAAAAAATGCACCGTACCGCCTTATATTTAAGTAATTGGTGCACACGCTCCCTTGTTACTGTTTTCCCATTAATGGGGTTATTGTTTTTTCAAAATCCCCCTTATACCCTTTGAATATTATATTGATATTCATGATAAATTGAATTTATCACGATATATTGAATATATCGTGAGAAATTGAATAACAAAAAAATTTATGTCGCTGAGTTTCGAACATGAGACCTCATGTGAGCATGGAGAGCAATGCAACCACTGCACCACTCAAGGTTGAGTGTTTTTTTCCAAAACGACAAATATTATTATAAATCAAAAGTGCACAAATGTGAGGTCTCAACTAAACTAAATGGCTAGCAACACTAGAATAAAAACTCCAAACAACAACTCGAACAACTAAAACAACTAGAAAAGACCCCAACAGGGTAATACCCGAGTGTCGGATCCCAATAGGATAATAAATTTGATACCCGAGCGAACAATGGCCAACGGTCCAAACCTAAAACACAATCACAAACACTAAACAAACATAGACAAGACAAACACAACAAAACAAGAATAACAACCTAAAGGAAAAAAAAACCAACAGAGCCCTCCCCTAGCGAACAAACAATCCCAACCAGCAGTGAACGATCGACAAAAGAAAGATCCCAGCTCGAGAATCTGCTACCGAAACTGCATACTGCATATACAGTAGAAGAAACCGAGCCCCGCATTGATCCCAAAATCGACCAATCGTCAACCAAAAGAGTCGCGACCGACCCTCACACCGGCCCCACCCGAACTCGACGAGCTCGAAAGAACCTGTTCCCACGCCGCCTAACATCACTTGGCAGGCGGGCTCGCGCAAAGGTAAATCGCACCCTTAACCCCAACCGCCGCGACAGCCAAGCTGCAGCAACTGGAGCCTCGTCCCACCCCTCAGTAAGTGCGCCACTCCATACAACCGCAGAGCTCCGACGACCAGAAACCCAGCCCCACCGGAGCAGGCAAGCCCGCCGGAGNNNCAATCCAATCGACAGTAGAAAAGGGGAAATTGATCGGACTTACCTTCACAGAGCAACTCCCACCGGCAATTGAGACGAATACTCGAACCACCTGCAAGATGCAGAACCTGGAGGCCGCCGCCGCCAACCGAAGACACCTCTGCCGCCAATCGACCGGACCCCAACCGCGGAGCATCCAAGGCTTAAACGGACCCACGCTTACCAGGAGAGGGCCAGGTGGTCAAGGACGACCCCTGGCCGTGACGTTGCCGTGACGTTGCCGTCGTCGGGGGAGACAAAGAGAGCGTATTTGGAGGATGAGCTAATTTGGGGGTAGGGTTACGCGCAGAGGAAGAGCTGATTTCTAGTAATGGTATCTCTACAAATGAAAAAAACAAAGGTTCAGTATTAAATATAGGAATGTTTAATATATACACACATTACTATGAATAAATGAAATTAAATTTTAAAAGATAATGTAAATTATATCAGATTAAAATTTTAAAATATAAACTTATGATAAATTAAAATATAATAAACTGAATTATATAAAATTAAATGAAAAAAAAAGTTATTTATAACTTATTAGATTAAAGGGAAACAATTAAAATAAATTATAAATAAATATAAAAAATTACAGTGAAAATATATGTATTGTTTTATTTAGATTATTTTCATATAGTTTGTATTTTATATTATTCGATATTATTTTGTTGCATTATTTATTTTATTTTATCTTATTGAACGAACTATATTTATTTTGTTTAACTTAAGACAATGAAATAATATTAAAATAAATTTTACTAAAACAATTTAGAAATTAAAATTATTTATTAATAATTAAATCATTTACTGAAAAATTATAATTTATTTCAATTTTTCCTTTCATATTGTATGTAATAGTAAATCATATTAAAATCAATTGATAAACTTTAATTTTTTTATTATATTAATTTAAGATTTTTATTTCTTTTAATTTAATATTTCACATAAGTTATTTTACTTTAACCAATTTTATACTCTATTATCTTATATAAATATTATTTCCATTTTATTTTAATTAGCTTATTTTAATTTAATTTATTTTTAATTTTCATTATTTTATTATTTTTCATTTCGAAATGTATATATAATTTAATTTTTTATATTAATTTAAGTTTTTTAATTTTTCAATTTATTATTTTATATTAAGTTATTTGGTTATTTATTTTATTTTTAATTTTTATACTTTATTATCTTATATAATTATTATTTTTATTTTTATTTAAATTAGAATATTTTAATTATACTTATTTTTAATTTATTTTTTCATTTAAATTTATATAGTTAAATTCATTTTAATAATTATAAATATAAATTTATTTAATTTTAATCACATTACTATATCAAATTTTATCTTACTTTATTTTAATTTTATTTTATCATTATTTTTATATTAATTTGATTTATTGAAAGCTATTATTATTATTATCATTATTAATTATTTATTTTATATTTAATGTACCTATTATACTTTATTAGATTTTATTTACTCTAATTTTATTTTATTTAATTAGTTTTTGTATCATATTATAAATATTTTTATGTTCAGTAGTTTCCACAACCACTGTGGTGGGCTTCTTTTACCCTTGAGACCTTGGTTCGAATCCTACCTCCCACACTTACTATAATTTTAGTTTTTGCAATACAATTCAGGAGGGTATAAATGTAGATTAATAATTCTGTAAAATTAAAAAATTGAATAATTCGCAGCTGGAGAAGGTGCCTTACACACGCCGTTAAATTGGACGAAATAGGGGAATCGTGCAACAATTACTCAAACATAAGGAGGTCTGGTGGATTTTTTAAAACACAGGGTAAAAACACGCACATTTTGTTAAATACAGAGGGCAACCACATATTTTACCCCTACAACAAATGCACCTACCAACAACATAAAAAAATGAAACAAACTCCACACCTGGAAAATAAAACTCCCCAACGGACTACACACTTCCCTACGTGAGAATATATAATATAAACTTAAAAAGAATATATTGATCCGACAATATTGGTTTCTGACCGGTTAATTATGTCAGACAAGATTTTCAATGGTTCTTTGTAGTAAGAACCAAATTTGGTGACGGTTCATCTGCCAATCCGGTCGTTTTTTTTACAACCTTTTATACAAATCAAATGGAAACGATTGCGAAGTTTGTGAAATATGTGAATTGTGCGAGACTTGTAATCCATTATTATACTGCGCTAAAAAATCGACTATCAAGCATTCTTGCATCTGAATCTATCTTTTGATCGATCCACTGAAATTGTATGTTTATTTTGGGGTTCTTCTAAGACAATCAGCCATTGTCACTGTGCCAGAGCTTTCCAATTCGCGACAACTGTGAAATCCATGGTGCCGTGGTTTCGAAGAATGGAATCGTTAATCTGAGGTGGTCAGATCCAGTGCAAACTTAATTTCAAATAGGGAGAGCAGGGCGCATACTGTAGAGTGGTTGAGACAGTATATACATATTGATGGGGTGGGGAAGGGCGGCGTACGAAGGAGTGGTGGCGGTGGGGTCGTTGCTGTTGCTGGGTTGGGGCGGCCTTTGGTTTTTGAACCGGCGGCTTTACAAGGAGTATGAAGAGAAGCGGGTCTTGGTTCAGATCATATTCAGCGTTGTCTTTGCCTTCTCCTGCAATCTCTTCCAGCTTGTCCTCTTCGAGATTATTCCTATTCTGTCAAAAGAGTAAGCAATTTCAGTGTTGTTGTATTTGTGTAGTAGGTGGTTTTTACTTGGATTAATCCTCTTTGGTTGGGATTAAGCGTTGCTCTTCATTTATTACATTTGTGCATCTGAACTCTGAGTTAGTTGGTGGTTTTTACTTGGATCACGTTAAGCACCAATGATCTTGGTTCACATTTTTGGGTAAGCTTTTGATCTGATGTGGCCTTTGCCATACGTTCTGTTGTCTGTAGGGCAAGATGGATGAATTGGAAGGTGGATTTGTTTTGTCTAATAATGTTACTCGTTTTCATGCTGCCATATTATCATTGCTATCTGATGCTTTGTAACAGTGGTAAGTTTGACAGCTCTGTCTTGTATTTAAGATTTTCTTTCTCTTCTTATCTCTATATTGTACTGCCTTGTCTATATTGTGAGTTCATCAAAATGAGGGGAGCGGATACAAAGTTCTGCGTGCATGAGATGCTGGGCTGATTTTGTAATTCTTTTCTTCAACTTTCTTTTATGGCATTATGTAATTCCACTGCTTTCATATTTGAATATGATGTAGATTTGAGCTTGTTCTGTAATTACCTTAGCACTAAAGTTTAATCTTCACCTTTCATGTTTGCCACATAGTTCAAGGGAAAAACTTACCAAGGGTAAATGTGGTTTATTTTCCTCCCACATTTTCTTGTGTGCCTGTAATTTTTGTCAGTGATTCATTTATGTTGTCAACTTTTGGTTTCAGGTATTAGAAAAGAACGTGCTTCACTTGGTGCTATTTTATTCTTGTTGGCCTTTCTTTATGGTTTCTGGAGAATGGGTGTTCACTTTCCTATGCCATCTCCAGATAAAGGTTAGTTTTAAATTGTCTGGCAAGGGGCTTAAATTCCGCGCATAAGATCCTTTCCAAATTTGTTGTTCAGTTGCCTTTGATTTTGGTTTGTATTTCAAATGCATTTTTGGCTATAGATGTTACTGCTCTAACATTCTAACAATTTGTAGAAACATTCTTTTGTTTTGTTCAAATCAGTCCACCTTCTTATTTTGGCTTTGGTTGACAAGATTTCTTTTAATAGATTATATCGTGGCTTATATTTTTATCCTCGAGATGTCATTTTTCAGGATTCTTCACCATCCCTCAGCTTGTGAGCAGAATTGGGGTCATTGGTGTCACAGTTATGGCTGTACTGTCTGGGTTTGGAGCAGTAAATTTGCCATACAGCTATCTGTCCCTCTTTATACGGTAAAAGCAACAACACCTGTTGGATTGGATTTATCTAAGCAGAAAAGCTGAATTTCCCTTGGCTTTTGTCTTTGGACCATGACTCAGAAGCAAAAATGTTAAGGGCTTACCCCAGATATGCTTAAACTTTTATCACTTCTGTGATGTTAAGCGCTCACTGGTTTTACATGCCATTTGCAATACCATATGATCTTAAAGATTCCACGTGCTACAGTCACGTTTTGTCCTTGCTATTTGGAGCTTCAGGACTCTTTTCCAAATATGGGCTTCTGAACTGAATTTCTGTGAACAACCTTGAACCCTGTATTGTAATAATTGCCCCCAACAGACCGAGATGGAAATTCTTTCAGAGGCCAGTTCTTGACTTTTGACTTGCTTGCTAAGATTGAAATTTATCGATAGTGTTGCTGAATTTAGTATGGTATTGCGTGGAGCTTTCTATACGAAATCCTTCTTTAGAAGTTAAAACCATTCTGCATTTACCTGTTGTGTCTCTCTTTATCAAATTTGTTTAATGTACTCTTTTTCCCTAATTGAAGAGAAATTGAGGAAACAGAAATTAAGGCACTGGAAAGGCAGTTAATGCAGTCAATCGAGACGTGCATTTCCAAGAAAAAGAAGATTATTCTCTGTCAAATGGAGATGGAGCGAAAACAAGGCTCGGAAGAGGTTCACAAATTTTTGTACTTATGTACTATGTTTTTGGATGTATATGCGAGATTTTTTGACTTAATACCTGAGGCTTTCTTTTCTAAGTTATATAGTATTGGATGGGTATATGTCCTTTTATCTAGAGATACATGTGAAGAAATTTGGTCATGAACAAACAGTTAAGATAATGCTACATATTGACCTTACAAGTGGTCAAATGATTCATTCTCATTTGAAAAAAAAAAAAAAAATAGAAAAAAAAAGTGGTCGAATGATTCGTCTCCTATGAACTATTTGGACTTCTGAACATATTGCTTTATCTCACATTTAGTCTGTTACTGTCTTTATCAAATCACTGTTTTAACACACATGAATGGATCCTTCTTAATTGACTTACAATGGAAGTGTTGCTGAAACGAAAAAGAATAGCTAACCATTAATCTCCAATCTCAAATAAGTCTCACATGGGAAATAATGTCGCTACCAAATCCTGACCAAAGATTTTCCGGAAAGAGGATGAGAAACATGGATAGAGCCTAGAGGTGGTTTTCTCCATCTGTTTGGTCTCTGAACTAAGTATGGGTGTGTACTATTTTCCACTGTTGGTGTCTGTGGGAAAGGTCACCTAAGAAGAAATGAATTATAAAGCTAAAGTAATTCAGATTACTGAACACAATACATTGTCCAATCATTTGGGCCACTTCGAAAGGATTCTTTGTTTTTGTACTTTTAATTGGTGTGAGTCTGAATATTATTTAAACCTCTCACTGTTCTGTGGTTAATTTGTAATCTAGAAGTTTCTGACATGATGTGGTGAAGTCAAATAGAAAAAGTGAAAGCAAACGAATTATTTAGTAGTAGTTAAATGTGATCAACTTCTGCTTAAAGACTTCTTTGCAGTTTTGTGGCAGACGCTTTTGATTGTTACTCAAACCAATCAGTGGTATCCATTGTTTGATTATCATACTATTGCTTGAGGCAATCTAATCATGTAAATATAGTAATGGCTTTTACTGCATCATGGAGAATGTGAAATAAACTTGTCTTAGATTAATATGATCTTGATATATAATTGGTGCTATGTTTCTGTGTGACAGAAATTAAACAATAGGTCCTTTCTAAAGCGAATAGTTGGGACTGTTGTTCGATCTGTTCAGGATGATCAGAATGAACAAGGTTAGTAATTGTAAATTTATCCTTTTAAATCTCAAACAAAAGGCACATGTATTATATTTGAATCCGTCTTCTTTTAGTCTTTCTCTCTACAACTCAAGCTAAATCTTTTGCTATTCATGATGATAGCCTGGCTGTTCAAGTTGTTTTTCTGCTGCTAACCTGTGGTGAATTGGTGAATGCATGGGAATTTTTCAAGGGTGTATCACTCTCCCCCATGGTCGAATGTCTAGCCCGTGTTATGGGGCCATGCCCAACATGACTTCTGAAAAAAAAAAAAATTATGTTGCATTTATATAGTAGTTAATGATTGTATATTTTTGAAAACAATATAAAGAACGAACGTAATTTAAGAAAATTAAAACATAAATTGAGTTCTTTATTGTTAGAGAAAAGAACCAAGTAACAAAGGGAAGAGTTTTATTATTAACTAAATGGACACTTTGCAATATGATCAACAGGAAGAAAGAAAACTAGGGAAAAGACCAACAGACTCCCTGTCCCCAGGTACTAACATAGGAATTATGATTTCTGATGCCTTCCTCATCTAAGGAGGCTTTATTTATAATTAGCTATACTACTATATATTAGGTAAGATTCTCTTCCATGATTAGTGCTATTTAGATCCGTAAAATCAGCCCCTTCATTTTAAATCTGATTGGTTCCTTGAATTTGGCCTGCGACTATAAACAATCCATGATTTTTGCCCTATGACATGCTCCTTTTCTATCATTGCCACCCCCTAAAGAATTGGCCTTGTCCACAAGGCTGCAGTTTGGAAACTGCCCTATAAAATTCGAAAGATCAACCCAAGTTGCTTCCTCCGCCGGCCGACCTTCCCACTGAACTAAGACCTGCTCCCTGCCGAGCTGCTTTCGAGCATCCAGTATGTCTTGTGGGGTGTAACTTGTTTCTTCTACTGCCAAGGCTTCACTTCAGGTAAATCCTTGGTGACGTCATGCTGCCCGTTAAGTTTCTTAAGCTGGGAGATGTGGATAACTGGGTGTATACGTGCTCCATCAGGTAATTCTAACTTGTAAACCACGGGGCTCAACTTTCGAAGAATGCGATATGGGCCATAATACCTTGCAGCCAGCTTCTGATTGACTCGATTTGCCATAGAGGTCTGGCGATGGGGACGAAGTTTCAAAAGAACTTGATCTCCCTCATCAAATTCTAAGGGCCGTCTCTTGCGATTGGCAGTGTTAATCATCCGTTGTTGCGCTTTAGTGAGGTTAAAGTGCAACTGCTTGATCAATTATGCCCTATCATTATGCTCCTCCGCAACGGCTGCAACCTTGAATTCCCCCGGCATAAACTGATGCAAAGTGGGTGGTGGCCTGCCATACACATATTCAAATGGAGTTCGGCCTGCCGCCGAATGAAAGCTGCTATTAAACTAATATTCAGCCCAATGCAACCAACGACCCCATTGCTTGGGTTGTTCTGAAGCAAAACATCTCAGGTATTGCTCCACGCAACGATTTGTTACTTCAGACTGTCCGTCAGTTTGCGGGTGGTAGGCTGGTGCTCATGCGAAGTTTGGTTCCCATTTTAGTGAAAAATTCAGTCCAGAAATTGCTCAAGAAAATTGGGTCTCGATCACTGACGATGGATCGTGGGACACCGTGTAGACGCACAATTTCTTTAGCAAAAAATTCGGCTAAGGTTCGTGCAGTGAAAGGATGTCGAAGACCAATGAAATGTGCATATTTGCTAAGTCGATCGACTACTACCCAGATGCAATCAAACCCATTAGATCGCGGTAAACCTGTGATGAAGTCCATCGATATATCTTCCCAGATGTTATTAGGAATAGGGAGCGGGTTGAGCAATCCAGCTGGTGATAACGTTTCATACTTATTCCTTTGGCAAATTAGGCAGTCAGCAACATATTTTTGTACCTGTTTCATCATGCCTCGCCAATAAATGCTAGCTGCCAATCGCTGATATGTACGGTACGCACCTGAGTGGCCTCTTGTTGGGGTGGAATGAAACTCGTTCAAGAGTTGTTGCACCCATGGTGAAGTAGCAGGAATGGCAATTCGACCTTTGTAAAATAATCTTCCATGAACGAGCTGATATGGTGGCTGGCTATTTGGATTCAGTCGAAGTTGCTCGATGATTGCCCGTAACTCCACATCCTCGAGGACGGCTGAATCAAGTTTGTCCCAGTCAATCCATGTGGGAACAGAAATGGCTGCCAAATCCTTGTCCTCAAATTGTCTGGATAAACCATCCGCTGCTTGATTTGTTACACCCGGTTTGTAGGTGATCTCAAAATCGTAACCCATGAGTTTTGCCAACCAATTTTGCTGAGAAGGAGTTGTGATCCGTTGTTGCAAAATGTACTTTAGGCTCCGATGGTCGGTGCGAATTTCAAATCTTCTACCGAGTAAATAAGGCCGCCAATGCTGAATTGCCAAAACCAATGCCATTAACTCTTTTTTGTATGCCATTTTGGCCAACACTCGAGTACTTTACTATAATATGCTATCGGCCGCTGCTCTTGCATCAAGACTACGCCCACGCCTTCGCCTGAAACATCACATTCGATCACAAAACTTTTATTGAAGTCAGGCATTACCTGGAGAAGAGGTGATGGCGATTTTCAATCTTTCGAAAGCGTCCTGGCTCTGTCCATGTGAAGTCCCCAACCTCTTTTTTAAGTAATTCTGTGAGAGGTCTTGCGATTTGGCTGTAATTTTTAATAAACCGTTTATAATATCCCGTGAGGCCTAGAAATCCTCGTACGCCTTTAACTGACTTAGGTTGTGGCCACCTAATAACACTAGATATTTTACTTGGATCCATGGACACCCCAGATCTTGAGACAACATGTCCCAAATACTCCACTGATGTCCTCCCAAAATGGCACTTCTTTTTTATTAGCCTTGAGTTGATTATCGAGTAAAACACTGAAGACAATCTGAAGGTGTTGTATATGCGCCTCCCATGTTTTACTGTAAACAAGGATATCGTCAAAGAAAACAAGCACAAATTTCCTCAAATACGGACAGAAGACATCGTTCATGAGGCCTTGAAACGTGGCTGGGGCATTTGTCAATCCAAATGGCATGACCAAGAATTCATAGTGGCCGGAATGTGTTTGAAATGCTGTCTTGGCTATGTCTGAGGGATGGACCCGAATTTGGTGATACCCTGCTTCGAGGTCTAACTTGGAGAAAAAAGCGGCTCCATGGAGTTCATCAAGCATATCATTAATCATGGGAATTGGGTACTTATCAGGAACAGTAGCCTTGTTTAGTTCGCGATAGTCGACGCAAAATCGCCAACTTCCGTCTTTCTTTTTGACAAGTAGAATTGGCTGGAAAAAGGGCTGGAGCTTGGTTGGATTATCCCAGCGAATAGCATTTCATTCACCAGGCGTTCAATTTCATCCTTTTGATGATGGCTATATCGGTAGGGCTTCACATTTGCTGTTGCGGTTCCCGATTTTAGGGTGATGCGATGATCATGTCTCCTTTCAGGGGGAAGTCCTTGGGGTTCTTCAAAAATTGTACTGTATTGCTCCAATATTAGTTCCAATTCTTGGACCTGAGCGCTTGAGGAATTGAGGGCCGAAGTCTCTGTTGATGATGTAATCTGCCAGAGCAAGAGGCAGTAATCGATGTCATCGTCCATTTGTTGCAATGAGCTCAAAGAGATAGGGGCACGTGACAATGATGGGTCCCCTAACAGATAAATCTCTTCATTATCCCGCAAAAATTCAATACTCAGTTTTGTCCAGTTCGCTTTGATATCGCCTAATGTTTGGAGCCATGCCACGCCGAGAATGACGTCAATACCTCCAAGAGGAAATATATAGCAATCTAATGACATCGTGATTGATTGAAGTTGAATTGGTAAATTGCTATACTTCCCTGTTGAAGTTGCTCGACTGCCATCTCCTAAGCGAACCCCAAAGCGGACTGTCTGCTCTATTGGTTGGGGAATTTTCTGAGCAAGTTTGGTTGAGATGAAGTTGTGGCTTGCCCCACTATCTACCATAATAGTCACTGGTTCACCGTACACATGACCTGAAAATTTGATTGTCCGTGGTCCATCTATTCCACCTATCGCCGTCAAAGGTAGATCTAGAAAATGGAGCTGAGCTTCACTGGTTTCTGCCTGATGTTGTTGGGATTCTTCTAGTCCGAAATCGGAGATGATATCAGTGATCTCGTCTTCTGCTGCGATGAGAGCGCGTAATGATTTTTGAGGGCAATCATGCATCGGGCTGTACGGTTGTTTGCAGCGAAAACACAACCCCTTCGCACGCATGTCCAAATATTCTTGATGGGAGTATTGGCGTGCCACTCTACTTTTCTGTGTTGTGTTGTGTCGCGGTAGTTGTGAAGAGGAGGAACCTGTGCCGCCTGGAAGTAGTTTGAAGTGATCATTGGGCTTGTACTGGGCTGCAGAATTCTTATTTTAGCCAGTTGTTTAGTTTTGGTGGTTCAAAACGAGAAGGATTTATGGGCCTCGGTTGGAAGCCTAAACCATACCCAGTAGTAAATCTTCCAGATTTGGAATTTAAGAAATCCAATTCTCGTTCAACAGACCGAGCAACTTTTATGGCCGTTCGTAGATCGAGCACATCATATGGGCGCAAGCGGACCCTTATTTCTTCTTTGAGTACATTTAAGAAAAACCCTAGCTGAGTTGTGAATCCAGGCCTGGGACTTGGGCTGCTCTCGCTCGAAATTCATTGGCGTAATCATCCAGAGATCCTGTTTGGTGTAAGGCAGCCAAGCGTTCGTTGGGACTTGCTGCTATGCCCCCGCCGACTTGGTCAAAGAGTTCTTCCTTCAATTGATCCCAGGTAATCATTGGAGATTGTTGCTGGAGCCATCGAAGCCAATGGAGTGCTGCTCCTTCCATGCAGATGAATGCGGAGGCAACTTTGAAGTTTTCCTTCGTGTGGTGTACAAGAAAAAATTGCTCAACACGCGCAATCCATCCAATAGGATCGGTTCCATCAAAACACGGAAGATCAATGTGCTTCGATGTGGATTTTAACTCGTCGAAAACATTGGCATGAAGTGCAGATTTGTGGTGGTTGGATGTATTGCTCTCTGAAAAGATGTTCTCTGAAAAGTTGTTGCTGCTACTGTTATTATTCAATAGATCGGTGATCTTGGCTATTGCCGTTTCAAGTGTATTAAATCGGCTGTCCATGTTGTTCCGCAGGGTGGTGAGTTCCTCGCTTACAGCAACTTGGCTCTTCTCCAACGATTCAACACGGGACTCCATTCATGTCATACCTCGCACGGCAGGTCGGACCAATTTGTTAGAGAAAAGAACCAAGTAACAAAGGGAAGAGTTTTATTATTAACTAAATGGATACTTTGCAATATGATCAACAGGAAGAAAGAAAACTAGGGAGAAGAAAGAAAACTAGGGAAAAGACCAACATGAATAAACTCCCTGTTCCAAGGTACTAACATAGGAATTATGATTTTTGATGCCTTCCTCATCTAAGGAGGCTTTATATAATTAGCTATACTACTATATATTAGGTAAGATTCTCTTCCATGATTAGTGCTATTTAGATCCATAAAATCAGCCCCTTCATTTTAAATCTGATTGGTTCCTTGGATTTGGCCTGCGACTATAAACAATCCATGATTTTTGCCCATGACATGCTCCTTTTCTATCATTTATCTAACCTGAATTCTTTGCCTTTTATCATGTTTTCTCCTAATAAGTTTTTTCTTAGAACAATTTTATAATTATACATTTCGTTATATATGATCTATAACACATCATGGATTTTGGATATTATTATAGTAATTTCTACCATGAAGATATTTTTGGCTGTGAAAATTAGTGTCAACTATGAAATCAAATGAGGCATGAGCTAATTTATAATTCTTTGATAGAAAATATAGAGAAATGCACATCTGGAGCCATCGGAGTAGAAATAGCACTCAAAATTTGCAATTATGAAAGGAGATTGTCGAAGTCATTTTAGGTCTCATTTTAGGATGTTGTGGCAAATTAGAATTAATATATAATTCATAAGTTTTGTACCTTATTTGTGTTTTCATTTTCTTAAATTTGCATTCATTTCAAAGAAGCATTTGTATTAATCTGTTTAGTGAACAAAATTTCAAAATTTTATAATAGCGTCATTTTATTTCTTGGTGGTGGTGGGTTGATATACCTTATTTTTCCGTTATTTAGTTAGTCCTTTCAACTTGAATATGTGAAGAACATATTATTGTCAATCTTGCTCACCCTTAATTAATGGAATCATTTACCAAAAAAATATTTTGAATGGTTGCTATAACATTAAAACATAATGGTCCTGAATTAATCTTATGACGTGTACTTAGTATATTTTGGTAATTCTACTGCTTAACTGTTGTGATTTTTTATTTTATTTTATTTTATTTTATTTTATTTTATTTTATTGTTCAGATATCAAAACCATGGAAGCGGAGGTACATGCTTTAGAAGAGCTCTCGAAGCAACTATTTTTAGAAGTTTATGAGCTTCGCCAAGCTAAGGTATACTCAGTGCATGTAACCTTTCCTGTATGTTGCAAATCAAAGATTACACTAGAACACAGTGCAATCACTTATGAAAATCTTTCTGAATATTATTGCAATCGTTGCAGGAAGCCGCTACTTATTCTAGAACCTGGAAGGGTCACTTACAGAATCTTTTGGGTTATGTTTGTTCAGTTTATTGTGTATACAAAATGATAAAGGTAATTTTGAGTTTTGTTTCATTTTATAAGATTGATATAATCTTTTTTTGTTTCTGTTACAATTCATGAATGACAGTTCCATACTCTGTTGTATTTGTATTCTGGATGTATCGATTGTTTATGTATACATGTTTCCTTTGTTTTGCAGTCTTTGCAAAGTGTTGTTTTCAAGGAGGTATGTTAAATCCTCTTTCCGTTCCATTCAATTTATTAATACTCTATTAGTCTTATGATGTCCATCGTCAGACTACAGAAAAGTTTACAGTAATTTAATGGAGAAAACTCTCTTGTCAGGCTGGTTCAGTTGATCCTGTGACGAGAACAGTCAGCATATTTCTGCAGTTTTTTGACATAGGCATCAACGTGACTTTGTTATCACAGGTTAGTGTTGCTGCTTTTTACTGGTTTTCATCTCCATGTAGAGCCTGCAATGGCTAAAGATATGGTTTATATTTTTGAGTTGGTTGTTGAATGTCATTATGTTGAACCCATAATATGGACTCTTAGTTTGAAATAATGTTTTATTCTTCCATTTTTACTTTGCTTGGTGTGTGTGTACGAAAAACCTTTTCCCAACATAAAAATGATTTTTGCATCATTTGTCGAATAAAATATCTTTAAACAATTTGAAAGATATATTCAAACTTTTATTAGAGACAGCTGACAATGTGTTTAATATAGAGATTGAATGACCTACTCATTTCTATTAGGTTGTGCTGCATGCATAAAAATATTCAAAGGAAAATTAATGATATCATTTAATACCTTACTGTTTTTAACTTTCTCGAATGACATGGTTTGTATTGTGCTGTGCAGTACATTTCCCTTCTGTTCATTGGGATGCTGATAGTAATTTCTGTACGGGGATTCTTAACGAATTTGATGAAGGTAAGTCTTTATGCCTTTTTCCTGATCAAAATTGTGCTACATTGTTACCCTACACGAAAAACTATTTAATCTCTCTTCAAGGTCTTGAATATTTTTTTTTCAGTTTCTTTTCTATAATTTGGATTCACCTTGAGAAATAATTTTAATCACCGTCATTTTCAGCAGTTCTTTTTCGCTGTTTCGAGAGTTGGTAGTGGATCCTCAAGCAATGTTGTCCTTTTCCTCTCCGAAATTATGGGAATGTATTTTGTTTCCTCAATATTACTAATTAGGAAAAGCTTGGCAACAGAATACAGGTAATGTTTATCATTCATGTGCTGCCCTAATCTTTTTTTAGGGTGTATGTGTGCATCGGTCTTTCTAGTATGTGTGTGTATGCGCGTCTGTATTGGCAGATAAACTGTACCCTACCCTACCCTTACAGATGTGTGTGCATCACCCGGGCCGGTTCATGACCCAGCCTGGCCCAGCCCAGCAGGTCGCCGGGCTTTGAAAGCTGGACCTGGAACTGGCCCGCTTTTACCACGGGTCCGGTCCCAAGACCCGTAGAGCCAGGCTGGTTCCGAGCCGGGTCAGTGGTCTGGGCCGACCCTTGCCACCTCTAAATTTAACTTGCTATGATATATCTTTTTATTATGTATTAAAATTTTGTGTTTGTTGTTTAAAATAGGATGATTATTACAGATGTACTGGGTGGTGATATTCAATTCGACTTTTATCACCGGTGGTTCGACGCGATATTTGTGGCGAGCGCTTTCCTTTCTCTGCTATTGCTGTCTGCGCATTACACGTCTCGTCAAGCGGACAAGCATCCCATAGATTGATTAGTTTCTTCACTTCCAACAACGCTGGAATATATATATTTTTCCGATGGTATTATTATCTATATGTGATTTTGATGCCTCTAATAGTGTTTGGATACTGATGATAGAAATATGAGCATTGTAAATGTAAATTTACATGGGTTTGACTTTTTTTTTTTTTTTTTACATTTTCATTGTTGTCAATGTATTTTTTTTTTTATCCAATTTTAATTCAATTATTTGATTCTCTCGTAACACACCATCCAATTGAATTTTTTAGGAATAAATATATCTTAATTCTCGGGAGGAAATTCTCTTATGAATTATACAAAGTAAGGCCCAAAGAATTATCTTAATTTTGTGATTTTCAAAGTAGCCTCCAAAAATCTAAAATTCAACAAACCAACATGATACTAACAAAGCACATACCCAAAGAACAAAAAATTTTCCATACAAATTATTAGGGGTGAGCGTGGGTCGGTACGATTCGGAGATTGATAAATCTCCAGAATCGTACCAAAGTTCGGAGATTCCAAAATTCGATCTCCGGAACCGTATCAAAAAGTCGGTTCGGCTTGGTTCAAAGATTTTTATTTTTCGGTTTGGTTCGGTATTCGAGACTATTTGCATTAAAATATGAAAGTTTGGCCTTTTCCTCACACCTCATCTCATCCTCCTTGGTAATAGTGCGAAGGTAAGATAGGGTGAGGTTTGTCTGGCCTTACTCTTCACTTATCTCGTGGTCAAACTCAAGTTGCCCGAGAAAATTTGTCTAAACATGGTTTGGGCCTCGGTTGGCCTTGCTGGCGCTGGACTGCGCTCTGTCTGCACTGCAGGCCGTGCGCTGGGCCGCGCTAGCTGTTGCGTTCGGCTATACTGGACTGCACTACGAGTCACGCCCTGGACTGCGATACGGGCTGCGCGCGAGATGGTATGGGCCGAGGATGCGCTAACACCCGTGGTTGCGTGAAGGTTGCTCGATCATGGCTTGAGCGAAGTATGATGAGGTGCGACACACTTGGCTGCGCATGATTTGTTGGGCCGCCTTGTGTACTAATGTACTAGTTCTCGCGTGCATGTTGGGCCGTGCAGTGTGGCTCGGGTCGGGACTCGAACCAACCTTAACTTGGCTTATATTTTTAAACCCGATTTTCTACAATCATTCGAATACTCTTGGATTCGAATCTTTTCTCGATTGTTACTATTTATTTTCCATGATAGACAATAAATCGAGGCTTTTGTTAACATAATCGGCTTTGATATATAATCTAATCTAAATATTTCTCGTTTAAATCTTGAACTTGTAACTTTCATATTGATTAATTTACTCTGGAAAACTAATCTCGAGCATTTGATACTATGAATTAGCTTACACTCAAGCTATTTACAACATAATGATTATTTAAAATATTACGGCGTTACACGTTGTTAGTATGAATTTTAATTAGTATGTTCGATTAAATTTTATGTGATTATATTTTTTGTCTTTTGGTCTCATTTGCACAGGTACAAAATGCCGTTGGTCGAGATGATTGGCATGACGCCGTGCAACAATAACTTCTTAATTGCGTATGCATTCATGAAGGACGAGAAAGAGGCCAGTTATGATTGGGTTCTCTATAAGCTGAGACTTCTGATAGGCTCTCAGGTACATCCTAATGCGGTTGTCACTGACAGAGAGTTGGGCTTAATGGCTCCTATTAGGAGGAACTTTCCCCAATCTGCCCATTTACTTTGCACGTGGCACATCAACAAGGATGTGGAAGACAGAGTCTACACGCTGATTGGAAAAAATAAAAATTTATCTCAGAGGTTCTTGCGCGGTAGGTGGAAGGTGATTGTCGATGCCAATAAGTTCGATGAGTACGACGCTGCCATAGCTCAATTGCATGCAAAATACGAGAATGCCCCATAAGTGGTACAGGGCACCCACACGACTCGTGTGGAAAACTCGAAACAAATTAGGGTTTTGTTGTGAAGCTACACGAGTCGTGTGGATGACCCACACGAGTCGTGTGAGTGGGGCACACGACTCGTGTGGCTTCACACGAGTCCTGTGAGTCTTCTACATGACTCGTGCGGCTACAACACGACACATGTAGGTCACCCTCATGACTCGTGCGACTTCATTCGTCTCCTGTGGAATTTTTATTTATCGCCATTCATTTGAGTTCAAATAATGTAGTCTAACAAAAATAAATAATGCACAACAATCTCATTAATGTTTTACAATAAAAAAAAAGCATTCATCACATCATTATTTTGAATTGACTGCGTACTTTGCCACCAGCACATGATCAAAATCTGTGAAATCTCGCACATAGTCCGATGTAATCCGGGCAAAACGGTCTACCCACTACAAAAAATGAAAGAATAAAAAGATATGATAAATATTTATTAAAATAAAATTATTGGGCATTAACTAAATTTTAGCAAACGACTTACATAGTCGGCATTGGCACGCGTATGGACCTCGTTCTCGCCAGGCACATTCTTGCCCAAGACAGTAGGATGGAAAACTTGACGGTACCATTGCAAGTACTCCGCAGTCGCCTTCCTTCGATCATCTGTGGTGACCGAGTACATACTGGTGTTGACGGTCTGCGAAGTCCAGAACTGGTTCCACGTAGATACTGCAGCGACATCAGAATGCTCAACCTTGTAGAGCCTCGACTCCCAAGCATGGTTGGCAGCGATTGGCGTGAACATAGGGGGAGGGATGGTCTGGTCATATCCCAACTGGCGCAGAAACCGCACAGGAAAGTACGACTCGACAATATTGCGGTATCGAATTAATCCGCAATAAAGAGTCCTCGGCTCTATCTCATGTGGCCTCGAGCTGTCGTATCGCAACCATTGCACCTGTTCACAATTTCATAAAAGCATTTAAAAAATATTTATATTATTTTAAATAACGAGTAACTAAATTTAAATAAAATAACTTAACGTACATCGGAGGCAGTGAGTCTGTCAAGGCGCTGACGGATAGATGTGAGACACCCTTCTGACCTTTGACCCACCCCTGCGCTCCACATCCGAGATTGTGCGACGTCACCTTCACCGAGGGGTAGAGTTCCTGGGTCGGAAATCGGGGAAATACTCATATATCCACGACTGCAGAAGAGTCAAGCAGCCAGACAGTCCATGTGAGTCCCCTCTGCTAGCAATACCCAACTGTCGGCACAAGTTTGCCAGCGTTGCTGATCCCCATGAGTAACCCCCAATGGCATCATAGCCGTCGAGCACCTCAGCTAGGAGCTTGGGACTCACTCTACTACCACCTTTGTCAACGAACAAGGTGGTAGACAACAACACCCAAATCCAAGCACCAGCCTCATCCAAAACTAACAGATTTTTACTCCTGAATTTCTCCACAACGGAGGCTTTGACCATCGAACCACGCTCCCAGAACGATGCAATAAGGTCAGGCTTCCTCACCGAAAGTATCTCCATGCAGTAAGCCTGACATGCCTCTGTATCCGAGTCCTCAACGACCACGACTCCCTCCACATGAACCCCTAAAATGGCCCAGACATCGTGCAACATGATGCTCATTTCACCAAAAGGTAGGTGAAACAAGTTAGTATCTGGCTGCCATCGCTCTACAAATGCAGTAAGCAGTGGAGTGTCCAAATGGCCGTGCATAGAGTCTGCCAGATGTGACAGTCTGGTCTGTCTGATCAGATCAAGTGCCTCGAAACATAGCACCTCGCCAATTTTTCAGATTTTCCACCGCTTGCTGTATGTTCTGGCATTTCAGTAAGCCTCGCGTCTCTCCATTCCACATTCGGGAGGCTACGTGTCCTAGAAATCTAGGGATCACACTCCCATCCATGTGCCCACCGGCCACTAGACCTCTAACGATCCAGGCTGCCTCATGATCAGTCCTAAATCGTTTGCTAGTACCTGCATTAGAATTGAATATATAAATATATATACATATGACATAATGTCACTAACAATACAAATAATTTGTTATTATTAACTCAAAATGTTTCATGTAAAACCATAATAAATACGTAAATTATTTACCTGATGATCCAGTGCTAGCAAAACACCCCCTAGCATCTCGTGGAGGAGCAGGCCGAATAGGCCGTGAAGGAGTCGCAGTCTGTGCAGGAACTGTAGGTCGTGCAAGAGGCTGTGGTGGGGGTCGAGGAGAAGGAATATCTTCCTAATCATATGAAGATGCAGACTCGTTAGAAGGCTACTCCCTCTGGGGTACCGACTCATCAATATAATATCCCTACTGACCGTACGCTGGTGCAAGGGGTATCAAACTGCCTGCCTAGCCAGCAAAATAGTATTCTGATGATCGTGATCATACAGTACTGCTCCGGCGACGGGGACTCTAGAGCTGCCTGGTTGGCCAGACGCACCATGAAAAGAATATCCCTGGTGACCAACCGGTAGTGGTGGTGCGGGGAGTTTCGAACTACCTGACTGGCCAGCAGGACCATTTTGTATTCTCCGAGCCTTTGCGATCATCGCCTGCCGATCCTGACGAACGAACGCATTTATATCCCGACTTTTAGTGTGTCGGGCTCCAGAACTTGAACAAGATCATCGACCTCGTCATCCCTGGCAGCTTGCCCAGGTATACGGGTACCCTAAATGAACAATTTAAAGTAATAATTAGTTAATATATTTTTTTTAATTTATATAAAATGATAATTACATATATTGATTTATATAATAATATAATTATATATATTTTTTTCTAAATACTAATAATAAATTATATATATATATATATTAATATATATATATATATATCTTTCAATATATTATATATTTATATTTTTTAATATATTGCTTTCATAGTAGTTATATGAATTAATTTTTTTAAGTCAAATTTTAAATTAGTGATAGGAATTAATTAAATTAATTATAATAACATTTGAAGTTAATTATAATAATTACTAATTATTTTCATATTTAATAATTATTTTAATAACTATTATAATAGTAATTAATTAAATTTATAATATTTACTAATTTATTATTATTATGATAATTATTATAATTTTTTATTTACTTTTCATAATTTTTGTTTAATAATGTAATATTATTTTTTCTATTAGATCATAATTATTATTATTACGCTAATATTTTTATTTTATGATATTTTAATTTATTATAATTATGATAATTATATAATATTTTATTCCAATAAAGTAATTATGTTTATTTTTTATTTATTACTATCATAAAATTAATTAATATAGTTATTTTAATTTTTTACTTAAAATTATTTTTTATTCTATTTTTAATTATAATATTTATTACTATAATTTTTTTTTTTATTTATGTATTAATATATTTTAATCAAATAAAGTAAAATTTTTTTTTATTAAACAAAAAAATATTATTCTGTCCGGAGGGGCCGGTTTTCTTCCCAATCGTCCGACCCGGTAGACATGCAGAAGGCACGTGCCGGCCGAACGCCATACGATAACGCCGATCGGTTCGCCCGATGGCTGTACGCGATCACCGACCGTAGCCCGAGCCGTGTCCGGTAGCGCCGACCTGATGCGGCTTCTGAATTTTTTTTAAAAAAAATTAAAAATTATTTGCATTGTAAAAAAAATAAAATTACCTTGCTAGAGAAGAATGTTTTGCCGAGGCCATGGAATTTTTTCGACATTTTTTCAGATTTATTTTGAAACTTGAATCGCTCGTTGAAGTTTCAGGAATTTAGAGAGATAGAGAGAGTAGAGAGAGATTAGAAAGATATGGCTAAAGGTAAAATGGTAAAGAGGAGGGGCGGTACGTAGTAATAAGAGGCGGTGAATATCTATTTACGAAACATAATAGACTTGACTATAAGTGGAAAGTGACTTATTTATAATTTGCATAACAATACAAAAACGAGTAAGGGAATCCCAGTGCTACTATCGTGTGCCCTGACACACCTAGCATGGTGTGCCAAGACAATTTAAAATGAACATGTTACGTTACAAAATGAACATGTTTAAACATATTTACACATGTTCATTTTGTAACGTAACATGTTCATTTTAAAAAAGACTTGGCACACCTTGCTAGGTGTGCCAAGGTGCACCTAATTATTTGCGAGGGAATCCGGGTACTATTCAGTTAATCACAAAATCATTCTCTTTTATTCACTTTATTTCTACATCATCATTTCACTCAAATTCGTTCATTTAAACACCAACTCACATTGGTTGATACATTTAAATGCAAATGCATGAAACCCATTATCTCACTTACTTAATATTGGATGATGAATAAGGTCAATTACATTTTTAATTTTTATTTCAGATCAAATACAAATATAACATTACTTATATAGTACAATAGTCATTGAATATCATTTGTAAATTAAATGAATGTAATGGGTCCTACCATTAACACCAGTTAAATGAATAGTTGTATTAATACAAATAATGTTGGTTACCATTTAAATAAATGTTGAATGAACAAATGCGGATGCTCTAATGTACATTAATCCAAAAAAGGATGAATTGCATTTTAATTCACGACTTTTCTTATTTTATAATATAATCTCGAACTTCTATTTTTAACGTGTTATATTAAATTTTTAATCTACATATATATATATATATATATATATAAATTTTTAATCTATTTTTGACTTCCGGCGTTGACCCGTTGACCCCTAGTATGCGTTATATGTATGAAGTAAATATGCATCCAGTACCATGCATTCAATATGAACTAAATATGCATGGGATATGAATTGCACATGCAGTTCTTATGAACTAAATATGCACCAATAATATCAACTAAGTATGCACCTGTTATGAACTAAATATGCATCTGTTATGAACTAAATACGCATCATGAATGAACTAAATATGCAGCGAAAAATATGCAATAAAATGTGCATTTCATATAGGTAATTATGATGCATATTTAGTTAATTTTTTATGAATATTTAGGTAATTTATGTTGCATATTTATTTAATACGAAATGCATATTTGTTATATTTAAAAAATTAAATATATAATAATATTTATATAATTAATTATTATGCATATTTACTTAATTCATGATACATATTTTAGTTCTTACGAAATGCATATTTAGTTCATGAACAGTGCATACCTATTTTATTTGAGATCCAATCATAAAAATTTATTTGTGTTATTAATCAATTTAAAATTAAAATTAATTATATAATAAAAATTATTTGTGTTATTAACTAAATATGCATCTGTTATGAACTAAATATGCATCATGAATGAACTAAATATGCAGCGAAAAAATATGCAATAAAATGTACATTTTATATAGTTAATTTATGATGCATATTTAGTTAATTTATTGTGAATATTTAGGTAATTTCTGATGCATGTTTAGTTAATAGTAAATGCATACTTGTTATATTTAAATTAAATATATAATGATATTTATATAGTTAATTTATGATGCATATTTAGTTTATTCATGATACATATTTAGTTCTTACAAAATGCATATTTAGTTCATGAACAGTGCATACCTATTTTATTTTGAGATCCAATCATAACAATTTATTTGTGTTATTAATCAATTTAAAATTAAAATTCATTATATAATAAAAAATCATTAATTATTATATTTAATTTAATTGTATAAAATGTATATTTTATTGCATATTTTCGTTGTATATTTAGTTCATTCCTGATGCATATTTAGTTAGTAAAATGTGCATATTTAGTACATAAACAGTGCATACATAGTTGATATTATTGCTGCATATTTAGTTCATAAGGATGACATATATAACTCATTTCTTATGCATATTTAGTTCATACTAAGTGCATAGTACTGCATGCATATTTACTTCATACAAAATGTAGACTAGGGGTCAACGGTCAACGCCTGAAGTCAACGGTCAACGCCGAAAGTCAACGGTCAACGCCGAAGTCAATGGTCAATTGTCAAAATAATTAAATAATTAAAATAATAAAAATAATGAATTAAGTAATAAAAATAAAGAATTATTATTTAAATGAAGAATTACTTATTAGATCCAATCCCTATATATATATATATATATATAAAGAATTACCATTTTTCTAAAATAGTAGGTCAAATTTTGGCCAGCATTAATTACCTACTATTTTTAGTAACTTTTTGATTTTTATTTTTCTAAAATAGGGCAGCATTAAATGCTACCCTTAAATTATGGAATTTGTTACTTTTGTTTCCCGAAAATAAAGCTACCTTAAAGAAACATTTTTTTTTTTTTGTTAACGGGTGACTAATTGTTTTAGGTTGTAGTTTGATTTTAAAACAAAAAAGAAAAAATGAAATCATATTTTTACCTTCTCAATTTTTTTTTTCCGATTATTTGAAAAAAAAAACAAAAAAATAAAACCAATTGACTTAGAAATCAATGTATGTACATATTTTTGTGGTATGTCTTTCCTTCCATAAACGTCCCAATTGTTATTGGAATTAAAATTTTGGTACATCATTTCATACAGGAAACACATGCCCATGATATTTTGAATTTATTATACATCAATACTAGTATAACACCCGTGTATTACA
Source organism: Striga hermonthica (assembly GCA_902706635.1). Taxonomy (NCBI): domain Eukaryota; kingdom Viridiplantae; phylum Streptophyta; class Magnoliopsida; order Lamiales; family Orobanchaceae; genus Striga; species Striga hermonthica. The sequence goes on from CACSLK010007274.1 coordinate 521,479, forward strand.
CGGGTGCTTGTTAATTTTTTTCTTAAAG
>CACSLK010007274.1:537305-553880 GCA_902706635.1 Striga hermonthica
AAAGCATCAAACACGTACCTATTCGGAGAATGGCGGGTCGATGACATTGGCCAGCAGGTTGATATTCCACGTGCTCTCGGCCCACAGTGCCTATTCGCGGGCCCACGTGAATGGGAAAGCCGAGCTTCCCCATATCCGAATCATAGGCAGCGCATCCAGGTTGGTGGGCTTTCCCTGTGGGTCGAGCACAACCAGCATCGACGTGTGCTCGAAACCCCACACATCCCGAATGTACCGCGCGGCCACTGACTTGACCAACAATGGGTGATTGACCGAGTGCCATGGCATGTTTTTCATAGATCGTAGAATACGGTCTCTTGAGTCAGGGTTAGCTGGGCCGTGGTGGGGTCCGTGCAACCATAGGACTTCTTATTCGTGTCTCATCGGGTGCTGGTTGTAGATTGAGTGAGTATGTGGAGCTCTTCTTGGGGAGCTAGAGGTTCTAAGTTGCATTCACATTCACAGTAATCAACTCTAAGGCTACCATATTAAATTAGCACTTGTTCAGGCAATATGTACCTATTTAACCAATAATGAGAAGTAAAATAAATGCAAGGTTGCCATAGAACAAAAAATGATTTTATGAAATACCACTTAAATTACTCACTTGAAAAGGGTGTATGGAGTCTTATTTGGGCCAGTGAACACAAATTGCTCTTGGTCCAATGAGTAAGAAAAGGACTCATCACATTATTGAAAGCTAAGCACATCTATATATCTAAATTGTAAACCATTAATGGATAATATGTGAACAAATTATAACGACTGTATTTACACATTGAGTGAAGTCCATTTTCCTGTAGTCATCTCAGCTCAATCTCCTGGTCTCTCCTCTTCCCTTTTTGCCATTCTTATTCCCAAATGTCTTCCTTATAAAGTCCAAATTAAAAAAAAAAAAAAGGTAAAAATAATTAGAATACATAAATGAATGGATATAGATTTATAGTAAATGAATTAATTATAGGCATTAATGTTAAAAATAATCTATACTCTCAATTAGTGAAGAGCAGTGGGCCAGCCCTGAAGAAAGTATATGGCGAGGGCTATAGCAACATAAGAGGTTTCATGGCCGGCAAACAAGAAGCTCAAAACCAAGTCCATTAACTGCTCTTTCCATAGATTTGAATTGTTGAGCACCCAAGCAAGCAGATCATTCCCTCTATTCTCCATCAACATCCCCTCCTCCATTTTCTCAATGATTGTCGATCGAAATTTTTATTTAACACAAAAAACATCCAAAAAAAAATTCTTCTTCTTCTAAAAAAAAAAATAAGTAAAATAAAATAAATAAAATAAAACTATTGAATATTAAAAAATGTGTATATATAAATCATTAATACCCGTAAAGCCTTCCAATAGGCAGTTCCCGGGAAATTCAAGGGATCGCAGACGACGCCTTTCATGAAAGTGATGTATTCGAGCAAACCCTAATTTACACCAAGACCTCCATCCACCAATTGTCGGAACCCAAATGATACAACACCTATCCATTTACTCAATCGTGAGCGATCGATCAGCCGACGGCGAATATCAAACTCGTAGAGTTCTTCAAGTGAAGAAACTATATGAGACAGAGGGGAGAGACCTGAATATGTGAAGAGGAAAAAAAAAAGGTTTACAGGATGAAGAAAGTGAATTCAAAAAACACGCTATGCTTCTGTTCTCCCCATCTGCCCATACAAAGTTCCCTGAGAATTTTTACGAACTACCTTGGTAACAGAACATTCTACAAGAGTAACTAACAAGCACATACCATACACCCAAACATACCCCATACACTATGAAATTGCATGCATATGCTCAATAAGCATCATCACATAATTCATTTCATTACCCAAAGAGTTTAATTCAACTAGCGTCCTGAACTGATACCAACATATAAAATACATTACACACCCAAAAGATGAAAAAGGTTCCATATTTCCACTTTTGTTTCAGGTGATACAAACAAACGAAGATTTTCCAAATATCCTTTGGATCACCACAGGCAGAATCCTTCAAAATAGTCTATCATAATATATGCACTTAGGCACACAAAACAAAGGTTAAATACGGGTTGGATCCAACGTTAACCCGACCAACAGAAGACAAACAGAAACAGCTGAAAAATTACATACAATCAACACTCTTTCTTTCCTTTTTTAGTGCTCGAATAACTTAATTTGACGAACCGAATAGACTTAACAGTTTCTCCATCCTTCTCTCAGGCTTCTACCCCTCCTGTACTCAATTTCAGCATCGGAGTTTGACGAACCGAAATGGCTATTACGACCGACTTTTGGTGCCCCCATCTTAGAGAATATGTCCTCATCATCATCACTCAGAGATTGGGAACTCGGTAACATTTTTCTGGAAGCAGTTTTTCTGGAAACATCTCCATTCTGTTTCTGTGGAGCTTGACCTGAGAAGTGAATAGAAATATTAAGTTATAGTTTACTGGAGCTGGAAAATGGGGCAGATAAAAGAAGTCATTACACATCACACCTATTCTTTCTCCTTGTTTTCCTAGGTACAAGATTCAATCAAGAATACAACCCAGGGTGGGGTGGGAAGGGGGGAAAATTGACTAGTGAGAAAAATCATATTCTTACAACCAAAATTATCCACTTAGTCTTAGTGAGTATTGCATAGTTACCATTATCAAACTTTGAGAGATTTAGCTTAATAAGAAAAGATCAAAGGTAAAAATATTTTTATATAGAAAACAAAAGGAACATTTGAAATATACAAACTATCCCCTCTGCATTTTCGTTTACAAATTACATCCTGCTGAGGGTTTAATTGTCACTATTTTAATTCTCCATGACGCATCTCCAATTTCAAACAAAAATGGATTTTGTACGCAAATATACTAAACCACAGGATAACTTTTAGAATTATTTCAAATCTAAAGAAAGATAGATGACATTTACTAGAAAACCTAAGAGATATAATGCAATACGATGATAAGTTGCTAATACGATGCAAAGTTACCACTACGATGCAATATGATGCTAAGTTGGTAACCTCCACAAGAAGACTTCAAAACCTTTTCCAACTAAGTAGAGAAAACATATAACCGAGATAATGATAATTCACCTTCAATAACTTTATCTCCACCGGGAGAGCCACTAAAACCGGGCCCTGGACTAAGTGAAATATCATCTTGCCCTTTCCCTTTCACTTGTCCAGTCAAGAAACGCTCGTCTCCTCCAGCAGACTTGTTAAGCGTAAAATTATCCTCCAACACATCAGATATCTCGACATACTGAGCCGTTGTGATGATCTCATCCGCACTGAACCCGAAAGAGGCCCTGTAAGCCTCCAATTCCTCGGCATCGGGCTTAATAATCCTGACTGACCTATTCCCATTGGAGTAAGCCTCAGTTTCCCGAGAAATACTCAACCGACCACCAGCCTGGGAGAAGGAAGACTGGTCATAGAACTGTGCGAACGTCTCCGGGCAGAAGAAGTTGGAGTCACGGCGGGATCTTGAGGTGTCGAAACGTCCCGACTCGGAATTCGGGTAAATGGGCTCCTGGGTGGAGATGGGGGACCTGGTGGGGCTCCCGGGATAGAGCGAGTATGTGGCCTGAAGGTCGTTGGCCGGTAGATTCTGGTTGGTGGCGGGACCACCCTTTGATAGGAAATGAGCGTACGGCACTTCCGGTGAGGAAGGGGTGGTGGTGAGATAGTGTGCGAGTTCGGGTGGAGGGGTGACGGGGGCAGTGGAGGGCTCAGTTGTGTAAGTGGAGAAGACGGGAGGGGACACGAGCTGGGGCTCGTTTGCGTAAGGGCCCGTGACAAACATGGTGGAGGAGGGCCCGGTGGGGGTGGGGGAGGGGGAGAGGAAGTTGGTTGGGGACTGGGCAGTGGAGGGGAGGCCGGAGTTGGAGAAGGAGGCGGGAGATGAAGGTGGGGCATAGAGGGAAGGGTGAATGGCAGTGGTCTGATTAGGGAGGGCCACGGCCTGATGGGGTCGGTTGGGCTGGTTGGGGTTCGGGTTGCCCTCGGGCATGCGTGATGCGGGCACGATCCTCTTACCACCTTTGGGTTTGCGGAAGCACGGCAGCCCGCCGAAACAGCTCCCCAACCTCTTGCACTGCCGATCAGATTCACACGGTTAGGGAGTTTTATAGAAGGAACAAAGGAAAATGCATAAGAGACTGGAAAATTGGTATGTTTCAAATCTCAAGGTTATAAGTGATCTCTGGAGTTATAGGGCTATTCAATATTTTACCCCAAGCTAGTTAAGTATACGCATAAAAATACGGGTTTTTATCTTTTCCGTCTTCATGTTCATATTTATTTATTTATGTTTCTGTATAAAAATTCAAAATGGAAGATTAGCATTATGCGTACAGAAATCATTTGATGCGTTTGAGAGTTCTACCCCGATTATCATTTACCCTTCAGAGAAACAATTTCTATCATACAAGTTCTGGAAAAGTTCTATAATGTCCATGCTTTATTAGTCTACAATAGTACAATAAGAAGAGTCCTTCAATAAGATGTAGTAGAAGTCAAGATCTCCATGACGGTAAATGGAATTCAATTAAATATTGACAAAAGCTATACAAACCATTTGATCTCAGTTGTGTTCAACCCCAAGTAATCATGAAGTTCCCTAAATATTCAATGTTCTGTTGATGTAGCATTCTTTCCTATAGTAAAAAAAGACCATAAGTAATAACCAATCAACTCTCAGTGAAATCCATGTCCACTACAAAATTACCATGACAGTTGAAATGGTTTTTCAAGACATACAATTAGGCAAACGTGGCAAACAAGCTATTTCTCAAGCTTTCAACTTATCAATGTTCACTTAGGAAAACAACTTCATTGGTACCATTGTTTTCATTACATGAGCTCTTCTATGATAAACCTTTCACAAAAATTGTATTCCGGTTTAACTTCCCACATAATTACATCTTTCTTTGCCTGTGATTCTCCAATTTCTCGTAACCTCAGACAGTACAAACACTGGTATTCTCCAATGCACATAAAAACCTTTGGCTTCAAACCAACCTCGCAATGCAATTAAAATCTCAGAGAGTGAGATCACATCAGCTCTGGTTAACCTGATTAATCTTTCTAGGTTGGTACATTAAACATCATTAAGATACTCTGTTGTTTCACACATTAATATTACAAGTCTGTTATGGTATATGCATTACCCATGCACATAAATGAGAAAAACTTCTTACAGCAGAATTTTAAAAATTGTCTTTAAAAAAATAATCTTAGCCAGCTTCTATACTCTGACTCACATTCCAATTATGATCCAGTTATTAATACTATTTCAAGCTTAACTGCAGGTATCTAGCAATCAATAATTCAACAATACGACTCCATATTATGCCAATGTTCATGAATACATAAATAAGTTATACAGAAAGAATGGACTTACCATAATTGTTATGTATTTTAATGTATGCTTTGATTTTTAGAAGCGCATACCCGAGGAGCTGCTGCTTGCTGTGGCTGCATAAATCTATTCTGGTCTGACGCCATAGACAAGAAGGTTTTGCAGCAGCACCACTTAAAAGTTGTACCTTTTATTAGCCAATAATTATCCACCAACTCACAATCCAAAAAAGGATAATTTACAACGCTGGCGTTTTCCTGTGCGTGCATTCGAATAATTCAATATTAAGAACGAGGTTCATAATCAAGCAAGCAACCAAAGTCATATTGAAGCAACTGTCGCCCGATAAGCATCGAGAATCCAGAATTCGTACACATGACACATCGGCATAGCTACCAGTCTATTTAATGAAAAGAGATTAATATTTTCTACAGAATGCAGATAATCAAATTTCTGGTAGAGTTGGCCTTAAATGTAACTCATATCATCCGATTCAAATCCATCTAAATTAAATATGAGAGGATCATAAATCAAGTCCAAACAAAGGTCAATTTAATTTCGTGAAAAATCATCGGCATGATTTCGAAACGGGTCATGAGAAGTAAATTAAAAAGATAACATTTTTTTTTCTTTTAATTTATTCAACACATAATTCCCAACTCCAAAAATTACAGATACTTCCAACCGCAGCCCATCAAGACTTAAGAATTTTCATGGCTGTTTCTGTCACTTGTAATACACAGTATTTTATTCCATTCTTGGACCAATATACAAGCATAATTTGCATCTTATACATGAAAGTGACCCACTATAAGAAAATATTAGTTCTTACTGACGCCACAAACCGCAAATTACTAAACAATTTTACAGAGAACGACGTAAAACAAACAAACAAAAGGTTCACCAGCCTCCAACAAATTCTTTCACTATCCAGATAAAAGAACTGTGAGCAAGCAAATGTAAAAGAAGACCAACACACGCAGAGAGAGAAAAATCGGTGTCATAAGCTTAAATTCCATGCCTCAACTGAAGCTTATTCATAAAAGAAAAAAACCAAAAACAAAGTAAAATTGCGGTACCTGAACAGCGAAGTATCTACATTTCCATAACGGATCTGGACAGGAGAGTTGATTATCAGCTAATGTAGGAAAAAGGGATGTGCGAGTGCGAGTAGAATGTGTGCGTTTTTTTACAAGTGAAAGTGAAAGCAAAATGCCAGATCTAATCTCTCTGCTCTCTAATCTCTTATGTGGTCTTTTCTTGGTTGATGATTGTAGTGTTTGCTAAAATTTGCTTTTTCTTTTTATCCTTTTTCTTTTCCTTTTGGTAAAAAAATTCATTAAAAAATTGGGAGTAAAGTAAAAAAATTCAATGCTTGTGTTTGGTTGACTTGTTGATACAAATGGCTGATTGATTAGTGGGTTAATTGCGGGTTGAAACTTGTAAAAGAAAATGATTGTCGGTTAGTTGTTGATTTTAAACGATAGAGTGATAAACTTAAATTATTAAATTAGTTGATTGAAGAGTAATTAATGGATGCAGAAATGTTTATCAGCCAAGCCAAGGCAATATATAATAAAAAAGTACTCAAAATTTTTTATGTCATGTTTATTACATACGAACGTAAGTTCTGTAATAAAATTCTCATTCAAATTCTTCTTTTCTCATTTTTTTGAGTTGTTTTGGTCGTGTTTGTTTACCAAATTTCTAGAAAAAAACTAGAAAAAAATCTATCTTAATTCAAAATCAAACTCGACTTTGAACTCAATCCCACTATTCTCAACATTATCAATATAACCAAAATATCATTCAACTATTTTTACACATTACATCAATTTTAATTCACTACTAACCTACTCACATAATTTTAACAACATATCATTCCAATCATATATCTCCTACTTTTACATCAAATTATTTTTATTTATTTTATTTTAAATATTATTTTAATACATTTTAAATTTTCACTAACAACTAGTCATATTAACTTTTTTCAAATAAACTTTAGTTAACACAAAAAAAAAAAGATTTTTTTTAGTTTTTTATAAACAAACACGGCCTTACTTGGCCTGACCAAATTCATAACATTGACAATATCATGATCATCCCTCTATGATTCTAGTGATAACTCATTCGAGAAGTCTAAAATTTATCTCATTGCAAGATGACAAAAATATAAAATCAAAGGATTGTATCTGCACAAGCAACAAAATACATTGTCCTCTTTGATCAGCAATAGCCCTATCCTCGATTATCATTTCAATAAATTCAATTATAGAAGAGAACATAGAGATAATGTTCGACTTCTTTTTATATAGAATATTCAAAAAATCTTAATTTTTTTAATATGTCTCGCAAGTTCTCCAATTTTGCCTTTTCTTCTTAACTATTTATTTGAAAATCATACCTACATATATTTAGTAGCAAAAATCAACTGCCCAGGCTGGCCCAAGTGTCAATCCGCCCTTGATTATTCATATAGATATTACTGGAATTTACAAATTAGTATGAAACATATTTTAAAACTATATACTAAACACTAAAATATAAATAAAATAAAAAACTCTGACAACTATCATGAGCGTGTTAAAAACGATAAATTTGATGTTAGGCCGACATACTTTTTTTTTATAAATGTGTATATTTTCTATAATGCCCCAAACTTATGTCGTTTATTTCTATGCTTAGTATTATTATCATGGATATTTATTATGTTTAATTTAATGATTTATGATATTTTATTTTAATTTCGGTTGAGCTCGATGGTATTTATTTTTCGATCTAGTGAGTGTCCTCACTCAATAATTTTTTATTTTAAATGGAGAATAAATGAGAATTTATTTAGATGTCCCCATCTATTTAATTTTTCTAAATAAAAAAAAATTCTTTAATCATAATTATAATCGAACTAATAAAGAGCATTAATCTAAGATAAATTGAGCGCAAAATCAGTCCAATAACCCTCTAGAAATTCCCCTAAACCGTGCATGTCTAAGAGGAAGAGGAAAAGACTTTCCTTTCCTACCAAGTCATAGTAAGATGGAAGGAAATCAAATGCCTTATCACATTGGGAGTCCTAAAGCAACCCCAAATCTCTTTAACTCCTTCCTATATATAAGGTATTATACCATTAGAGATTAATCTTTTCTCTGATCGTAAACACCTAGCCTCTTCTCAAAATCTTTTCCTCTCCTGAATCATGCGGAAAAAAAAAAGAAGAAGAGAGAACGAGCGAGCCTTCTTCCTCCCGGCCAGCCACCCGTGCGCCTCCTAGCATCAGCCGTGCGTCGCCTTTCCGTCCCAGCAGCCCCGCGCGCATGAGCAGTCCAAGCAAACGCCCTCAGCCCCCGAGCAAGCCTTCCGAGACTTTTCCTTCCATTTTTTGAGCATTCCGGAGAGCGGTACCTCCTTTTGAACCCATGGACTGAAATATATTGTGCTAGAAAAAAATAAGATTTAATTAAAAGATGTTTAAGCCTAAGGTTGATGCTGAAGCTTGCCTAATATTCCATTTTGGTGAGAGTTATATGGATTCAATGCATGTTTAGGATTTTAAGGTGTTGCTCTTGATGATTTCTTGATGTTATGCATGGAATTTATGTTTTTGTGGCCTCTGTTGTGAGCTGTTTTTGGTGACCACGAACTCGTTTCTTGGAAATGTGTTCTTCATTAGATATGTGGAAAATTTCGTTAGTTTTCAGTAACTTTTAGAATCTTGGGAATCGGAGTTCATATGTATTTTATATAATTTTTACAAGCCATTTGTGCATCCAGTTTTTTTAAAAGTCGGGGCTGTGTATATGTGTTGAATGTATGGCCTGCTTTGATGAATCAATCGTGCTTATATGCATTAGTACCCAACATAAACATTGTATTTGAGTTATGTTTTATAGGGAGTTGGAATGTTTAAAAAATTAAGTTAAAATGAATTTTAATAAGATTTTTACAAGTCAACTATGCATGTTGTTTTCAAGAATTATGACTGTGTTCATGTGTTTAATGTATGATATGCTTAGGGGTGTCGAACATATTTATATGAGATAATGATCAACATGAAAGTTGTGAAAAATTAAGTTAGCTTTCTGATAATTTTAGAATTTCATGAATTGAAGGCCTGTAGCTCGAGATATTAAAGATTTACTAAGGGGCTGTAGGTGTTAAGTTTTGTTTCTAGCAGATTTCTTGTGTTACATGTTTGATGTTTAAGCTCATTGGGAATGACCTTATTTGCTTAAGTGATCTTCATCAAAGTTGTTCCTTATTTAGTTGTCTTTCCAGTGGATTTTAAATCTTGATAAAAGCATGTCGGTAGCTCCTGCTATTTGTCATTTACTGAGACCCTGTATGTTGGATGTTTCTATTTTGGTACTGCAGCTATGATTGTAATGTTTGCTGGAAAATATGTGATCAATTGACCTTGTTTGCATTAGTTATCTTCATAAAAATTGTAGAGACATTCATTAGGGAGATTTACCAACTTGAAGCAACCTTATTTGATTAGTTTGCTGCATATGGCCCTCATTTTAAAATGGTCGCGCATGCTGAAATTTCACAAAAGTCATGCCTTGTTTTCAAAATGGTTATTGCCTTTCAAATTAATGTTTCCGTAACTTGTTCGAGTTATGATGTGTAATATGATCATGGAATGAACTTAAACTGCTATGTGTGGAGCATTAAGCAAGCTAAGCCATCAACTCAACCTAAAGCTCTAAATGCAAATGTTTTTTCAAAAAATGCAAGCAAGGCGAAGCCGAGCACGCATAGTTTTCATAGATTCATGTATGAGTATAAGAGATGATTAAGAGCTATGATAAGATTCTAAGATATGCCTCAATCAGTGTAGTTTTACAAGGAGTCGAGCCCTCGAGTTTTCTTTCAAGTTCAAAGCCTAAGTCAAGCATTCTTCAAAAAGGTGGGGGAAGTTCTACGTTATTTATCCTTCTTGATTATCTATGTTTTGAATGAAGTTAAGTAGCTTGCATAGTACCCATGTTTATTAAATGTTCCAACATTCGAGCAAGTCATTTGTTGCAGTACCAAGGTTCACGGACTTTAACTCTAGAGGGTGGCTAAGTGCTAGGGTTAGAGGGTGTAAGTGATTATATGTAACCTTCGTTGGTGCACACTTCGAACGGTTGTCCCCATCGATAAGACTGTACGGAGCCTAATGAAAGGTTGTCTTCCTTCAACCTAATGAAAGGTACTCTCATCAAGCCTACTTGGTCGTGCCATTTGCGAGAGACATTGTTCCTCCACCACCATAAAGTGGTATAAGGAGTTTGATGAGTGGTGGGAGTGTGACAAGAATGTAATCACCTGCATGCAAAGACTCTAGTGTTTAGTTGTCTAATAGTGTTGTAGAAGCAAGAAAGTCTTTCGACTTGTGGGCAACCACTCGTCGAGAGCTCATGATTATGTTGAGTATACCTAATGATTTCATGCATGGTAGTTGGTTAGGATGGTAACTTAGAAGGATCCTTCACGGAGTAAGTGGAAATGCTCACCCCTTTTTGTTTTCCACACCCAGGTTTTGGCGAGCTGGCAATGTAGCGATGGCAAGGGTGGTCAAATGTTTAAATGTTCATGTTTAAATGTTTCAAATGTTTTCACTGAGTAAATTTTATGTTTATGTAGCAAGTCGAGGTTCATGTAAGATAAGTTAATGTGTAAGTCCTCGAGGCAACACCATGTGATGTATATTGTTTATGAAAGGTTCATGTTCGAAAAGTTTTCAAAATAAGTAGCGCCCTAACTTCAAGTAAAGTTTGCAAATGTTTGTAAAAAGAAAAATTTATTCTAGAAATTCAAGGTATGAAAAGTGGGGTGTTACATTTTCATTTGTTATGCTCTCATAAAAGACATAAACATAAATATAGTAAAGTATGACATTTGATAGGAGGATGTACATTGATGCGGTTCGATCGAAAACCACACAAACAGTTAAAAAAAAAAAGAAACCGTCCAAGTAGAATGTGTCGAATACGTCCAAGTTGCCCACAAGGAGCAACCGTCTGTGCTCGGCACTTCTGTGCTAAATGCCGGACAGAGCGCAGGAGATCAAGACCCAGACTGGATGGTCCCGATTCGGTCGTACCTCGAGACCTGTGCCTTGTCGTCTGACCCAAAAGAGGCCAGACAGCTCTGTACTCGGGCAGCTTGATTTATGATCGTGGCCAGTGAATTGTTCAAACGGGGATACTCGGCACCCTTGCTCAAATGCTTAGACGATAAAAACGCCGAGTACGTGCTTAAAGAAATCCACGAAGGCGTGTGCGGGAACCACTCAGGGGGTTATGTCCTCGCCCATAAGGTCCTCAGGCAATGTTATAACTGGCCGAGCTTGAAGAAGGACGCCCTGGATCTGGCCGGAAGATGTGCAAAATGCAAAACTTTTGCACCCAACATCGTCCAGCCATCTCAGTCCCTGAAGTCGATCTTCAGCCCGTGGCCATTCGCTAAGTGGGGTATCGACCTGATCGGCCCCCTACCCACAGGGAAGGGAGGAGTAAAATACGTCGTTGTTGTCGTTGACTACTTCAGAAAATGGACGGAGCCGAGCCGCTTGCTACCATCACTGAGCAGAAGATGATTGACTTTCTATGGAAATCCATCATATGCCGGTTCGGGGTCCCGAACTCGATAATCATCGACAATGGCAAACAATTCGAAGGGAAGAAATTAGAGACATTTTGCGAGGAATATAACATCAAGCACTTCTTCTCGACACCTTACCATCCTCAGTCAATCGGTAAGGTCAAAGCCGTGAACAAAATCATCAAGCAGGGCCTCAAGGTCCGACTTGAAGCCGCAAAAAGAACCTGTCCGGAAGAACTCCCAGGCGTGCTCTGGGCATACCGCACTACAACTCGATCGTCCACTGGGAAAACACCGTTTTCCCTAGCGTACGGGTCTGAGGCAATGATACCCATCGAGCTCGGTGCCCCAACCTTTCGAGTATTTAACTTCGAGGAAGAATCCAATTCTGAGTCATTGAGGGTAAACCTCGACTTGATAGACGAGCACCGGACTCAAGCCGAACTAAAAAATGCGGCATACAAGAGGCGGAGTGAAATATACATCAACTCCCACGTTAAACCACGCTCTTACCAGGTCGGTGATCTGGTACTCAAAAGGGTGACGGGGCCCGATCCCGAACCCCTCAAACCAAAATGGGAGGGACCCTATAAAATCAGTGAAGTCCTCTCACACAGCGCTTACCGTCTCGAACATCTGGACGGCACCCCCCACCAATACTCGTGGAATTCGACATTCTTGAAGAAGTTCTATCAATAGGTCTAGGGTGGTCGTTTGTAATTACCCTATGTTGTAAAGAAAATTAATGAACCTGCCAGAGGACATGTAATTTTACTTTATTCCCAACAGCTTAGGCTTAGATCGAGTCGAAGCGGCGTAATTAATGTAAGGAACAAAGTGTCGGCTGGGATCAGTACGATGACCCAGTCGGCACTAGCCGGGCTCAACTAGGAAGCCCAGTCAGGCCAATAATATCACCGACTCCGAACACGAGACCGGTCTGGTAAACTTCCACATAATTATGTGTCGGTCGGGTCAGTACGATGGCCTGGCCAGCACGAGCTGGGCTCAGCAAAGTAGCTCGGTAAGGCTAAAGCTGCCAATTGTAAGAAATGATAAAACGAGCTCGAACACAAAGCTCGACAAGGCCAAACCATCGCCCGGTTCAACAGGTAAATCGGACAAAAAATGCGCCAAGTAAATAAAAAGCGTCGAGCCCGATCACGAGGCTCGGCCGAATAAAAAGCGTCGAGCCCGAGCACGAGGCTCGGCCGAATAAAAAGCGTCATGCTCGATCACGAGGCTCAGCCGAATGAAAAGTGCCCAGCCCGACCACGAGGCTCGACCACGTAACTAAAAAATGTCGAGCCCGACCACGGGGCTCGGCCAAATAAATAATTGCTGAGGAGCCAGCCCCGACCAAGGAGCCCGGCGACTCCACCAAACTCAAAAGGCCCGAATCGCCAAAAAAAAAAAAGAACATGAAAACACGCAAGCAATAGCTAGAGGTTCATTCATTCGAAATAAAGTCGTAAATACCAATAGTGTAGCAATTCGCCGAACCAGCACTAAAGAAACATTAAAAAAAAGCAGTAAATTGTGTTGACGAGCATTTTAGGCCAATGGTTAAAAAGGTAAATATTGAAAGTACAAGACTAGAAACAAAGAAAAGATATGGTTTAATTACGATTTTATTAAACGATCACGAGGTCGACCTCTCGTGCGAGGTCGGCAGACTTTCTTGACTAGGCTCGCTCATAGGGTGCTAGGCTATAACAACTTGTCCCATCATCCAATGATGACCTTCCAAGTGGGAATATTTTAATGTGCGCCGAGTCCCACCCTTTCCTGGGTGGCCACCCCGGGTCTCCAGGTCGACACTTTCCTCGAATGTGCTCATGAGACAGCCGGGAACCTACTTTCAGCCCGACACTCACTCAGGTCAGCTCGTACACGTACTGAGCTGGGTGCCGGTCTCGAGAAACGTTCCGACGGTGGTCCTGAGTACTTTATTTTTTGGTTCAGTTCGGCACTTACGTTCCAGACCAGGTCCTCAGCCCGGATCTTGGGGTGCTAAGCCTTCCCGGTTCATTTTGGGCTAACTCGGATATCAACATACAAGCCCCCGAGCTTGGAGAGGAGGTTTCCCAACATCTTGTCCAAGGTCGTTACACTATTACCCAACTCCGAGTTTGCCAGATTTCATCTCGGCGCTTCCGCTTTCCTTAGAGTCGGATTTGTGATTCCTTCGATACATTGATGACGCGAGCTGAGGCGACGCATCCATTAATGCGATGTGGCCGTTGTAATTCTTGTCGGCCCTGAAAAGTCTTGCCGTTTTAGAGCCTTTACACATGTCCCAATCCGGTTTTCCCACGTGGCACGTCGTGTCGCTTCAGTGGGAAGGGCGGTTACGGGGGGCGTGAGATCCACGCGATCCTCGTGAACCGTTGGATGACTTCCATCACAACCGCTTGATTTGAACAGTCTTTTCCATTAAATTTTGAATTTCAACTGGTGCCACGTGCCTCGCCCTGATTGGTCCAATTTTTACATATATATGCATCTTTCTTCTTTGAGAAGCTTTACTACTCCTGCGATTTTTGAGCATTCTTCCAAGCAAACAACAAGGCGATTCTCGAAGCTTCCCGGAATTTTCTGCAAGTCGGCACCTCAGGCTCTTTCTCGGTAATTCCTTCGCTCCCTTTCTTTCTATTTTCTGTTTCGACATGTCGAGTCCTTCGAGATTTGCGGCGGGTTCTTCCGGCGAGGAAGAGAGGCGTCCGTCGGTGGAAGAGACGGGGGAGCTCGTGGTTTATTCTCCTCCGGCGGCAGAGATGGTGCACCCTCTCCGGGTCACGTTGATTTCGGCTGTCCAAGTGACTCCTGCGACGGTGGCGGCTGTGGCGACGGTGGGTTTAGGCAGTGAGGAGTGCTCGGAGTTCCCTACGATCGAGATTATCGATCTCAGTTCCAATCCTTCCAACGACGAGGTGGAGAAGGCGGATATTCACCCCGGTTTTTCTCAGGACGGCTCAGACATTGACCCGGACTTGGTCGACGAAACCCTTCAGGGAGACACTGAAGGTCGCGAGCGGGTCCCGATGGGTCGAGACGATGCTGAAACTAACGCCGCCATCGAGGCTGCGACCACAACTCTTCCCGGGAGTTGGCGTCGGCCTCCGCGCGTCTGGGCCACTCCCTCGATGATGACGGCTTGGAAAACATCGTCGATCCTGAGCGACATCGACCTGGCGCAGCTGAGAGGCAAGGCGAGCTTCGGCGCCGGGGTCCATATCTTCGCCCCTTACGCTGACGAGCATATCCACTGTCCGCCGCCAGGATGCATCGGAGTATATCGCCGTAGCTTTCTATTCGGCCTTCGCTTTCCCTTGCCCGACATTTTGAGCGACATTCTTTGCGACCTCGACATCGAGATTAATCAGCTCTTGCCAACGGCTTTTGCCCGACTGATCAGTTTGGTTGTCATGTTCTGGAAGCAGGGCTGGGCCTATCCAACGAGCACCGACGTGAGGTCCCTTCTCGTTTTCAAGAAGTCCGGGAACACCGGTAATTACTACAGCTTGGTGGCTCCCGACATCGATAGGTCGTTGATCCACAAAGTCTCGGAGTCCCTTCATGGCTATATGCCGGAGTGGTTCTGGGTGTCTGGCGAGTGGCAGGCGCCTGAGGCTGCCCGACACCCATTCACGGGATTCATTTCGGGCCCCTGTGAGTTCTTTGTTTCCTTATTTTTAGACTGGTTCTAATTATGCGTTCTCTCCCTGTGCTAACAGGTCGATCTTTCCGTTTCAGACCATAACCCATGTGTTGACATCAGTGACGATCTTGTTGAGAAGGTCAGCACTTTACTGGCACTCGACGAGGACGAGAGGTATTATCGCGACCTTGTCACAGAGGAGTCTCTACTTACTCAAGGGTTGTGCTCTGAGTCTAAGAGCAGCTATTTCACCCTGGGTATGTTCGCGTATGTTCTATTGCGTAGTACCTATTTTTGAGCCCGATACTTATATTTCCCTTTGCTTTGGAAGTCTGTTATCCGTTACATCGGGTGTGCAGGCACCGTTTTGTGAAGGACGCTAACCAATACACACGTGCCAATCCCAACTCCTTGAAAGAAAGAAAAGAGATGGCGAGCCGGATGTCGTTTTTTATGAAGCCAACCAAGAAGGCGTCGGGTTCGGCGTCTGCGAGTGGACCCGGCGTGATTCCTCCAGCTCCGACCGGGTTGGCACCAACACCGACGCTGACAGCTCCAGTCAGTGGTGCCGGCCATGGCCAGCCCGGTGGCCAGGGTGGTGCAACGGGAGGCCGGGTTGGTGGCCGTGGCTCCATCCCGACCCGCAGCGGCGGTGGGGCTGGCCGCGAGGCCGAGGCTCAACAGAAGAAGAAGAGTTAGGCTCGCGAAAAGGGTTGTGAGGGGACCAGCATTGACTCTCAGAATGGTCGGGACAGGCCTCAGTCCCCCTCGAAGAAGAAGAGGACGAAGCAGCCCGACGCCAGCTCGGCCCTGGACGAGGCTACGTCGGGAGAGACACCTACCGATCTGACCCACAAGGGTGTGGCGCCAGTACACCGGGTTAGGAACTCCACCCACATTCTCATGAATCTGGAGAGGCAGAGGTCACTCCTGAAGACTTTGCCTCGCTTCCAGGACCGGTGGTTCATAGACG
>CACSLK010007274.1:616931-635996 GCA_902706635.1 Striga hermonthica
AATAACAAGTGTAATATCCACTAAAGCAAAGCTTAAGTATATAACACCAACACCTCGGCCCTGGGATCGGCGCCCACGGCCGCCAGTCCGACCCCCTCACGCCGCGCAGGCGGCAGGTTGTGCCACATTCTCGGTTGGTGCTGAGCCGGACACCTAGGCCATTTTGGCCCTCTCCATGGCAATCCTCATACGAGCCGGCATCTCGCTTAATCGAGGTTTCAAAGAATCCAGGTATTCACGTCGGTGCTGGTTAGCCTCCTTGACAGATCTGAACCCGCTCTGACGGAGCAACGAGTAATAAATTGCAGATATTCCACAAGAGGAATCGATGCTAAGGCTTGTACAAGAAATACCGGATTCTTAAAAGTATCGAACATGAAAAGAGAAGGATTCCTACCTGGAGTGAAGGACTTGTTCGAAATCACCGGGCTCACGTTGTGTTCAAGCAAGCTATCCTCTTTCGTAAGGGGACGGTAGTGCCGATCCACATGTGGCCGCCGAAGCAAGGTGGTAATGCGATCGACCAAACTTTCGGTGAGTGTAGGAACCGGGTTATGGACTGAAACGTAAACACCGACCTATTAGCACCGAAAGAGATAATATCAGTAGAAAAAGAGAACGGTGTAATTGTACTTACTTCTATGTGAAATAAAATGAGTAAGGGGATGCCGAGCCGCGTCTACGGCTCTCCAATCGCCTCTGACTCAGAACTACCCCGGCATGTAGTCATGGAGGGTTTTCAGGAGTTTGTCGACCAGGGTCTTATCGATCCCCAGATGAACTGAAAAATAGTAGTTGTAGGTGTCGTCGGACCTCTTAAGGCCGAATAGGGCCCTCACTTCGGCACCGGTAGGATCGGGCCAACCCTCGCGACGGAACATGCCAATCAGAGCGAGGATTCGGGCAAATACTGTCGGCAACAATTGACTAATGCCAGCCTCGAACTCGCAAAGGATGTCGCTTAGTGCGCCGGCCAAAGGTAAATGGAGCCCGAGGTGGATGCTGTCCCGTAGACCCCGATACAACCAGACGGCGGACAGTGAATGCGCTCCCTGAGATACGGGGCGAACAGGCGAAAGTCC
Source organism: Striga hermonthica (assembly GCA_902706635.1). Classification (NCBI taxonomy): domain Eukaryota; kingdom Viridiplantae; phylum Streptophyta; class Magnoliopsida; order Lamiales; family Orobanchaceae; genus Striga; species Striga hermonthica. The sequence goes on from CACSLK010007274.1 coordinate 618,014, forward strand.
GGGCTGAAATTAAATTTGCTCTGTATTTGGGCCAGGTCGGCATCATCAATTACCGAGGGCATGAACCAGGCCATCGACTCGCTGGGGGTTGCCCACACTCGGGGCAGACGACGCCAGAAACCCGGAGGAACTGAAGTCACCGCCTCGATCTCGGTATCGGTGGCCTCATCACCGCGACCCATCGGCATCCTCTCACGCCCCTCTATGTCACCTCGAAGGGTTTCATGAACCAAATCTTGGTCGACGTCTGAATCAGATTTGAGAAAGTCCAGGTTCACGTTCTCCTCATTGTCTTCAACGGTCTGGTTCAGATCCGGGCCGACACACCACTCCCGCCGAGGTTCAAATCAGTCGCGGAAGGGTCCAGGCGAACCATAGAAAGCGGTAGCGCCTCGATAAGCACCTTCTCGGTCGACGTCGAGGAGTAAAGTACAAGCTTGCTCGTCGACGACAGTGATAAATCACCGGAAGAACTGGTGTTCCCGCCGGACGCGCCAGCTCCAGATCCAGATTTGGGAGATGAAGACGTAATCAAAAAAGAAAATAAGGGTTGAGCCGGAGATAGGGAAAATTACCGTGAAGAAAGAATCTGCCCGAAAGTTGCCTGAAGACCTCCTGCTCTGAAAATCGAAGAAATTGAAATTGCGAGAATGAAAGAAGAAAAACAAAAAATAGGCTAAGGACTTCAATTTATAAGAATAGAGACCCAACCAGGTATTTACACGTGTGAGAAATTCGAATTTCAAAAATTTGAAGGGATGTAACTGTTGTGAACGGACGCGCATGACCTTCTGGGCAGATAAGGGGACGTTGACACGTGTGCGCCACGTAAGCCACAATAAAGGTGCCTTTTCGTAGCCAACAGGAAAGTAACCGTCATGTCGCATTGAATGCACGTCTCTTTGGTTGACGTCATTTAATGTTGATCGGGAACTTACCAAATATCCACCCAAGTATGGCGGTAATGCCGACCTCACCGAGCAACCATAAAAAGCCGAGGGTGGGGCAGATCCGGGTTTACTTGAATGACGGCCTCAGATGGGACGCCGTGGACCTCACCTCCGAACTCGGGGGCCTGTATGTTGATATCTGGATCAGCCTAGCCGGGAATTATCGGACCGGTCTGTGAAACCGGGTAGAGCCGGACTTTGGGCCGGGGCCGAGTTACGAAGTAACAAGAAGTGCCGAGCTGACGAGAAAGAAATATAATTACAGCGATCTCCCGAGGGTCGACCGAGATCGTGCTTGATGAATGAAGGGTCGACCTGATAAGGATCCGAGTAGGGAAGACCGTTCGAAGAGCCCCGGGGATACCCGAGAATTCAGATGCCGACCTGAGGGACAATTCGAGTAATTCGGAAAAAGATACGAGCTCAAAAGAATGTTATAGCACAAGTGCATGAGTAATGATTGCCGATGGGACGGGCCGGCCTAGCCTGCGGTTTTAGGGGGATATAGCCGAGCAAAAAGGAGATGACAGCATTAAATGTTTCCCATGTGAGCATTAAATGCTTGGTCAGTAATAATTGGAAGACCTCAAATCGAATTTAATGATCTGTCAGTAATGTGCCAGCCAAGGCTGCGGAAGAACTGTGCGACAAGACAGTGAACAATGCTGAAATAGTAGAATTAAATAACACTATAAATAGCCACATACCTCATTTATTTTGGGGTTGTTTAAATTCAACTAACTCTACCTTCTCTCTACTTTCTCTCTAAGAATTGTAAGAAAACCTTGTAAGAATTTTAATAATTCTAAGTATATCGTAAGTGCCGACCTCGTACGAGAGGCCGGCCTCGCGATCGTGTAATAAAATCGTAACTAACCTACGTTTCTTCCTTATTTTCGGTTCTGTACCCTTACTAAACATTGTTTTAACCATTCATCGAAAACGCTCATCAACAGATACCATGTTAAGTGATAGATGAGAATAATATTGTTGTAAAGATAATCCCAGTTGGATTATACGGCTTTCTATTAACCAGGAATATATACACAAAATTAGGCCTACAATCACCTAAAGATAACTTAAGGCTAAGACAGTCACTGGCGAATCCACATATAGGCCAGCCTAGGCAACTGCCAAGGCTGAATTTTTTGTGCGAATTAAACAATTTATATAATAACATGGGTTAATTAAAAATTTATAATAATATTTGGAATAATATAAATACATGCTTTTATTATAAAGTTTTAAACAATTCTTACACAAAAAAAAAAAAAAACTTTATTTTTCTTATTTAAAATGATACACCTCACCTGTCAAATTTGACAATTTTATATTACAATACTTTTAGTACTTATGCCATATAGTAGGCTTGACTGATTAATTTATTGTTTTTCAAATATAATTGATAAATATTTAAATTTTTATTAATAGAGACCAAATAGATATAATTATTTTAATTTATATATCGATATGAATGTCAAATCATATATATTCAAAATATGACTAATTTAATTCATCATACATAAAAAATGATAACAGATTTAAATGTTATTATTTTTTAAAATACATTTGCAATGTAAGTTAGTCAAGTGTTCAAATTTGAAAGTTTTAGATAAAGGTCCATATGTATATAGACTATTTTTAAATCCTTAGAAATTAAACAAAATATTGGTTGTTGACAATGAAAATCTCTAGTAAAAGAATTATTCATAAGGAACTTTTTGTAAAATAACAGAAACAAAAACGATGACATATATGTTTTTCTTAAATATTCGAAAATGACTTGTTTATAACTTATTACAAAAAATGAAGAAAAAGTGGTTATAAATGTTTTGGTATTTTGTTTAAAAATAATACATAAAAATATTTATTAAAAGATAAAAAAAAAATAGAAATGAGTAGTAAACTAAAATAGTTGTAGAGCTTGTTTGAATTTCTTGTAGGTATAGCGCATATTTGATGACCTCAAATAGCCCCGTTACTAGCTATGCGAGGGACATTCTATTGATCCTCAATTTTCATGGTATGACCACCAAACGAAATTGGTCGAGACCAACTCATAGGTTCCAAACCTAAACTTGTTCAATTTGTTGGATACTTGATGTGAAATTACACGGGAATCCTACGAACTGATATGTATTTTTCAGTTCTTACAAATACTCTAAAAATAAAAAAATTACAATTGAACTGAAGCCGAGTCGAGTAAAACTCTTTCCGCAAGAAGAATAAGCCCCGTGTGTCAGCTAACGGTTCAGGCGTAACTTCCCCAAAGATACAACGACAAACGTCTCTAAATCTGTAGCACACTAGATTTACGAGTTCCAGCGAACTAGAACAGAGTCGAGAATTGAGCACTTAAAAATAAAAGGAATATTATGAAACAAATAAAAATATCATTTGTTTCTTCTATTTTGATATTTTTATACCCGATATTTAGACATACATCTTTTTTTTTTCTTTCCTTTTTCTTTCTTTTCCTTTCCTCTCTTTTTCTCTTCTTCTGTGTTGTGTGTTTTTCCCCTTCTGCTGAACCATATTACAGAAAGACATGGACACTCAATTTGCATGCAAGTAATTGAATGCCAGCTATTTCACGCATAGAAAATGTAAGTGAATGACAAATGATCAGATTCCAGACAAGTTGTCCATCTTCAAGCGTTTGCAATTTGGCAATTTGTTCAAATTGGTAATCAAGTAATCAAGTGGGTTAATAAAATATAATGTGTGACCCACACATTATTAAATATTTAAAATCGATTATTATAACAATCCCCCACATGAGTGTACATCAAATATATGTATATTACTGTGCTCAATCCTCACAAAACTCTATTGTGTCAGAAAAGGTAGCTTGTGACTTTGAACCTCTCTTGGTAAACATCATCAGATGTACTGGCGGCCTAGTGGACATAATGTATTGAACTATTCCTCTATAGTTTACACCGAGACAATGACATTCACACAATAGAGTCTTAACTTCATTCCGTTCTATCGTTGTGTCCGTTTTGTCCATGGACAACACAGTGGATTCATAAGTGTTTACATTTGAAGCGGCCCACACTTCACACATATATAGGTGACTTTCCTATCACGAGTATCCTGTAATACTCCACCTTTACAAGGTTAGGGATTCATTAAAAGTCCATATGACTTACCCTCGCCACAATCAACAGGTAATCTTGCACTTGGAATGCTATATGGAATAACTTTGGACAATCATATGTTCTAAGTGTTCAACTGAATTTTCATAGTTTAGTTTTCCCTTTCAACCAAGTCCATGGGATCTCCTCTCAGCATGGTAGGGTTACCACTATGATCATTCTTTACATTGTGGATTTCTAAGCCTATTCTCTCTAGCAATCTTCCCAATTGATCTCTATTCAATCCTTTCTTCAAATGACAAGCCAAATTTTCCTTAGACTTCACATAGTCAATGGAAATAACACCATTTGTGATCAATTGGCGTACGGTATTATGTCTACGACGAATATGTCTAGACTTACTGTTATACAAGTTGCTTTGCGCCCTACCTATAGCAGCTTGGCTATCACAGTGAATCATCACAGGCGACAAAGTCTTATCCCAACATGTAATATTGGATAAAAAATTTCTAAGTCACTTGGATTTTTGTGGATTTCCACGAAACTGCACCTTCTCCAATACAGAAAACATATCCGCTAGTGAAGCGAGAATCTCTCGAATCCGATATCCAGCTTGCATTCCAGTACCCTTCAAATACGGCTGGGTATCTCGAGTATTTTAGCCTGTATTCAAGGGTGTACCTCAAGTACTTAAGTACCCTTCTCAAAGCATGTAACGCCCCAAATCAGTAATAATATTAAGAACGGTTTCACTGCTCGACTATAAGTGAAATCCGTAATTTTCAAAAATTCCGAGTTATATTTTATATGCTAAATGCTCAATTAATTCCTAAGTTTGATACATCATTTTTTAGAAGTTTTGATTTCAAGTTTTAGTCAAGATCAATCCATTAATTTGGGTTGTTAAATTATAGCTAATCGACTTGAGAATTTATTTAGTTCCAACCCTAGTTTTGGTTCGGAGTCATTTCTCTAATCGTTTCTGAGCATAGCCAAGTCTTGATATTTTTATACTTAGAATAATTTCTAAGTGTATTAGAATATCAAAGTTAAGTCTTGAACATTTAAATCGAGCCCTCGCCCATGCTCGAGCCACTCATGCCGAGTGCTCGCGTTGCCGCGCATGCACTACCACCCGAGCCAAGACCGAGTCCGTTGCCACCAACTCTTCTTCCAGCTTATGGATTAAACCATGCATGCACATTAGAGAGTGCATTAGAGATATTTTAAGCCTAAGTAATGCCCAAGAGTTATTAGCAAGTCAAAGACATCATTATCAATTCTTTATGCCTAATTAAGTTAGTATGAGCATGCAATATTATAATACATGGTGTAAGATCATGTTTTCCACTATCTTTATGCTTGAATACCAAAATCAGTCCCATTCAACTCCAATAACACGTGCAATAGCCCTTGGTGCTCCACCATGTCATGCCTTGCATTGGAAATGAGTACATTAGTTTTTGTTCCCCACTTTGTCTCCATGTTGTGCCTAATTTCTAACGCCCTTAGACCAGCTTTTAAGACTTCATTTCAGCTTCTTAGAGACCTCATTGAGCACTTAGAAACTCAGAAAATTTCGAGCATAATCCCCTCCAAAAGTGGCAAAAACCGAGAGCTAAAACAAGATGCCGAGAGTGAACGTTGTGCTACCCGAGTGCTTTGTTGTTGAGTGTTCTTGAGTTCTAGCTAGTTTTTTTGAGAACCCCAACTATATACTCATCCTCCACCATCCTACTCTCATTTTAGAAGCATTTAGTGCCAGCAAACTCAAGAATTCAAGTCCAAGGAAGCAAGAAGCCGCAACTATATGAGGATCGAGCAAGAGCGAGTATACCCGAGTTTCTTTGCAATTTTCTTGAAGTTTTAGAGGTTTGTTTGCAAATTTCTTTTCATTAATTGTTACTAATGATATAATTATGAGAATGGTGTGTTTTAATGCCCCATAGGTTCAGTTTTTAAGTGGTTTCAAGCATGCTTCATGTATAAGTGCTCCCAGCTTTCTTGCATGTTCAAAATGTTGTGTTTTCATGCGGTTTTGACTAGGCTATACAAACCTTGGTATTGTGCTAATTATATGGCTATTTCATGTGGAAAAGAAAAGTTCATAGGATCAAGAATCATGTCAATTAGCCTAGTATAACTCGGGTTATTATTTTTAAAGTTAGGCATGCAAGTTGAACTTTACATGCACGAATTCAGATGCGACTTCAAACGCGAATAACTCGAGTTCTACTTAGGATAAAATTATGAAATTTTATGGACTTGTTTATATATGAGTTAAAAGGTCGCATACCAAGTTTCATGATTTTATCTTAAGAATTGTGTGAGTTATGAATTTTAAAAATAGATGGTGCAAGCAGTTTTTCTGTGAACCCGACAGCATGTTATATTAAATGTATGACCTTTTTATCATGTCTTAATGTGCTCAACCGTAAAGATGATCTTCATGAAAGTTATAGGTCTCTTTCTTAGATTTCTAATAAGTTAGGGCGTATGCTGATATGATGTCTATAGTGTGAATTAAAGTCTAAATACTGAGGTGCTGTTGTAACATAAATTTGTTTCTGACAGATTTCATGAACCAAATATTTTATGTTTAAACTCATTGAGAGCATTGTTATTTGCCAATGTGATCTTAAGAAAAGTTGTAGATATTTGAGTTAGCTTTTATGTAGTTTTTGAATCTCATTAAAATCATGTTTGTAGCTTCATTTATCTTACAATTACTGAAGTCCTGTCAGCTGTATGATTTCAATTGTGTACTGCAACTTGGTTACGAATATTTGTTGAATTATCTCTGGCTAAATGACCTCATTTGTTTTTGATGTGTGCATAAGAATTGTAGATGTATGTCTTAGGGTTAAAATGCAACTGGAATCATGATTATATGACAAGTGTGCTGCACGTTATGTTGACTTTAAAATCGCTACGAGGGTTAGGTTTTAAAACTCTTGTTTTATTTTCGGAAATAGATTTTACTTTTAAAACGCGTGCTTATATAGCCTATATGAGCTGCGTTAGATCAAGTGAATGTTTCTTATATGTTTATATAGCTTAAGGAGAGTCGAGCCTCCGACAGCTACTTCAGTTTCAAGCACTTGCAATAGATATTTTCAGTATACTAGGTGGAGGTCATGTACTAGATTCCACATCATAGAGTTATGTTCGAGACAGTTAGTTTCTCCCAGGTGGAGGCCGAGGGCCTTAATATTCCATCAGAATGTGCACACGAGCGGCCGAGGGCCGAGCATAGTGGTTTACAGTAAAGCAAGAAGAGAAAAGTTTACAGTTTAAGCTCTTATATATTTATATTCATGACACGATATTATAAATGCTGTTTTATTCAGGACTGGTCTTTGCGGAGCATAGTGGTTTGCTCACGCTCCCATTGTGTTTTTCAAGAGATGGAGTCGAGCGTGTCGGATGAGCATAGACGTGTCAAAGCGTGGTCATGAGACTCTTGGACATTTTTACGCACATTTTATGTCCCAGTATTTATGATCATGTATTAGTCAGATATGTATGCATGTATTTTCTGTATTTCGGATGCTTCCGCTAGCAGACTAGATAGTGCGAGACAGTTCAGACATTGTATGTTTAATTCCATTATCCGTAGCAGATAGTTTGGTTGCGTGTTTTATATATGTCTGTGAGCAAGTTAATTAAGTTTTTATCTGTGACACCCCGCAATCAGTTAGTATTTTCGAAAACCAAGCTCGCACGACCTTTTGAAAATAAAAGCGAAAATTTTACTCTGATATTTCAAAGCTAGTAATGTGGGGTTTGACAGAAGTTGGTATCAGAGCACAGAGTGCGTTTCTGTATACTTTCAAAGTTAGAAAAGCATGACCACGCCACGCTCATCCTGCACCGACTCCGAGGTAAGTCATCTGACTCAGTTTAAGTTCTGCAAGTGCTAAATTCAGTTCAAGTATGAGGCCTAGATAACTATCCTCATGTAAGACAGAACTCCAGAATAGCTAAGTCCAAGGACTCTAGATTAAGTCAGAACTCCATATACCGGAACTCTAGCCAAGCTAGGTGTTTTCGGCAAATCATTAACAATTTCATTAAGTCTAGTGTAGCTATTTATTAATGACTATACTGTTCAAGTCAAATGGTTAGTGGTTTACAGATTGTCGTCGGGGAGAGCTTCGAAACCACCATCCACTGAAAGTTAAGAAGACAATCATTTTATAAATGACAACTAGAACTCAATGCAAGCATTATGATGTTGTAGCTATACATTGTGGGTTAAGCAATACAACAGATAAAGTTGCAAATAAATAAAGCACACTGTTGAGGATATTATTATTGTTAGAAGCTAGTACAAAAACATCAGGTGCAAACTAGTAGTAATGAATCCTCAATAATATACATAAAGGGAGGGTGAGTCTCAAGAGTACAAGACCCTTTAACTCTGCCACCCATAAGAGATAACAGGATTTATAAAGCTAAATTCGATGGGTCAAAAGCTCGTTTTCGCTTAACCCCTTGAGTTTCCACATAATCTTGAGAAGTGATGTTTTCCTGAAGTTTCTTGATAAGTCTAGCAGCAGTATCTGCACATTTGAAGATCTCTCTAGTAGAATCAGATATAAAAGTCTGAAATACACTTTCATCAAGAAAACCAAGAAATCCATTGAAGAGGTGATGGGAATTTAATAGACCAATGGGCTTATTATGAAATTTCATGTCTGCCCAAGAAGCAATAGTAAACATGGTCATTAAAGTCCCATACCCACCAAGAAGTATGATGAAAGCATCACTATGGTTTAGCATAAACATAGTGCAATCATAAATAGAGTTAGATAGCATCAGATTGGCAGATTCTTTGATAACTTTGGTAGGAGCTCTGTGAAATGGTAGAACACTTTTCACTTCGATATTCAAAGCATTTTCCAGCTAAGAGTAGACTATCAAAGAAAGTGAAGCTAGTTCCTCCATACAGTATATTGATCTTGTGCTTTCCCAGTTCTCTTACTAGTTGGGATACAATGTCAATATTTGAGGAGAAGCTACAAGTTTAGGATCACCAAGAACACATATGGTTTTTATAGGTTGAAGAACCTTAGTAACTTGAGAAGATTCAGAACTCTCCATTTGGTGTGAAGAGATACTTGATCATGAGAATGATCGGCCTATTTAAAGAGAAAGTTTATGAAGAGATAAGTATTATATTGTCGCACTCGGCAAGAAGCGGCAGACAAGTAAAAGGTTGAGCTTTAAATGAGCGTTATCTATCAGAAAGGATAAGATATTCGTTACCTTATAATAAAATAGGGTTAACAGAGACAGTTGCTGCAAACAGGATCCTTAGCAACAATATTTTCGAGACAATAGCAGTTTTGTTCATTTTTGAAACAGACCCACAAAGACATAAGCTCTCGATGCACATATCCACTAGGATGTGTCTCAAGAATCTGTTGGAGTGTTCGATCCATAGATTCTTTACTCAATCCATCCTTGATGAAAGTTATTTTATTTTCTCAATTTTTGGACACAAACCCCACCGATTTGCATCGGGTGTCGCAGTTCCATCGAGCACATTCAAAGCACCCATCTATTCTTTTTGCTCTATGTTTCTTTGAAAAAGTGCTTCTACCCATACCTGGCAGATATTTATAAGAATTTTGGAATTCTCCAGATAGTTGGACTTTTGCTTCAACCAACCATCGAATATCAATTGGAATATTATTGAGCATTAGCACTCTTAATCTTTCCACTCGAGATCGATAAATTTTTCTTATGATATTCAGTGGAAGAAAACAATAAAATTTGTAAATATTTGAAAGTGCTAGCTCCATTTGTTATTTCGGACCATTGCTGAAGAAGATTGAAGGGGGTTATCGATTTAATTTATAGAATAATGTCGCGTATGAGATATGACTAAAAATCAGTATGACCGACAAAGTATGAGATAAGATCAGGCATTAAAATATACTAAGCGTCAGAATCAGTACCCAAAGGGCATTTATGGCAGCCGAAAGAAGATGTGAGATGTCGGTAAAAAAAGATATTATAATAAATTATTGCGATGTTACCAATTGTACTAGTGGCAGTTGCATAATTGGAAGTAAGAGAAGTGGTGAGTATGTGTTTTATCAAGGATATAATCAGGTAGAATATATCAAAACGAAAAAGTAAGTGACACTAGATCAGTAGTTGAGACTTAATTATTCAGTCTTTCAATTTTAGTCTATTCCAGTAGCCCGGAGCAGCATGAGAAGCACTTGAGGACCGTTCTGGAGATTCTTCGGCGTGAGAAGTTATACGCCAAGTTCTCAAAGTGTGAATTTTGGCTCGATCGAGTGGCTTTCCTAGGCGACATTGTCACATCCAGAGTTATTGAGGTAGACCCAAGCAAGATTGAAGCAGTTCGAAACTGGTCAACACCGAGAAATGCCACCGAGGTTCGGAGCTTCCTCGGACTAGCTGGCTCTTATAGACGATTCATCGAGGGGTTTTCCAAGATTGCCCTACCCTTGTCTCATTTGACGAGGAAATCGATGAAGTTTTAATGGAGCAGTCGCTGTGAGTCGAGCTTCCAGGAGCTCAAAGCAAGGCTTACGACGACACCCGTATTGACTATTCCGGATCCCACACAGGGTTTAACTACCTATAGTGATGCCTCAAAGCAGGTCTAGGTTGTGTTTTGATGCAAGACGGTAGGGTTGTGGCTTATGATTGCCGTCAGCTAAAGCCGCAGAAGGTGAACTACCCGACTCACGATCTTGAGCTGGCAGCAGTGGTTCACGCCCTGAAGATTTGGAGGCATTATCTGTACGGAGGCCACTGCGAGATTTACACAGACCACAAGAGCTTACAGTATATCTTCACTCAGAAGGAGCTCAACATGCGCCAAAGGCGATGGTTAGAGCTGGTGAAAGATTATGAATGTACCATCAACTACCATCCGGGGAAGACGAACGTAGTTGCTGACGCCCTAAGCTGTAAAGGAAAGGGCGAGCTGACCTGTATGATCACTCAGCAGCGTCAGATTATTCGAGAGTTCGCTCAGATGCAGTTAGAGTTCGTCCAATCACCTCCCAAGTTTCCAGTTGTGGGAGGTATTCGGGCGATGAGGATGTGGCCCATGCTCTGAGACAGGATCCGACGGGATCAATACTTCAACGAGTTCGTTCGCTCGATGGTGGCAAAGATTAATGGCGGAGGAGTAGATGGCTTTTATCGAGGTACAGATGGTGCCCTAGAGTACAAAGGAAGAATAGTTGTGCCGAGTGTCGAGGCCCTAAAGAAGGAGATCTTGACTGAGGCGCACAATGCTCCATACTTGGCGCACCCTGGTAGCACAAAGATGTATCACGACCTGAAAAGATCATTTTGGTGGAAGGGGATGAAGCGAAACGTCGCCGAGATTGTTGAGAAGTGTATGATTTGCCAGCAAGTGAAGGCTTAGCACAAGGTTCCACCGGGTCTCTTACAGCCTTTAAAGATCCCGCAGTGAAAGTGGGAGAAGCTGACCATGGACTTTGTCATGGGATTACCGATGTCGGCCAAGCGCCACGACGCGGTATGGGTAGTAGTGGATCGACAGACGAAGTCAGCCCACTTTATGCCTGTCAGGATGGACATGTCCATGGACCCGCTAGCCGAGACGTATCTCCAGAGAATCGTTTGAATTCACGGCGTTCCTGCCGAGATTATATCAGATAGAGATCCCCGATTTACTGGCCATTTCTGGGAGAGTCTTGATGAGTCCATGGGACGAAGTTGAAGTTTAGCTCTGCTTATCATCCACAGACCGACGGTCAATCGGAACGAACCACTCAGACGCTTGAGGACATGCTTCGAGCTTGTGTTCTAGAGCGTGGTTGTTCGTGGGAGGAGTTGTTACCCACTGTGGAGTTTTCCTAGAACAACAACTATCAATCATCGATCAAGATGGCACCGTTCGAAGCCTTATATGGTCGCACGTGCTGCTCACCCCTTTATTGGGATGAAGTCGGGGAGAAACAGGTTCTCGGTCCCAAGTTGATCGAGGACATGGTGCAGAAGGTAGCCGAGAACCGAGCGAAGCTGAGAGAGCCACAGAAACAATAGAAAGCCTACGCTAACAAGCGTAGAAGGGAGCTTGAGTTCGAAGAGAAAGACAAAGTGTTTCTGAAGGTCACGCTGATGAAAGGCGTTGTATGCTTCGTGAAGAAGGGGAAGCTACAACCCCGATTCATAGGGCCATTCGATATTCTCGAGCGAGTTGGCCTAACAGCCTACTGTCTGGCGTTACCCCCAGAGCTCTCGGGTGTACACAACGTCTTCCATGTGTCGATGTTGAGAAAGTATATGTACGATCCGAGCCATGTAGTGAACTTTGACGAGCTAGAGGTAGGGCAGAACCTGACTTATGATGAGCGGCCGGTAGCAGTTCTGGACCGAAAGGTCTGTGGGCTGAGGAACAGAGATATAGAGCTTGTCAAAGTTTTTTTGGAGTCGCCACGATGAGTCGGAAGCCACTTGGGAGAGAGAGGCCGAGATCAGAGCTCGATATCCAGATTTCGAGTTTTGAGTTGTATCAGTTGTACCTTGTGTACTTTTATGCTTTTATTTATAGTTCGTAGCAGGAGTTCTGACCTTGTACCTTAGTTTTGTATTTCCGAGGACGGAAATATTTTAAGGAGGATAGGTTGTAACGCCCCAAATCAGTAATAATATTAAGAACGGTTTCACCGCTCGACTAAAAGTGAAATCCATAATTTTCAGAAATTCCGAGTTATATTTTATATGCTAAATGCTCAATTAATTCCTAAGTTTGATAGATCATTCTTTGGAAGTTTCGATTTCAAGTTTAAGTCAAGATCAATCCATTAATTTGGGTCGTTAAATTATAGCTAATCGACTCGAAAATTTATTTAGTTCGAACCCTACTTTTGGTTCCGAGTCATTTCTCTAATCGTTTTCGAGCATAGCCAAGTCTTCATATTTTTATACTTAGAATAATTTCTAAGTGTATTAATATATCAAAGTCAAGTCTTGAACATTTAAATCGAGCCCTCGCCCATGCTCGAGCCACTCATGCCGAGTGCTCGCGCTGCCGCGCATGCACTACCACCCGAGCCAAGACCGAGTCCGTTGCCACCAACTCTTCTTTAAGCTTATGGATTAAACCATGCATGCACATTAGAGAGTGCATTAGAGATATTTTAAGCCTAAGTCATGCCCAAAAGTCATTAGCAAGTCAAAGACATCATTATCAATTCTTTATGCCTAATTAAGTTAGTATGGGCATGCAATATTATAATACATGGTGTAAGACCATGTTTCCCACTATCCTTATGATATCAGACCAAAATCAGTCCCATTCAACTCCAATAACACGTGCAATAGCCCTTGATGCTCCACCATGTCATGCCTTGCATTGAAAATGAGTACATTAGTTTTTGTTTCCCACTTTGTCTCCATGTTGTGCCTAATTTCTAATGCCCTTAGACCAGATTTTAAGACTTCACTTCAGCTTCATAGAGACCTCATTGAGCACTTAGAAACTCAGAAAATTCCGAGCATAATCCCCTCCAAAAGTGGCAAAAATCGAGAGCTAAACAAGATGCCGAGAGTGAACCTTGTGCTACCCGAGTGCTTTGTTGTTGAGTGTTCTTGAGTTCTAGCTAGTATTTTCGAGAACACCAACTATATATTCATCCTCTACCATACTACTCTCATCTTAGAAGCATTTATTGTCAGCAAACTCAAGAATTCAAGTCCAAGGAAGCAAGAAGCCGCAACTATACGAGGACCGAGCAAGAGCGAGTATACCCGAGTTTCTTTGCATTTTTCTTGAAGTTTTAGAGGTTGGTTTGCAAATTTATTTTTGGTACTTTTTATTAATGATATAAGAATGAGAATGGTGTGTTTTAATGCCCCATAAGTTCAGTTTTTAAGTGGTTTCAAGCATGCTTAATGTATAAGTTCTCCCAGCTTTCTTGCATGTTCAAAATGTTGTGTTTTCATGCGGTTTTGACTATGCTATACAAAACCTGGTATTGTGTTAATTTTATGGCTATTTTATGTGGAAAAGTAGAGTTCATAGGATTAAGAATCAAGTCAATTAGCCTAGTATAACTCGGGTTATTGATTTTTAAAGTTAGGCATAAAAGTTGAACTCTACATACACGAATTCAGCTGCGATTTCAAACGCGAATAACTCGAGTTCTACTTAGGATAAAATTATGAAATTTTACGAAATTTTTTATATATGAGTTAAGAGGCTGCATACCAATTTTCATGATTTTATCGTAAGAATTGAGTGAGTTATGAATTTTACAAATAAGTGGTACAAGCAGTTTTTCTGTGAACCCGACAACATGTTATATTAAATGTATGACCTTTTTATCATGTCTTAATGTGCTCAAACGTAAAGATGATCTTTATGAAAGTTATAGGTCTATTTCGTAGCTTTAAAATAAGGTAGGGTGCATGCTGATATGAGGTTTATAGTGTGAATTAGAGTCTAAATACTGAGGTGCTATTGTAACATAAATTTGTTTTTGACAGATTTCATGAACCAAATATTTTATGTTTAAACTCATTGAGAGCATTGTTATTTGCCAATGTGATCTTAAGCAAAGTTGTAGATATTTGGGTTAGCTTCTATGTGGTTTTTGTGTAACGCCCCTTATTTTATTAATAAGGGAAAGATACTAGCTTTTAATTATAAGCTAGCCTTTGTTAATAAATATTCATGTTAATGTTCAAGTATAAGTTATTCAGTTAGTTAAATTCCAAGTTTGACGTTAGGTCGAAAGTATATCCGGATAATTTTATTTATTAATCGAGTCAACGATAGTAATTAATCTCAGTCCGCTTATATTAATAAATGGACATCAGTGAGTTGGGATTAATTATTCTGATGTCGCTATATTAATCGAATTGGAAAATATTCGGTTAATCGTCAAAAGTTGAGTTCAAGTCAATTATTAAGTTTCAGTTAAAGTTCGACTATTAGTCGATAAAATATTCGGTTTAATAATTTCAGTAACCGAATAAGTTTTCAAATTTAATTTCGATTCATTTATTTAATAAATAAGTTCAGAATTAATAAGTTCAAGTTGACAAATTATTCAAAGTCAAGTTTCGACCGAAATTTATTAAGTCGATCAAGATTAGATTTTTTTTTATCGCCCATGTTCAAGCTATTGCACGCCAAGGTTAAGGCCTAAGTGCACACTAATCACCATACCTTAATTAAGTTTAGCATCACATGACCATCATTTTTTATATTGCTTATAGCTAAGTATGAGCTTTCATTAAGTTAAGGCTAAACAAAAAATTTGTAAAAGTTGCATGTGCAACTAGCGTCCATCATCATTACTTTGGGATATGTGGAAGCTTGAGAATTTTTGTGGGAAATAACTAAGCCTATACATGAATGAGTAAGCAAACAAAAACACCATGGCAATTAAGCACACGACAAGTGGCGCCATGCCATTTATCCTCATTTTCACTTTGATTTCTTTGATCCTTTAAATAGTAGAAAACCGAGGCAGTTTTCTATCATGAAAACTTCATGCAACCGAGCTTAGATAGTGATATATGTAATTACTACCGAGAGTTTATCAAGGAAATAAGGAGAAGCATACTTGATAGCTATAGTCGAGAGCTAGCGCGCGCCTTTCGGCCAGTCACGAGCGGGAGTTCGACGTCTTATATTATTTCACGTGCAATTTAAAGGGTAACTTCATTAAGACCTTCTTTTAGTGTTCATGTGTTTATTTTAAATAAATTTTGTCCATAGTATAAGGTTCGGTCCATTAGAAGTCGGGTTATAGCGCGAACATGTCAAGTAATGCCTAATGAAGCCATGTCCATTTATGTCCGGCAACTCTCGGGCAATTCATGTTTATTCGGTCATTATATGTCATTACATGTTCAGTTATATTATGATTGTCGAGATAGGTTATCGATTGGCCGAAGGATTAGCCAAAGCCATAGGCGGCGCACGTAGCGCACACCACGACCTTCATATTTCATTAAGTTATGTTCGTGGTCATTCGACCGATTTAAGTGTGATTATTCATGATATGTTATGTTATGTCATTTTAAGTTAATGTTGTCGGAAGAAATTGTCGGACGGCCGGCAAGGGCCAGTCGTGGTCACGCTGCCCGCACATAGCGGCCACAGCGTACCGGCAGCCAGTCCAGGCCGTGCGGGTGGTGCGCGTATGCCATTGGGCGTCGCGCCTAGCCTCTGCCCGCAGCAAGCCGTCAGTTGGCAGTGCCTAGTGCACGCCAGCATGCCCAGCGCACGTCCGTGCGCTGATGAGGACGTCAGTCAGCCTTCGGTTGTGCCTGACAGCACGCCCGAGCGCCCAATACCGTCAGGGTCACCCGGCAGCGCCCGTGCTGTACCAGTCAGCGCCAGTCTGCGCGTCCAGATGCCCAGTTGCATATCGCGGTGCCCGGTAGCGCCCGAAAGTGCCTAGTCGCGTAAGTGCCAGCTGATACGGAAGTGGCTAGGCAGCTCAAGAATGCCGCAAGTCGTTCATATCACGCACGCAAGAGGCTTGCGCGAGGGACAGCGAAAATGCGCACACTTGAGCATAGTGCGCGTGAGACAAGCGAGAATGGTCAGATAACGGGCAAGGACGAACGTATAGAACTAGCGTGCGAGATGGACGAACAGGCGCTGTGATACGGAAGTGGAAGTCAACGCAGGCAGGGCTAGTGAAATTGAGGAGCTAATTTGCGAAAGTGGCGCATCAGGCCTTGATGCGCACAATTGGTCGACTAGTGGCAATAGCGCGCCATGGACGTGGGACGAACGCGGGACAACGTTGGGTGTACGTAGGCGCGCGACAGGCAGGCAGCGTGTGGGAGTTGGCGGCACGCGCAGGGCAATGAGAGTGGGACGTGCGGGGCGCGCATCGCGCGCGAATGGAACACACACGGGCAACAGCCTAGTCCGCGAGGGCATAGGAGTGGTAGGCGCGCGATAGCACACGCGCAAGGCAGCTAGCGAGAACGCAAGGCTCGCAATGGCGCGCGAGTGGAGCTCATATGCAGGCGCATGCCTATGCGCGGTAGGCATAGACAAGGAAGGCAGCACGCACGCGCGGGAAAGGATTGGACGCGAGCTGGGCGCGCGCATGGGCCGCGCGTGCGACGCACGAGAAGGAAGGCGGTCGAAGTAAGGCGGCTAAGGGATTCAAGCTTCTAGATATTCTTGAAGTGAAAGACAAGTAATTAGGAGATCTAGTAGATTTAGGATTTTATGGTAGTATGATATTTACTTGCCTTAGGATTTAATATTTTATTGTTTTAATAGTTTCCTAGTAAGATTAGCACTAGAGGTAATTGGCATTTATAAATTCCCATGTACCTCTTCATTAATAAAGATGTTGAGTCTTGAGTTGAGTATTGAATTGGTGAGCCAATTGTGAGGGGAACTTTATGTTCTTACGTGTGATAAACAAGGCCATTAGTGCGTGTTTACATACAGTGTCGGAGAGAAGGCCATTAGAGCGTCTTGAAGTCACAGTGTCTAGGAGAAGGCCGATAGTGCGTCTGTTAGATACACCTATCGTGAGTAATCGAAGACCCTGAGTGCACGATTATTCACAACCCGAGTATAGACAAAAATTCGATCTGTCATCATTGGTGCTTTCATTGAGAGGTGCTAATCGAATTTTTGTCTATCCTATCTTTTTCTTTTTTTTTCGGTTTGCCTTTTGCTGAGGGACCGAATTTCTCTTTTTTTTGGTTCCGTTTTTTTTGTTTTTTTTGGGGTTCGATTTTTTCGAATTTTTACCCATAATTTTTGAAAATTTGAGTCTTAAAAAAAAAGTGTCATCTAGTCTTTTGTTTTATAATTGTTCGGTTATTACCTTTTGTTGAGGGGCCAAATTTTTTTTTGTTTTTTGAATTTTTTTGGTTCGAAATTTTTGTTCGGATTTTTTCTTTTTGAAGAGTAAAAAA
>CACSLK010007274.1:648706-665859 GCA_902706635.1 Striga hermonthica
ATCGGCGGCGAAGAGATGACGATGATGACCGGAAAATATATGTAATATAAAGGCTCGAATAATTGTACCCAAAAGCCTTCTAACGGATTACCTAAACACCTACTTCGATTAAACTTGGTGGAGAGTTTAATCGAATCTCCCTAACTCTCGAACAATGTTATTCTCTCGTGTATGTAGAAGAGAAAAATCGGCCAACATCAACTTGTAGGAGAGATTGGGACATGGTGTATTTATAGGCTCCATTAGGGACCTTAAGGAGGTGCTAAATATGGGCTTATTCCATTAGGCCTAGGAATCCTAAATCTACTCCAATACTAATTTAATGTAGGAAGGAAATCTCCTACTAATCTCCTCCTTCTATGAGACTCCTAACACTAGAGAAGATCCTTGTAGGAATATTTTCCTAATTAAATTAATAATCATGGAATAGAATTAATTCCTAATTTACGAAACCCAATTTTACTCCAATTAATAATATAATGTAGGAAATATATTTCCCACTAATCTTCATCTTCTAGAAGACTCCCAAGTCTCCTAATCCCAAGAGAAGATTCTAGTAGGAATTTTATTCTCCTAATTAATTAATTAATATGGAATAAAATTAATTCCTATTTAATGGAATTAAATAATAAAACATCCGACTAGAGTAATATTATTGCTCTCCCCATTTAGCCACTATTTTACCAATAAAATCGAGCCTCCATGTTTAAATAATATTAATCCGATTGATCGATTTACCTCCCTATGTTTAAGATATAACATCCAACAACAACAACAACAAAGCCTTTTAGTCCCAAACAAGTTGGGGTAGGCTAGAGATGAAACCCAATAGAAACAGTGGTAAAAAAAAATATAAAAATAAAAAAATAAAAAAAAATAAAAAAAATGAAAAGGAGATTGGAGCAAAAGAGAAAGGAGAAAGGTGCAAAAGTCACGGTTCCGGCACGTTGATCGCTAGCCTCCAAACGCTCCTATCCACCGCTAAATCCTTAGAGATATTCTAATTTTTAAGGTCTCTCTGAACCGGCTCTTCCCAAGTGAGTTTAGGCCGACCTCTACCTCTCTTAACAAGATCGGCCCGCTGTAGAACTCCCCTACGCACCGGTGCATCAGGAGGCCTCCGTTGGAGATGTCCGAACCACCTCAGCTGATGTTGAACCAATTTCTCCTCAATTGGAGCCACCCCGACCCTATCTCAAATATCCTCATTTCGGATTCTATCCCTTCTTGTGTGCCCGCAAAACCAACGCAACATTCGCATCTCTGCTACACTTAGTTGTTGGACATGTTGCCTTTTTGTAGGCCAACATTCCGCACCGTATAGCATCGCCGGGTGAATCGCCGTCCTATAGAACTTACCTTTTAGCCTTTGTGACACCCTCTTATCACAAAGAACGCCTGAAGCTTGACGCCATTTCAACCAACCGGCTGCAATTCTATGCCTAACATCTTCATTAATGCCGCCATCCTTTTGTAGCATCGAGCCTAAATACCGGAAAGTCTCCTTCTTGGTCACCACTTGTCCGTCATGGCTAACGTTACCATCATTATGAGTAGCCATGCTGAAAGCGCACGTCATGTACTCGGTCTTCGTCCTACTAAGTCTGAAGTCTTTCGACTCTAACGTGTCCTTCCACAGCTCTAACTTCCTATTTACCCCTGCCCTACTCTCGTCAACTAGCACCACATCATCAACAAAGAGCATACACCAAGGGATATCACCTTGTATGTCCCTTGTGGCCTCATCCATCACCAAGGCAAATAAATATGGGCTCAATGTTGACCCCTGGTGTAGTCCTATTTTAATTGGGAAGTCGCTGGTATCTCCCCCACATGTTCGAACACACGTCATCGCATCCTTGTACATATCCTTGATGAGGGTAATGTACTTAGATGGGACTTTGTGCTTTTCTAAGGCCCACCACATGACATTCCTCGGTACTCTGTCATAAGCCTTCTTAAGGTCGATAAAGTCCATGTGCAAGTCCTTCTTTTGGTCCCTATATCTATCCATCAACTGTCGTATTAGGAAAATCACCTCCATGGTCGACCTTCCAGGCATAAACCCAAATTGGTTTTGGGTCACACTCGTCACTCGTCATAGGTGATGCTCGATAACCCTCTCCCACAGCTTCATCGTATGGCTCATCAACTTAATCCCACGGTAGTTACCACAGCTTTGAACATCACCCTTGTTCTTGAAGATCGGTACTAAAGTACTTCTCCTCCATTCATCAGGCATCTTGTTTGACCGAAAGATGAGGTTAAAAAGCTTAGTTAACCATACTAACGCTCTTGCGCCCAAACATCACCACACCTCAATAGGTATACCATCAGGGCTCATTGCATTACCTCCCTTTATCATCTTCATAGCCTCTCCGATTTCTACCTCTCGGATTCTCCTCACCAAGAATCTATTGGTAGCCACAAATGAGTCAACCAACTCCAGGGTAGGACCCTCACTCTCCCCATTAAATAATTAGTCGAAGTACTCTCGCCATCTGTTTTTAATCTCCCCATCCTTCACCAGTGGCTGATCCAACCCATCCTTGATGCATTTAATTTGGTTGATGTCCCTTGTCTTCCTCTCCTGACTCTTAGCTATCCTATAAATGTGCTTCTCTCCCTCCTTCGTGCCTAGGCGCTGATAGAAGTCATCATAGGCCTGACCCTTCGCTACACTCACGGTACGCTTTGCAGCCCTCCTCGCTATTTTATAGCTCTCAATGTTGGTTGCACTCTTGCCGAGGTGGAGACGCTTGAAACACTCTTTCTTCTCTTGAATAGCCCTTTGCACCTCGTCATTCCACCACCAAGTGTCTTTCGCATCCTGCTTGCCTCCCCTACTCACACCCAGTACTTCTGCAGCCACCTTCCGTACACATGTTGCCATCATTAGCCACATGTCATCTGCATCTTCTCCTTCTTCCCAAGGCCCCTCGCGTAGCATCCTATCACTAAACGTCTGCGCCACTTCCCCTCTAAGCTTCCACCACTTCGTTCTCACGGTATTGGCATGTTTGACCCAGTGGACACGTATTCAGAATCGAAAGTCCGCCACCACCATCTTATTCGGAATCGAAAGTCCGCCACTCCCCAGGTATCACCTTGCAATATACGCAAGCGCATCTTTCCTCCCTTCTTGCAAGGATAAAGTCGATCTGACTCGAGTGTCGTCCACTATGGAAGGTCACTAGGTGATATTCCCTCTTCCTAAAGAGGGTGTTCGCTATCAGTAAGTCGTAGGCCATCACAAAGTCCAACACACCCTCCCCCTCTTCATTCCTACTACCATACCCAAACCCTCCGTGCACTCTCTCGAAACCTATATTAGTCGCGCCCACATGGCCGTTTAGGTCTCTTCCTACGAAGAGCTTCTCGCTGGCAGGCACCGTACTGACCAAGGTGTCCAGATCTTCCCAGAATTGCCTCTTGGCGCTCTCACTAAGACCTACCTGAGGGGCATAGGCACTAATCACATTCATTGTCACATCCCCAACTACAAATCGGACTACGATAATCTGGTCGCCTTGCCTCCTAACATCTATAACTCCATCCTTAACGCTCCTATAGATCAGCATGCCTACACCATTCCTACTTGATGAAGCCCCAGTGAACCAAAGCTTGAAGCCAGTATCCTCCACCTCCTTCGCCTTCTGCCCTTTCCATTTAGTCTCTTGGACGCATAGGATATTAACATGCCTCCTAGTAGCTGCATCTACTAGCTCACGTAACTTACCCGTTAGGGACCCTACGTTTCAACTACCTATCCGAACCCTAGTTGGTTCGACTAGCTTCCTTGCCCTTTGCACCCATCGAGAGAGATGCGAAGACCCTTGCTCATTTTCCACTACACCCGGGCGCCGATGTAGCGCGCCACTAAGGAAATGACGACCTGGTCCTTTCTCACTTAACACCATGCCCAAACCACGACATGGCGCATCCCTGAGGGGGAGACGACCCGGCCCTTGCCCATTTGACACCATACCCGGGTTCCGATATGGCGCGTCTCTAAGAGGGTTTCACCCCAACGAATATCTATTGTGTTTCATCTCCATAAAATGGCTAGGTTTTACGTTGGCTCGCCAAGCCTATCACAACCCTCCTCCTTTACCAGGGCTTGGGACCTGCTATGTTAAGACGACATAGGCGGAGTTAATTAAATTAAATTACTGATAAAATAATTAATCAACTTCTTATTCATTTCTGAAATTAGTACCACTGAGACTTTAACCACTATGTCAGACAATCGTCTACCTGCAGGGTTTAACATAATGTTCCTTCCTGAGCTCATTTCGGGGACGTCATCAATGCAGCGCACTAGAACATAGTGACCGTAAATAATTTATAATAGCACATCATATAATTATTCTTACTTACCAAAATACCTCGTATGTCACCCTATTAAAATAGGAATCACTTGGTAAATCAAATAAATAAGAAATAAAAATATATGCTTATTTTATATTATCTTACAGCTTAAGAGAACGCATCAATCACTGAAGGTCTGAGTTACGACAACGGTCAGTGAGCCTCATATCCTTATCCTTCCGTGGTCCTGTTCATCACTTAACATAAGTGCTAGTGTAATCCTTCAGTCAAAGACCAACAGAATCAAGAATACACTACAGTCTTTTTCCAAGTGGGGTCTCACTGCCAGTCTAGACTGTGAACAAATAGTTTAGTCTTATAAGGAACTAATAGGTGATCTTTCTGTTCGAAACTCTTCGAACCACACCACCTCAATATAAGACATGGAGTATGTATTGCATAAATAAATAAACTGTAAACATATGTACTTTGACGGAAACATGATGGCCAGATCAAAATAGAATTGATAGAAACTGCAAAACATCGCTTTTACAGCATACCTCTAACAATCTCCCACTTATGCTTTATAAGCTTATGGCTAAACAAAATAACTACAATTTCTTTCAATCTAATTCTCAAAGACAAGTCTACTATGTTGCCCTAACATCTGACTCCCATTCCTTCTACGTGTCTTGTAAGGACTTTCGCCGGTAGGCTCTTCGTAAAAGGATCTGCTAGGTTGTCCTCTGATTGTATCTTGGCAACAATGACTTCTCCTCATCCATCGATTTCTCGTATCAGGTGGTACTTGCGCTCTATGTGTTTTCTCGCTTTATGAGTTCGTGGCTCCTTCGAATTTGCTACTGCTCCGCTGTTATCACAGAACACTGTGATCGCAGCGGGCAAACTCGGTACCACATCAAGGTCAAGGAGAAAATTCCTGAGCCAGACAGCTTCTTTCACGGCCTCTGAGGCTGCTACATACTCAGCCTCCATGGTTGAGTCCGCCACGCATTTCTGCTTGACACTCCTCCATACTATGGCTCCTCCTCCTAAAGTAAACACAAACCCTGAGGTTGACTTGCTTTCGTCCTGGTCTGCCTGGAAGTCAGAATCGGTGTAACCCAACGGAAACAATTCATCTGTCTGATAAATCAACATGTACTCCTTAGTCCTACGTAGGTACTTGAGTATATGCTTTACCGCAGACCAATGTTCCGATCCTAGAATACTCTGATATCTTGCTACCATGGCCACGACATAACAAATATCAGGTCGTGTGCACAAATGCACAACATAGCATACATGAGGCTTCCTACTGCCGATGCATAAGGAACTGCCTTCATGTCCTCTATCTATTGAGGCGTCTTCGGGGACATCCTCTTAGATAGAGATATTCCATGCCGAAAGGGTAAATCACCTTTCTTGGAATCCTGCATGTAGAAACGCTTTAGGACAGTGTCTATGTATGTGGATTGGGATAGGCACAACTTTCTCTTCTCTCGGTCACGAATGACCTTGATTCCGAGAACATGTCCTACTTCACCAAAATCCTTCATATCAAACTGCTTGGATAACCATCCCTTTACGTCTGATAACATCTTCACACTGTTTTCAATGAGAAGAATATCATCAACGTACAACACTAAAAACACCACCACGTTTCCATCACTTTTCATGTACACAGAGTGCTCATCCGGACATTGGGTAAATCCATACGATTGGACAACCTCGTCAAAACGGATGTTCCAAGATCTCGAAGCCTGCTTTAGCCCATAAATGGACCTCTTCAGCTTGCAGACCAGATGCTCTTGGCCCTTAGCAATGAATCCTTCTGGTTGCTGCATATAGATGTCCTCGTCCAAATTCCCATTAAGGAAAGCGGTCTTAACATCCATTTGCCAAATCTCATAATCCATATGAGCGGCCACAACTAAGAGAATCCTGATGGATTTGAGCATGGCTACCGGCGAAAAGGTTTCCTCATAATCGATCCCTTCTTTCTAAGTGTACCCTTTCGCAACATGCCTAGCTTTGAAGGTCTCAACCTTCCCATCTGCTCCTCTCTTTCTCTTATAGACCCACTTGCATCCAATGGCGCGAACGCCACTGGGTGGCTCTACAAGATCTCAGACCTGATTAGTGTCCATTGACTCTATTTCAGATTTCATCGCCTTTTGCCAAGACTCTGCGTCCTGATCTTGGAGTGCCTCATTGTATGTCCATGGGTTGGATTTAAGAATGTCCGGGACGGCCTCAGAAGACTCTCCCAGACCCATGAACCGTTCGGGCTGCCGGACAACCCTCCCATTACGACGAGGTACTACCTGCTCAGGTGCATCGTCAGCGATACGTGTTGCAGTACTTTGTGGTGTAACATTTAGTGCACTCGGTATCGAAGTACTCACTCTCTTGAACTCCTCAATAACATGTCTACTATTGGGCTTATGATCTAAGACATAGTCTTATTCCAAGAACCTATCATTCGTGCTAACGATTACTTTCTGGTCCTCGCTAACGATTACTTTCTGGTCCTCGGGACTATAAAATAGACCACCTTTCGTTTCCTTAGAATATCCCACAAACAACCTTACTTCTGATCTCGGTTCCAACTTATCAGTATCAGTTCTCAGCACATGTGCTGGACTACCACAAATCCTGAGATGTCTTAGACTAGGCTTATGCCCAGACCAGAACTCCAATGGTGTAGACGGTACTGATTTAGAAGGTACTCTATTCAGAATGTATACCACTGTTCTAGGGCATATACCAAAACGAATCTGGTAATGTACTATAATTCATCATTGCCCTAACAATTTCCATAAGAGTCCTGTTCCTCCGTTTTGCTACACCATTCTGCTGAGGCGTGCCAGGCGCAGTCAGCTGGGACGTAATCCCATTATCCGTCAAGTAGTTCCTAAATTCATATAAGAGATATTCTCCACCACGATCGGATCGTAATGACTTGATACTTTTTCCTAACTGCTTCTCCAAAACTGCCTTATACTCCAAGAACTTCTCAAAGCATTCAGACTTGCGGTGTAGAAGGAAAATGTACCCATATCTCGAGTAATCATCGATAAACGTAACAAAGTACTTGAAACCACCTCTCGCTTGAACACTCATAGGACCACATAGATTGAAATGAATTAGCCCTAACACATCTTCGGCTCTATGCCCCTTTGAACTAAAAACCCTCTTAGTCATTTTACCTTCCAGGCACGACTCACAAGTTGGAAAAGCCTCAACTTCTAAGGACCCCAAAAGCCCGTCTGGTACCAACCTTTGAATCCTCCTAAGGTTAATATGACCAAGTCTTAGATGCCAAAGATATGTTTTATTCATTTTATAAGGTTCCTTTCTCTTATTCAGATTAGATGATGAATTAAGTAATTGTTTTTGTTGCAGTGAAGATGACTTAGATTCTAGAATGTATAGATTGTCAACTAATGAACCAGAATATATGAACTTTTTGCCAAAACGAATAACAACTTTATTATCAAACGTAGCGGAAAAACTGTTCGTAAACAACTTAGAAACTGAAATCAAATTCTTTCTAAAACTGGGAACATAAAGACAATCTTTCAAAACTAGAAACCTATCTAAGCCAAAATCTAAATAGACGTCTCCCACTGCAACTGCTGACGCTCTACTAACATCGCCCAAGTAGATGGTAACTTCTCCTTCCCTAAGTCTCTTGGTTTTCTGGAACCCCTGCAATGAATTGCAGACATGATCAGTGGCCCCTGTATCTACACACCAGGTACTGGTTGATAACACCACTAAACATGTTTCAACGACTAAAGAAAAAGGAGTACCTTTGTCGGGTTTCCTAGGAAGAGGGCAGTTTGCCTTCCAGTGTCCTTTCTGCTGACAATTGTAGCACTTGCCTTTCGGCTTCTTCGCTTTTTGTCGAGGTTGCGCGTCACTCATGACCGCCTTGCCCTTTCCTGCGGACTTCTTCCTCTTCTTGCCCTTATGAGCCTTAGAGCTGGAAGCTTCTCCCTGCTGGGCCACCATAGCTTGGGTCTTCTGACGAAACAGGCCCTCTGCCGACTGAAGTTCAGCAACAAGTTCTGGAAGAGTCATCAACATCTTATTCATGTTGTAATTAAACCGGAATTGTTCGAAGCTCTTCGGCAAAGACTGGAGCACTATATCGACCTGGGTTTCCCCATCAATAAAAGCCCCAAGAACCTCCAGCTCATTCAGCTGGGCCATCATAGCAAGAACATGTTCCTTCACGGGAGTGCCCTCGCGCATGGTCATGTTCATCAGAACCCTCATGGCCTCTTGTCGGGCAGCACGCGACTGATGACCAGATAACTTCTTAAGATTGAGGAGCATGTCCGCTACAGTGTTCATAGACTGATGTTGATGTTGAAGTACATTTGACAAAGATGCCAAGATGTAACACTTAGCCATCTCGTCAGCTTTTTTCTAACAGCATACTCCTCTTTCTCTTGGTCTGGTGCATTGTCAGCAGGCACAGCTGGACAAGCCTCAACAGTAGCAAATTTGTACCCTTCAGCAGTTAACACTATATCCAAGTTCCTTTTCCAGTTAATATAATTGGGACCAACAAGTTTTTTTTCTTTGAGAATTACGGACAACGGATTGAAAGATATTTCGAATTCCTGGGATCATGCAAACATAGTATTTACTCAGTCAAGTAGTTTTGAATTTATACATCAAATATTGATCCCATTTAACAATATTCAAATAAATTCACCAACACCTTAAAACACCGAATCCCCGCAGGCCACTGAGTATGGACGTCTACGGTTGAAACATTCGCAAGAGGAGGGATAAATCCCATTAGCTTAACATACTGCCGAGCAATACTTAACTAAAAGTCGGTTTCATCTTTTGGCCAGCGCAAATAACTTTTATAAAAGAATAAAAAACAACCTTGTCCTTTTGGACTATCGTAATTATTTGCACTTTAAGCGTAACCCATTAGTTGGTAATAAGTTTACTACCAAAATTATACATCCACCTATGGGTGACCCGTACGCTTTTGAAATAGCTCAATATAACCATCCCGAAGAAGATTCATCCTTGTGAGCTATGAAATAAAACGTCCTTTGGGCTCGAATTAAATCACTTCACTGACAAAACTATAATGAAGGCCTTAGATGTAATTTATTTCAACCCATTACACACTTAATATAATTTTTATGTTATGGGATTTTCGAAAACATGTTTGTATTTGCACATAAGCAATCACATAAAACATGCATGATTAATGAGCAATAATAAACTAGGAACTATAATCCAACTATCATGGCCATTAATCAATCTCCAATGTTACGGAGAAAACACAGTCCTGTCCTTGTTGAGTGTGTCCTCCGTTTCAGGTATTGGAACTCCTATTTCGCAGTGACTCCCACTGAATTGGTTATCTGCGGGAAAGTCGTCATTGGATCATCACCATGGCATCCGTGTACGTGTTTATCGCCTTGCCCCGTCAAGGTTGGTCCACGCCCGCCGGATCAATAACGAAAAATATAAACAACAATTACATAATTCATCCTATGACCCACGCAGGAGTCGTACATGAGTTTCTATGAAAGCAATAAACTATGTGGTGTTCCACCGCGCGAATAATTTATTACAAACATTCATCAACCCAAAAATTCCTTGACATGTCTAAGGCTTTAAAAACAGAATACATTCAACATGAATTAAAATCCATACATACGGGCCACAATAGTCGGAAAACCTGCAAAAACTTATTGCAATTTCTAATCTACTATGTCGCTGCGTCTGTACGCACATAATTCATGTAGACAGACAAAGTCCAAAATTCAAACTGTGCACGAGTTTGCATTAAGCCTGGGCTCTGATACCAGTTGTTGGGTTCTGTTAGGAACTTCAAACAACATGCACAGAATTGAACTTTATAGAAATAAATCCTAACGCAGCGGAATCTATAGTTAGGATATGGACGTTTACCTTTTTAAATTTTTGCCGACTCTGAGACGATGTAGAGTACCGTTGATGAAGTTCGTCTGAACACCACAACCTAATGAGCAGATAGGTTTGGCCTTTAGTCGATTCTAATCGACACGTCAAACGTATCACGGTCGAACAGCACACGGGTCTCGGCGTCGGGCTGCAGCGGGCGATCGTGCGGGTCGGGCGTGGACAGCGTGCGGGCAGCGTGCGCGGACTACTGGCGTGATGTGTGGATCACTGGCTGGGCGCGTCAGGGACTGGGCGTATGTGCGGGACTGCTGGGATGCGGACGGACGCTGGCGTGCGTGTCGCGGAAGTTCGCTGGGGCTCCTAGGCTTTCGCGGACTAGGCGCTGGAGTCTGTGGACACGCGGCGTGCAGAGCAAGGCAGCAGGTGCGCGCGTGACAGTCGTGCACTGGGAACGATCAGTGAGCAGTCGGGCGTCGCTGGGGTAGTGCGCGATGGTCGACTGGCAGCGCAGGTGGACGGCGAGCAGGCATGTGGACGCTGAAAGCTCGCGGGCGTCGTCTGGGCGTCGCTGGCAGGGCCTGGGCGATACGCGACTGCTTTTGGTAGCGGGCGATTGCGATCGGCTGGGCTCGGGCGACGGCTGGCGGCGGTAGGCGATTTCTGGTTGTCACTCACGGCGGCGATGGGCGGCGATCGGCGACGAAGAGATGACAATGATGACGGGAAAATATATGTAATATAAAGGCTCGAATAATTGTACCCAAAAGCCTTCTAACGGATTACCTAAACACCTACTTCGATTAAACTTGGTGGAGCGTTTAATCGAATCTCCATAACTCTCGAACAATGTTATTCTCTCGTGTATGTAGAAGAGAAAAATCGGCCAACATCAACTTGTAGGAGAGATTGGGACATGATGTATTTATAGGCTCCATTAGGGACCTTAAGGAGGTGCTGAATATGGTCTTATTCCATTAGGCCTAGGAATCCTAATTCTACCCCAATACTAATTAAATGTAGAAAAGAAATCTCCTACTAATCTCCTCCTTCTAGAAGACTCCTAAGTCTCCTAACACTAGAGAAGATCCTTGTAGGAATATCTTTCCTAATTTAATTAATAATCATGGAATAAAATTAATTCCTAATTTAGGAAACCTAATTGTACTCCAATTAATAATATAATGTAAAAAATCTATTTCCCACTAATCTTCATCCTCTAAAAGACTCCCAAGTCTCCTAATCCCAAGAGAAGATTCTAGTAGGAATTTTATTCTCCTAATTAATTAATTAATATGGAATAAAATTAATTCCTATTTAATGAAATTAAATAATAAAACATCTCACTAGAGTAATATTATTGCTCTCCCCATTTAGCCACTATTTTACCAATAAAATCGAGCCTCCATGATTAAATAATATTAATCCGATTGATAAATTTACCTCCCTAAGTGTAAGATATAACGTCCGTTGATTAATTAAATTACTGACAAAATAATTAATCAACTTCTTATTCATTTCCGAAATTAGTACCACTCAGACTTTGACCATTATGTCAGACAATCGTCTACCTGCACGGTTTAACATAATGTTCCTTCCTGAGCTCATTTCGGGGACGCGTCATCAATCCAGCGCACTGGAACATAGTACCGTATATAATTTATAATAGCACATCATATGATTATTCTTACTTACCAAAATACCTCGTATGTCATCCTATTAAAATAGGAATCACTTGGTAAATCAAATAAATAAGAAATAAAAATATAGGCCTATTTAATATTATCTTACAGCTTAAGAGAACGCATCAATCACTGAAGGTCTAGGTTACGACAACGGCCAGTGAGTCTCATATCCTTATCTTTCCGTGGTCCTGTTCAACACTTAACATAAGTGCTAGTGTAATCCTTCAGTCAAAGACCCACTGAATCAAGAATACACTACAATCTTTTTCCAAGTGGGGTCTCACTGTCAGTCTAGATTGTGAACAAATAGTTTAGTCTTATAAGGAACCGATAGGTGATCTTTCTGTTCGAAACTCTTCGAACCACACTATCTCAATATAAGACATAGAGTATGTATTGTATAAATAAATAAACTTCAAACATATGTACTTTGACCGAAACATGATGGTCAGATCAAAATGGAATTAATAGAAACTGCAAAACATCGCTTTTACAGCATACCTCTAACACATATAATGATCGAATAAACATGCATTTCCCGAGAGTTGCCGGACATAAATGGACATGGCTTGATTAGGCATTACCTGACATGTTCGCGCAATAACCTAACTTCTAATGGACCGAACCTTATACTATGGACAAAATTTATTAAAAATAAACACATGAATACTAAAAGAGGGTCTTAATGAAGTTACCCTTTCAATTGCACGTGAAATAATATAAGACGTCGAATTCCTGCTCGTGACTGACCGAAAGGCGCGCGCTGGATCTCGACTATAGCTATCAAGTACGCTTCTCCTTATTTCCTTGATAAACTCTCGGTAGTAATTACATATATCACTATCTAAGTTTGGTTGCATGAAGTTTGCATGATGGAAAATTGCCTCGGTTTTCTACTATTTAAAGGATCAAAGAAATCAAAGTGAAAATGAGGATAAATGGCATGGCGCCAATTGCCGTGGGCTTAATTGCCATGGTGTTTTTGTTTTCTTACTCATTCATCTAAAGGTTTAGTCATTTCCCACAAAAATTCTCAAGCTTCCACATGTCCCAAAGTAATGATGATGGACGCTAGTTGCACATGCAACTTTTAAAAATCTTTTGCTTAGCCTTAACTTAATGAAAGCTCATACTTAGCCATAAGCAATATAAAAAATGATGGTCATCCGATGCTAAACTTAATTAAGGTACGGTGATTAGTGTGCACTTAGGCCTTAACCTTGGCATGCAATAGCTTGAACATGGGCGATAAAAAAAAATCTAATCTTGATCGACTTAAAAAATTTCGGTCGAAACATGACTTCGAATAATTTGTCAACTTGAACTTATTAATTCCGAGCTTACTTATTAAATAAATGAATCAGAATTAAATTTGGAAACTTATTCGATTATTAAAATAATTAAACTAAATATTTTATTGACTAATAGTCGAACTTTAACAGAAACTTAATAATGGACTTGAACTCAACTTTTAACCATTAACCGAATATTTTCCAATTCGATTAATATAGCAACATTAGAATAATTAATCCCAACTCACTAATGTCCATTTATTTATATTAACGGACTGAGATTAATTATTATCATTGACTCGATTAATAAATAAAATTATCCGGATATGCTTTCGACTTAACATCAAACTTGGAATTTAACTAACTGAATAACTTAGACTTGAACATTAACATGAATATTTATTAACAAAGGCTAGCTTATAATTAAAAGCTAGTATCTTTTCTTTATTAATAAAATACGGGACGTTACAATCCACCCTCCTTAAAATATTTCCGTCCTCGGAAATATTAAAACTGAAATGTACAAACTTAACATAAAGCTTATACTTACCGATTACATAACTTGAGAATTCAGTATTTTAATACTGAATAGTAGATGTAATCTTAACTGGAGGGTCATCAATTCACAATTATGTGAATTATTGATTAATGCTGGCTGAGAATGGACACTTTTCTGAAATAAAGGGCTCCACTAATTATACTTGATATTTAAGACATGGTTCTTGAATGTACTGGTCATCATCTCCTGGCTAATTGCTGATCTTCGGTCTGAACGTTGATTTTGCAACCCAAGTTATTGGTACACACATAAAATTTCAGAGATACGCATATGTACAAATGAGGATAACTAGCAATCTCGGTAACTACCTTTCGTGAACATCTACACGATATCGCGGCACATCGGTCGCGGCACATTGCAATGCGGCACGCCCGCTCCTCATCTAGTGAGGGCAGCACGCCTGTATGCAACATCTGGCGAACCTTGCACCTGCGATGTCAACGTAGTCTGTATAACTGGTCATATCTGGATCTCAAGCTAGTAACCTCAATGTACTATAAGGCTAACTCTCCGTGATTTCCCAGTGCACTAAGACTCAGGCATGGCATCCTTCTCTTCTTGCGACATGCGTCATTGAATGGAAAGCTTCGGTTGTCTCCACTGCATTGGTTGTTATTGTGGTTGATTGGCCCTTCTCTGTTATAAACATGTTGTACCTCCAAATCTTTACTTTCCCTGAGGCCAAACTTAACCTCAAGAAAGTCTATCATGAACTAATCCTTCCTACAATTTCTCAAGTTTTCAGAATTTGAGAATCGAGGCAATGAACATACTTGAAATGACTGATAAGTCTTGCCCTATTAGACAGACCATTCTCGACTTTGACATGACTAGCCTCAACATTCATATAACTGGATAACCCTGACTTGACTTTTACTTGACTATATAACCCTTACTTGAACTCTGGAAGCTATCCCGAGACAATTAAATGGTCATCTCAGAATTTAGAACATGACATTTATTGACTTACTGTGGCTTGATAAGGTGCGACTTCAAGTTTCCAGGTAAATTTGGAGTAATGATCTGTAATTCACCTCCACTTTTAACCCGGCTTAGTAACTATTATACGTCAACCTTAGACTCATGAACATTGACTTTAAATCATGAACATTGACTCATGAATATGTACTATATAGGGCTGCTCCAGTATCAACTGGTCCCGCAAGTACAAAATAAATAACTGATCTTTGAGCTTTGAAAACCATAACTTGTGATATCATACTGATGACATACCTGACGTAATTGATTTTTAAAGGTTGTTATTACATGAAACTATACTGTTCCGGTCCCAGCTTCAAGCCTCCATGGTATACCCGGCTGAGTGGCTCTTATTTCAAGCCTCCATGGTAACCCGGAATAGTGACTCTTATACACTGGAAACCATTACTTTTAACAATGGCTTAGAAAATATAACAACCTTTAGCATGAAAAGTTAGCCCTGAACTAGATTTACTGATCTAACTTAGAAAATTTGAGTCTACTCCCTGATCTAACTCAAGGAATTCCTTCCTGGAATGTGCCAACTGGTTGGCAAAATGAGATTTTTTTTTTTATAGAAAAATGTCTGAGGAATATGATTGCTAAGATTTGTACAACATAAGTGCTTACAAATCTCTTGACGAGTCATTAACTTGACCTGAATAAATCTAGAATTTAATCTAGAGTTCTCAACTTAGCCCCTTTCTAAGGTTCTGAATTATGATTCGAGCATCCTTACTGATTCTAAGAAAAGATATCTAACATTGTACTGAGCATAGACATAGTAATTTGTTTATAATTCAAAACATGAATTAACACTTACCTGTAGTCGGCGAGACGTGAGCGTGACGTGTTCAGATTTTATAAAATTTCTGACTCGTAAAAGTTTTCAGAGACGCAAAAATGTGCTCTGATACCAACTGTAACACCCCGCTATGTCGTAAATATCAGTGTTAAATTTTTGCAAAACCTTTCAATAAAAATTACTGATTAGTTTGCGAACTCATGTTTCGGAGTGCTACCGTAACGATAAATTTACTTAGAAAATCGTTATTGTAGTTTTTAAGAAAAAAAGTTTATCATAATATAAACAATCCGACTAGTAATCTGATCAAAAAGCTAATTTTGACAAACATTAAAAATCAGCGGAAAACGTAGGGTGGAAAAACATGTAAACTCCACTACAGGAGATAGTAACAACACTGCTATGCCAAATTCAAACATGTAAACAAAATCCTGAACCGCCCGTCAGCTCACTCCTCCAGTCTGACTCTGTGCCCTGAAAAACATAGATAAACATGGGGTGTGAGCACTAAAGTCCACTGTGCTCCGTAGAACTCATACTAAAGTAAACAGTGAAAATAAATGAAATATCATGATCCTGGTATATACATAAACATAACATAGCACGATACTGGTAAACCATTGCCATAACATGAACCGTTGCCTCATAACCATTAACTCATCTGCCAACATGAAAATGCCGGACACCATGTGCACACTCTAGTGGGCAGACTAGGCCACTAGAACCCAGAATGGACCGGCGACCATTCCAAGCGGATACATAACATAGCATGATACATACCTCAAACATAGTATCGTAATTATAATGATTGTAATACCCAGTCTGTGTCCCCACCTGATCCGTCGATATGAAAATGGTAGTGCTGATAACAGTAGACTGATCAAACTGTAACATAATATAAACAAATACTAAGTATTATGCTCAGACTGATAAAAATAGCTGTTTAACATGTTAAGATGCTCGATTTGAACTTGACATGATATTTGAACTTAACCACTATAATCAGAACCGGTTAAAATCGGAACTGCACTGACATGAATTTACTGAACTTGACCGGACCCAGAATTTAACTGAAAATTTGACATGAACATGGACCGGATAATTAAATAATAATTCGTGACTTAAACCGGTCTGAACCGGCCGATCTGGTGTCTGGCCAAACCGCCGGCCTACTGTGGTCGGGCGGTCGGCTGCTGGCTCGGCCAATCGGCCTGCTAAGGCCTCAGGCGTGGGCGCGGGCACGGGCGCTGGCATGGACTGTGCGTGGGCACGGACTGTGCGTGGGCACAGACTGGCATGGCATGGGCGCGACATGAGGCTGTCGGGCCTTGCTGGACATGACTTGGGCACTGGCATGGCATTCTGGGCACGCCAAGAATGCTACTGGGCATGACTGGTGCGACATGAACGTTGCTGGGCGCGACAGGCGTTAGCTTGGCCCGACTGGACGTGACCTGGGAGGCTGGCGTGCGACTGGCGCATCGCGGACATGACGCTGGGCATTGGCGTGCGTATCGCACGCACTAGACAGGCCATCGGGTGCTTGCTGGGCACAGCTGACGATCGACCGGACGCATGGTATGATGACTGGCACT
>CACSLK010007274.1:676613-686699 GCA_902706635.1 Striga hermonthica
ATTAATATGGAATAAAATTAATTCCTATTTAATGGAATTAAATAATAAAACATCCGACTAGAGTAATATTATTGCTCTCCCCATTTAGCCACTATTTTACCAATAAAATCGTGCCTCCATGTTTAAATAATATTAATCCGATTGACATGTTGCCTTTTTGTAGGCCAACATTCCGCACCGTATAGCATCGCCGGGTGAATCGCCGTCCTATAGAACTTACCTTTTAGTCTTTGTGACACCCTCTTATCACAAAGAACGCCTGAAGCTTGACGCCATTTCAACCAACCGGCTGCAATTCTATGCCTAACATCTTCACTAATGCCACCATCCTTTTGTAGCATCGAGCCTAAATACCGGAAAGTCTCCTTCTTGGTCACCACTTGCCCGTCATGGCTAACGTCACCATCATTATGAGTAGCCATGCTGAAAGCGCACGTCATGTACTCGGTCTTCGTCCTACTAAGTCTGAAGTCTTTCGACTCTAACGTGTCCTTCCACAGCTCTAACTTCCTATTTACCCCTGCCCTACTCTCGTCAACTAGCACCACATCATCAGCAAAGAGCATACATCAAGGGATATCACCTTGAATGTCCCTTGTGGCCTCATCCATCACTAAGGCAAATAAATAAGGGCTCAATGCTGACCCCTAGTGTAGTCCTATTTTAATTGGGAAGTCGCTGGTATCGCCCCCACATGTTCGAACACTCGTCATCGCATCCTTGTACATATCCTTGATGAGGGTAATGTACTCAGATGGGACTTTGTGCTTTTCTAAGGCCCACCACATGACATTCCTCGGTACTCTGTCATAAGCCTTCTTAAGGTCGATAAAGACCATGTGCAAGTCCTTCTTTTGGTCCCTATATCTATCCATCAACTGTCGTATTAGGAAAATCACCTCCATGGTCGACCTTCCAGGCATAAACCCAAATTGGTTTTGGGTCACACTCGTCACTCGTCATAGGTGATGCTCGATAACCCTCTCCCATAGCTTCATCGTATGGCTCATCAACTTAATCCACGGTAGTTACCACAACTTTGAACATCACCCTTGTTCTTGAAGATCGGTACTAAAGTACTTCTCCTCCATTCATCACGCATCTTGTTTGACCGAAAGATGAGGTTAAAAAGCTTAGTTAACCATACTAACGCTCTTGCGCCCAAACATCGCCACACCTCAATAGGTATACCATCAGGGCTCATTACATTACCTCCCTTTATCCTCTTCATAGCCTCTCCGATCTCTGCCTCTCGGATTCTCCTCACCAAGAATCTATTGGTATCCACAAATGAGTCAACCAACTCCAGGGTAGGATCCTCACTCTCCCCATTAAATAATTAGTCGAAGTACTCTCGCCATCTGTTTTTAATCTCCCCATCCTTCACCAGTGGCCGATCCGACCCATCCTTGATGCATTTAATTTGGTTGATGTCCCTTGTCTTCCTCTCCTGACTCCTAGCTATCCTATAAATGTGCTTCTCTCCCTCCTTCGTGCCTAGGCGCTGATAGAAGTCATCATAGGCCTGACCCTTCGCTACACTCACGGTACGCTTTGCAGCCCTCCTCGCTATTTTATAGCTCTCAATGTTGGTTGCACTCTTGTCGAGGTGGAGACGCTTGAAACACTCTTTCTTCTCTTGAATAGCCCTTTGCACCTCGTCATTCCACCATCAAGTGTCTTTCGCATCCTGCTTGCCTCCCCTACTCACACCCAGTACTTCTGCAGCCACCTTCCGTACACATGTTGCCATCATTAGCCACATGTCATCTACAACTTCTCCTTCTTCCCAAGGCCCCTCGCGTAGCATCCTATCCCTAAACGTCTGCGCCACTTCCCCTCTAAGCTTCCACCTCTTCGTTCTCACGGTATTGGCACGTTTGACCGAGTGGACACGTATTCGGAATCGAAAGTCCGCCACCACCATCTTATGCTGGGGGACAACACACTCCCCAGGTATCACCTTACAATATACGCAAGCGCGTCTTTTCTCCCTCCTTGCAAGGATAAAGTCGATCTGACTTGAGTGTCGTCCACTATGGAAGGTCACTAGGTGATATTCCCTCTTCCTAAAGAGGGTGTTCGCTATCAGTAAGTCGTAGGCCATCGCAAAGTCCAACACACCCTCCCCCTCTTCATTCCTACTACCATACCCAAACCCTCCGTGCACTCTCTCGAAACCTATATTAGTCGCGCCCACATGGCCGTTTAGGTCTCTACCTACGAAGAGCTTCTCGCTGGCAGGCACCGTACTGACCAAGGTGTCCAGATCTTCCCAGAATTGCCTCTTGGCGCTCTCACTAAGACCTACCTGAAGGGCATAGGCACTGATCACATTCATGGTCACATCCCCAACTACAAATCGGACTAGGATAATCCGGTCGCCTTGCCTCCTAACATCTATAACTCCATCCTTAACGCTCCTATCGATCAGCATGCCTACACCATTCCTACTTGATGAAGCCCCAGTGAACCAAAGCTTGAAGCCAGTATCCTCCACCTCCTTCGCCTTCTGCCCTTTCCATTTAGTCTCTTGGACGCATAGGATATTAACACGCCTCCTAGTAGCTGCATCTACTAGCTCACGTAGCTTACCCGTTAGGGACCCTACGTTTCAACTACCTATCCGAACCCTAGTTGGTTCGACTAGCTTCCTTGCCCTTTGCACCCGTCGAGAGAGATGCGAAGACCCTTGCTCATTTTCCACTACACCCGGGCGCCGATGTAGCGCGCCACTAAGAAAATGACGACCTGGTCCTTTCTCACTTAACACCATGCTCAAACCACGACATGCCGCGTCCCTGAGGGGGAGACGACCCGACCCTTGCCCATTTGACACAATACCCGGGTTCCGATATGGCGCGTCGCTAAGAGGGTTTCACCCCAACGAATATCTATTGTGTTTCATCTCCATAAAATGGCTAGGTTTTACGTTGGCTCGCCAAGCCTATCACAACCCTCCTCATTTAGCAGGGCTTGGGACCTGCTATGTTAAGACGACATAGGCGGAGTTAATTAAATTAAATTACTGATAAAATAATTAATCAACTTCTTACTCATTTCCAAAATTAGTACCACTCAGACTTTAACCATTATGTCAGACAATCGTCTACCTGCAGGGTTTAACATAATGTTCCTTCCTGAGATCATTTCGGGGACGTCATCAATGCAGCGCACTGGAACATAGTGACCATAAATAATTTATAATAGCACATCATATAATTATTCTTACTTACCAAAATACCTCGTATGTCACCCTATTAAAATAGGAATCACTTGGTAAATCAAATAAATAAGAAATAAAAATATATGCCTATTTTATATTATCTTACAGCTTAAGAGAACGCATCAATCACTGAAGGTCTAGGTTACGACAATGGTCAGTGAGCCTCATATCCTTATCCTTCCGTGGTCCTGTTCATCACTTAACATAAGTGCTAGTGTAATTCTTCAGTTAAAGACCAACTGAATCAAGAATACACTACAGTCTTTTTCCAAGTGGGGTCTCACTGCCAGTCTAGACTGTGAACAAATAGTTTAGTCTTATAAGGAACTAATAGGTGATCTTTCTGTTTGAAACTCTTCGAACCACACCACCTCAATATAAGACATGGAGTATGTATTGCATAAATAAATAAACTGCAAACATATGTACTTTGACGAAAACATGATGGCCAGATCAAAATAGAATTGATAGAAACTGCAAAACATCGCTTATACAGCATACCTCTAACAATCTCCCACTTATGCTTTATAAGCTTATGGCTAAACAAAATAACTACAATTTCTTTCAATCTAATTCTCAAAGACTAGTCTACTATGTTGCCCTAACATCTGACTCCCATTCCTTCTATGTGTCTTGTAAAGACTTTCGTCGGTAGGCTCTTCGTAAAAGGATCTGCTAGGTTGTCCTCTGATTGTATCTTAGCAACAATGACTTCTCCTCGTCCATCGATTTCTCGTATCAGGTGGTACTTGCGCTCTATGTGTTTTCTTGCTTTATGAGTTCGTGGCTCCTTCGAATTTAATACTGCTCCGTTGTTATCACAGAACACTGTGATCGCAGCGGGCAAACTCGGTACCACATCAACGTCGAGGAGAAAATTCCTGAGCCAGACAGCTTCTTTCACGGCCTCTGAGGCTGCTACATACTCAGCCTCCATGGTTGAGTCCGCCACGCATTTCTGCTTGACACTCCTCCATACTATGGCTCCTCTTCCTAAAGTAAACACAAACCCTAAGGTTGACTTACTTTCGTCCTGGTCTGCCTGGAAGTCAGAATCGGTGTAACCCAACGAAAGCAATTCATCTGCCTGATAAATCAACATGTACTCCTTAGTCCTACGTAGGTACTTGAGTATATGCTTTACCGCAGACCAATGTTCTGGTCCTGGAATACTCTGATATCTTGCTACCATGCCCACGACATAACAAATATCAGGTCGTGTGCACAAATGCACAACATAGCATACATGAGGCTTCCTACTGCCGATGCATAAGGAACTGCCTTCATGTCCTCTATCTATTGAGGCGTCTTCGGGGACATCCTCTTAGATAGAGATATTCCATGCCGAAAGGGTAAATCACCTTTCTTGGAATCCTGCATGTAGAAACGCTTTAGGACAGTGTCTATGTATGTGGATTGGGATAGGCACAACTTTCTCTTCTCTCGGTCACGAATGACCTTGATTCCGAGAACATGTCCTACTTTACCCAAATCCTTCATATCAAACTGCTTGGATAACCATCCCTTTACGTCTGATAACATCTTCACACTGTTTTCAATGAGAAGAATATCATCCACGTACAGCACTAGAAACACCACCACGTTTCCATCACTTTTCATGTACACAGAGTGCTCATCCGGACATTGGGTAAATCCATACGATTGGACAACCTCGTCAAAACGGATGTTCCAAGATCTCGAAGCCTGCTTTAGCCCATAAATGGACCTCTTCAGCTTGCAGACCAGATGCTCTTGGCCCTTTGCAATGAATCCTTCTGGTTGCTGCATATAGATGTCCTCGTCCAAATTCCCATTAAGGAAAGCGGTCTTAACATCCATTTGCCAAATCTCATAATCCATATGAGCGGCCACAACCAAGAGAATCCTGATGGATTTGAGCATGGCTACCGGCGAAAAGGTTTCCTCATAATCGATCCCTTCTTTCTGAGTGTACCCTTTCGCAACATGCCTAGCTTTGAAGGTCTCAACCTTCCCATCTGCTCCTCTCTTTCTCTTATAGACCCACTTGCATCCAATGGCGCGAACGCCACTGGGTGGCTCTACAAGATCCCAGACCTGATTAGTGTCCATTGACTCTATTTCAGATTTCATCACCTTTTGCCAAGACTCTGCGTCCTGATCTTGGAGTGCCTCATTGTATCTCCATGGGTTGGATTTAAGAATGTCCGGGACGGCCTCAGAAGACTCTCCCAGACCCATGAACCGTTCGGGCTACCGAACAACCCTCCCACTACGACGAGGTACTACCTGCTCAGGTGCATCGTCAGCGGTACGTGTTGCAGTACTTTGTGGTGTAACATCTAGTGCACTCGGTATCGAAGTACTCACTCTCTTTAACTCCTCAATAACATGTCTACTATTGGGCT
This sequence comes from Striga hermonthica, assembly GCA_902706635.1. Taxonomy (NCBI): domain Eukaryota; kingdom Viridiplantae; phylum Streptophyta; class Magnoliopsida; order Lamiales; family Orobanchaceae; genus Striga; species Striga hermonthica. Next base: position 682,227 of record CACSLK010007274.1, read on the forward strand.
TATGATCTAAGACATAGTCTTATTTCAAGAACCTATCATTCGTGCTAACGATTACTTTCTGGTCCTCGGGACTATAAAATAGACCACCTTTCGTTTCCTTAGAATATCCCACAAACAGCCTTACTTCTGATCTCGGTTCCAACTTATCAGTATCAGTTCTCAGCACATGTGTTGGACTACCACAAATCCTGAGATGTCTTAGACTAGGCTTATGCCCAGACCACAACTCCAATGGTGTAGACGGTACTGATTTAGAAGGTACTCTATTCAGAATGTATACCGCTGTTCTAGAGCATATCCCAAAAGGAATCTGGTAATGTACTATAACTCATCATTGCCCTAACCATTTCCATAAGAGTCCCGTTCCTCCGTTCTGCTACACCATTCTACTGAGGCATGCCAGGCGCAGTCAGCTGGGACGTAATCCCATTATCCGTCAAGTAGTTCCTAAATTCATATAAGAGATATTCGCCACCACGATCGGATCGTAATGACTTGATACTTTTTCCTAACTGCTTCTCCAAAACTGCCTTATACTCCAAGAACTTCTCAAAGCATTCAGACTTGCGGTGCAGAAGGAAAATGTACCCATATCTCGAGTAATCATCGATAAACGTAACGAAGTACTCGAAACCACCTCTCGCTTGAACACTCATAGGACCACATAGATTGAAATGAATTAGCCCTAACACATCTTCGGCTCTATGCCTCTTTGAACTAAAAAACCTCTTAGTCATTTTACCTTCCAGGCACGACTCACAAGTTGGAAAAGCCTTGACTTCTAAGGACCCCAAGAGCCCGTCTGGTACCAACCTTTGAATCCTTCTAAGGTTAATATGACCAAGTCTTAGATGCCAAAGATATGTTTTGTTCATTTTATAAGGTTCCTTTCTCTTATTCAGATTAGAGGATGAATTAAGTAATTGTTTTTGTTGCAGTGGAGATGACTTAGATTCTAGAATGTATAGATTGTCCACTAATGAACCAGAATATATGAACTTTTTGCCAAAACGAATAACAACTTTATTATCAAACGTAGCGAAAACTGTTCGTAAACAACTTAGAAACTGAAATCAAATTCTTTCCAAAACTGGGAACATAAAGACAATCTTTCAAAACTAGAAACCTATCTAAGCAAAATCTAAATAGACGTCTCCCACTGCAACTGCTGACGCTCTACTAATATCGCCCAAGTAGATGGTAACTTCTCCTTCCCTAAGTCCCTTGGTTTTCTGGAACCCCTGCAATGAATTGCAAACATGATCAGTGGCCCCTGTATCTACACACCAGGTACTGGTAGATAACACCACTAAACATGTTTCAACGACTAAAGAAAAAGGAGTACCTTTGTCGGGTTTCCTGGGAAGAGGGCAGTTTGCCTTCCAGTGTCCTTTCTGCTGACAATTGTAGCACTTGCCTTTCGGCTTCTTCGCTTTCTATCGAGGTTGCGCGTCACTCATGACCGCCTTGCCCTTTTCTGCAGACTTCTTCCTCTTCTTGCCCTTATGAGCCTTAGAGATGGAAGCTTCTCCTTGCTGGGCCACCATAGCTTGGGTCTTCTGACGAAACAGGCCCTCTGCCGACTGAAGTTCAGCAACAAGTTCTGGAAGAGTCATCAACATCTTATTCATGTTGTAATTCATGTTGTACTCTTCAGCAGTTAACACTATATCCAAGTTCCTTTTCCAGTTAATATAATTGGGACCAACAAGTTTGTTTCCTTTGAGAATTACAGACAACGGATTGGAAGATATTTCGAATTCCTGGGATCATGCAAACATAGTATTTACTCAGTCAAGTAGTTTTGAATTTATACATCAAATATTGATCCCATTTAACAATATTCAAATAAATTCACCAACACCTTAAAACACCGAATCCCCGCAGGCCACTGAGTGTGGACGTCTACGGTTGAAACATTCGCAAGAGGAGGGATAAATCCCATTAGCTTAACATACTGCCGAGCAATACTTAACTAAAAGTCGGTTTCATCTTTTGGCCAGCGCAAATAACTTTTATAAAAGAATAAAAAACAACCTTGTCCTTTAGGACTATCGTAATTTTTTGCACTTTAAGCGTAACCCATTAGTTGGTAATAAGTTTACTACCAAAATTATACATCCACCTTTGGGTGACCCGTACGCTTGTTGAGTGTGTCCTCCGTTTCAGGTATTGGAACTCCTATTTCGCAGTGACTCCCACTGAATTGGTTATCTGCGGGAAAGTCGCCATTGGATCATCACCATGGCATCCGTGTACGTGTTTATCGCCTTGCTCCGTCAAGGTTGGTACACGCCCGCCGGATCAATAACGAAAAATATAAACAACAATTACATAATTCTTCCTATGACCCACGCAGGAGTCGTACATGAGTTTCTATGAAAGCAATAAACTATGTGGTGTTCCACCGCGCGAATAATTTATTACAAACATTCATCAACCCAAAAATTCCTTGACATGTATAAGGCTTTAAAAACAGAATACATTCAACATGAATTAAAATCCATACATACGGGCCACAATAGTTGGAAAACCTGCAAAAACTTATTGCAATTTCTAATCTACTATGTCGCTGCGTCCGTACGCACATAATTCATGTAGACAGACAAAGTCCAAAATTCAAACTGTGCACGAGTTAGCATTAAGCCTGGGCTCTGATACCAGTTGTTGGGTTCTGTTAGGAACGTCAAACAACATGCACAGAATTGAACTTTATAGAAATAAATCCTAACGCAGCGGAATATAGTTAGGATATGGACGTTTACCTTTTAAAATTTTTGCCGACTCTGAGACGATGTAGAGTACCGTTGATGAAGTTTGTCTGAACACCACAACCTAATGAGCAGATAGGTTTGGCCTTCAGTCGATTCTAATCGACAAGTCAAACGTATCACGGTCGAACAGCACGCGGGTCTCGGCGTCGGGCTGCAGTGGGCGATCGTGCGCGTCGGGCGTGGACAGCGTGCGGGCAGCGTGCGCGGACTGCTGGCGTGATGTGTGGATCACTGGCTGGGCGCTTTAGGCGCTGGGCGTATGTGCGGGACTGCTGGGATGCGGACGGACGCTGGCGTGCGTGTCGCGGAAGTGCGCTGGGGCTCCTAGGCTTTCACGGACTAGGCGCTGGAGTCTGTGGACACGCGGCGTGCAGAGCAAGGCAGCAGGTGCGCGCGTGACGGTCGTGCACTGGGAACGATCAGCGAGCAGTCGGGCGTCGCTGGGGTCGTGCGCTATGGTCGACTGGCAGCGCGGGTGGACGGCGAGCAGGCATGTGGACGCTGAAAGCTCGCGGGCGTCGTCTGGGCGTCGCTGGCAGGGCCTGGGCGATACGCGACTGCTTTCGGTAGCGGGCGGTTGCGATCGGCTGGGCTCGGGCGACGGCTGGTGGCGGTAGGCGATTTCCGGCTATCACTCACGGCGGCGATGGGCGGCGATCGGCGGCGAAGAGATGACAATGATGACGGGAAAATATATGTAATATAAAGGCTCGAATAATTGTACCCAAAAGCCTTCTAACGGATTACCTAAACACCTACTTCGATTAAACTTGGTGGAGCGTTTAATCGAATCTCCATAACTCTCGAACAATGTTATTCTCTCGTGTATGTAGAAGAGAAAAATCGGCCAACATCAACTTGTAGGTGAGATTGGGACATGGTGTATTTATAGGCTCCATTAGGGACCTTAAGGAGGTGCTGAATATGGGCTTATTCCATTAGGCCTAGGAATCCTAATTCTACCCAAATACTAATTTAATGTAGGAAGGAAATCTCCTACTAATCTCCTCCTTCTAGAAGACTCCTAAGTCTCCTAACACTAGAGAAGATCCTTGTAGGAATATCTTTCCTAATTAAATTAATAATCATGGAATAGAATTAATTCCTAATTTAGGAAACCTAATTGTACTCCAATTAATAATATAATGTAAGAAATATATTTCCCACTAATCTTCATCCTCAAGAAGACTCCCAATAAAATCGAGCCTCCATGATTAAATAATATTAATCCGATTGATAGATTTACCTCCCTAAGTTTAAGATATAACGTCCGTTGATTAATTAAATTACTCACAAAATAATTAATCAACTTCTTATTCATTTCCGAAATTAGTACCACTCAGACTTTGACCATTATGTCAGACAATCGTCTACCTGCAGGGTTTAACATAATGTTCCTTCCTGAGCTCATTTCGGGGACGTCATCAATCCAGCGCACTGGAACATAGTACTATAAATAATTTATAATAGCACATCAAATGATTATTCTTACTTACCAAAATACCTCGTATGTCATCCTAATAAAATAGGAATCACTTGGTAAATCAAATAAATAAGAAATAAAAATATAGGCCTATTTATTATTATCTTACAGCTTAAGAGAACGCATCAATCACTGAAGGTCTAGGTTACGACAACGGTCAGTGAGTCTCATATCCTTATCTTTCCGTGGTCCTGTTCAACACTTAACATAAGTGCT
>CACSLK010007274.1:690457-707244 GCA_902706635.1 Striga hermonthica
GGACATGACGCTGGGCATTGGCGTGCGTATCGCACGCACTAGACAGGCCATCGGGTGCTTGCTGGGCACAGCTGACGATCGACCGGACGCATGGTATGATGACTGGCACTGCTGGGCGCTGTGGGCGACTGTGATGATGATCGTGTGTTTCGATTGCCGATAAGCCACGAATCCGCGCCTTGAATCGCCGATAGGTGTTTCTCTAGCCACAACCGCGCCTATTGAAATGAATAAAATTACAATAGAAATCTAGAAGAAATCTAAGACAAAGTGTTTGAACAGAAGTTCGGATTTTTATTGATAAACTTGATGATGAAAAATAACTTGGGGAAGGGGCCTTTATATAGGCACAAAATTTATCTAGTCCTAATATACCTAGGGAACTAATAAAGCAATAAAATATTAAGTATCATAATGCATAAAAGAAACTAAATAACTAAAGGATCTTGTACTTGTCTTGCACTCCAAGCATCTCTCTCTCTCTCTTCGGTCTTTCCTGCCGCCTTACTCACACACCGCCTCTCATGACCCTAGTTCTCGAGGACTAGGGCGCTGCCTCTTACCGCGCGTGCCTCATCACCTGGCGTGCTGTGCACGCTAGCGCCTGTCGTGCCGCTCTCGCACGCGTGTCCGCCTGCAATACCGCATCCCTCAAGGACTGCGGCTTCGCGCCCCGCGCGTTCTTCCCCATCAGGCGTGTCGCGCACGCCTTTGCTCCCGGCTGCTCCCTCACGCGTATGCTGTCCCGCCTTTCCGCATGCCTTGAGGCATAAGGCCTCGCGCGCGCGTGCTACCCCGTTGCGCGGGTTTTCCGCGAGCGCTCTCGCCAAGCCTGCGTTGCGCGTGTCATCACCAGTCACCCGCGTCCCACTCGTGTGTGGCAGTCGTACACTTTCGCTGGCCAGCGCCTGTTCGTCCATCTCGCACGCTAGTTGTGTACGTTCATCCTTTCCCGTTATCTGACCATTCTCGCTTGTCTCGCGGGCACTATGCTCAAGTGTGCGCATTTCTGCTGTCCCTCGCGCAAGCCTCTTGCGTGCGTGATATGCGCGACTTGCGGCATTCTTGAGCTGCCTAGCCACTTCCATATCATTCATGTCCCCTTCAAGCGCTTCCTTGTCCGTAAGGATAAAACTCGGGAATTGATCACGTATCTCATCCATGTCATCCCATGTGGCTTCCTCCTGTGGCAACTCTTTCCACTATATTAGCACCTCCCAGCGGTAGAATCCTGCTTTCCTAATCTTGCGATACTCCACGGCCCGTTTTGGTCGCACTATGACCCTTCCATCTGTCGCAGTTGCTGGTAACTCTTCGCACCACTTGTGCGCTTCTCCTAAACTTCTCTTAAGCTGAGAGACGTGTATGACTGGATGGATCTGAGAACTTTCAGGTAGTTCCAAACGGTAGGCTACCTGTCCAATGCGCTTCAGAATCTGATAAGGCCCATAGTATCGCACTCTTAGCTTAGTTGCCGCCTTTGAGCTGTCGTGCGTTGCCTGAACGATCGCAGCTTCAAGTAGACATACTCGTCTGGCGCATAATTCTCCTCTCGCTTTCCATCTACGAAGGCTTTGGTTCGATTAATCGAGCCTTTGAGATTTTTCTTCAACTCTCGCAACATCAAATCTCGCTCCTCGAGTTCTCGGCCGACTTCATCGTTGACCGTGCCTCCTTCTGAGTAGTTGATCAGCGTTGGCAGTTTACACCCATACACCAACTCAAAGGGAGACATCTTGGTCGACTCATGGAAGGTAGTATTGTACCAGTACTCAGCCCAGGGTAGAAAGTTTTCCCATCTCTTTGGAAATTGATGAACATAGCACCGTAGGTATTGCTCAAGGGTTCGGTTGGTTACCTCGGTTTTCCCATCATTTTGGGGGTGATATGCTGAGCTCATGGATAGCTTGGTCCCCTGTAGCTTGAAGAATTTGGACCAAACGTTTCTCATAAAGATCCTATCTCAGTCAGAAACTATAAATCGCGGAGCTCCGTGTAACTTCATCACATATTCGACGAACAACCTGGCGATAGATTTGGCTGTGTATGGATGTGTAATGGGTATGAAGTGAGCATACTTGGTACGGCGATCTACCACGACCATTACTCCATTAAACCCATTGGAACTCGGTAGCCCCTCAATGAAGTCCATGGTGATGTCTTCCAAGATTTCCTCGGGTACTGGTAGCGGTTGCAGCAGCCCGCTTGGCCGGCGTGAATCAGCCTTAGTGCGCTGACAGTCGTCGCATCGCGCGATGTAATCTCGAACCGTGCTCTGCTGCCCTGGCTAAAAGAAGGTATTGGCTATCCTCATCCATGTACGATAGATACCCGAGTACCTCCAACTTTAGAATTGTGGAAACGCTGCATGATCCTTTCGCGTAGCTGCCCACGGTCAGGGACGAATACTCGGCCTCTATGTAGCAATAGGCCATTGTGCAGCTAGTAATCAGCAGTGGTTTCTCCAGCTTCAATCTTTCGACGCAACTCCTGGCAATTAGTATCCTCCTCTTTCGCCTTTCGTACTTCTTCCCAGATGGTCCATGTTGGTCCAGTGATAGCATCAAGTTCAGCCACATATGTCCGTCGAGATAATGCATCAGCTACAACATTCTGTCGACCTGGCCGATAGACTATCTCAAATTCGAATCCCATTAGTTTCGAGACAAACTTCTGCTGTTCAGAGGTAACAATCCTTTGCTAAAGTAGATGCTTACGCGGCTGCTGGTCGGTCACAATCCGAAATCGATGCCCCAATAAGTAAGGCCTCCAGCATCTTACAGCCTCGACAACTGCTAGCATCTCCTTCACGTACACAGACAAGCCCAATCGAGTCGTGTCTAGTGCCTTGCTGAGATAGGCTAGGGGTCGTCCTTCCTGCACTAGCATAGATCCAATTCCAATATCACTCGCATCTGTGTGTACCTCAAACAAGACATCGAACCTCGGCATGGCGAGCATCAGCGTCGTAGTCATTGCGCCCTTCAGTTTCTCAAATGCCTCATCGCTAGTCTTGGTCCGTGTGAACCCGCCTTTCTTGGTCATTGTCGATGGTCCCATAATCTTTTACAAACTTCCTGTAGTATCCTGTGAGCCCTAGGAATCCTCTGAGCTGCGTGAGACTTGTTGGCTTAGGCCAGTCGACCATAGCCTCTATCTTCCGTGGGTCAACCTTCACGCCTTCGTAGGATATAAAGTGGCCTAGGTACTCAACCATCTCCTGCCCGAACGAACACTTGGACGACTTGATGTGGAATGAGTTAGCCTCCAAGACTTCGAGCACCACTCTCAAATGCTCCAGATGTTCTACCCATGATTTCGAATAAACTAAGATATCATCGAAGAATACCAAGAAAAACTTACGTAGGTACTCCTTGAAGATGGAATTCATAGCAAATTGGAAAGTTGATGGAGCGTTGCACAGCCCGAATGGCATCACCAAATACTTATCATGCCCTTGATGTGTTCGAAAAGCTGTCTTTGGAATGTCGGCCTTGTGGAGTCGGATCTAATGATAACCGGCTCTCAGGTCGAACTTCAAGAAATAGCTTGATCCTACCAACTCATCGAGCATGTCATCGACACTCGGAATAGGAAATTGATCCTTGATGGTTGCAGCATTCAGAGCCCGATAGTTAGTACAAAACCTCCATGTACCATCCTTCTTCTTAACTAATAATACTAGTGATGAAAATGGACTCGAGCTATGCTGAATTAACCCAGACTCCAACATCTCAGCTATTTGTCTTTCAATCTTAGTCTTTTGAAAGTGAGCGTACCTATAGGGATGGACGTGAACTGCGTGTTTCTCGTTGACCAGTGGTATGCGATGATCGAACTCCCGGTGGGGTGGTAGTCCCTTAGGTTCGCCCAGTACTCCTTCAAACTCCTCGAGAAGCTTGTGAACATCTTCCTGTTGTTGCTCGGACTCGACCGTGTGCGCACCAGTGTTCTCGACAACAACTGCAAAAATTTGCCCGCCACCTCGCCAAACTCTTTCAATGCTCTTCAGGCCAACTTCCTTTGTAATCTTCTCTTCTCCCGCCTTGAGAGTGACCTTCTTGCCTTCAGATCGAAACTCCATGACTCCAGTGCGGTAGTCCGGGGTCACCCTTCCCAACCCTTCTAGCCATTGAACTCCTAGGACCACGTCCGGTCCAACCAAAGGTAGAGCGTAGAGATCGCCTTCCACGACAACTCCTTGAAATTTGATTGGTACTTTACGAAAGGACTCAGTGCATTGAAGCCTCTCACTGTTGGCTACTCGAACTTCAAAGGGCTCAATCTTCGTGGTTGGTAGATTCAGCTTCTGGGATAGGTCGGCATTGATGATGTTGTGTGATGACCTGTTGTCTACGAGTACGATCACTCGTCAGTCTTTGACCCAGGATGGTAGCCTCATCGTCCTAGGCCCTCTGACCCTAGCCATAGCGTGCATCGAGATTTCAGCTTCTTCCTCGAGCACTTCGACCTCGTTTCCTTGCTTTGGTTCCTCCTCGTCCTCAGAATCTTCCTCATAGGAATTGTCGACCTCAATCACTAAAGCTTGCTTACATTGATGACGTGGTGTAAACTTTTCTTTACACTTGAAACAGAGGCCTTTCTCACGCCGGCATTTGACCTCCTCGGGAGATAGCCGCCTGATTACTGGACCCCGTGGTCGAGCGCTTATGGCCGGTCGTGCGCCCGCAGTCGTATGGATCGGGCCCGTGCGTCGTGTCTCGGTGAATCGGCCGTCTGCCCGTCCCCTTCGGGTTGCAACTAGATGTTCTTCGCGGCGTCGGGATACCTCCATGGCTGTGTGCATCGTGTCTGGCCGCTCCAGTCGAAATTCTGGGGTTAGATCGAACTTTAGCCCACCGATGAAAGCTCCCACCAGTGCATCCTCGGGCCAATCTCGCACGCGGCAGGCTAGACGCTCGAACTTCTTGATATACTCGCGCAAGCTGCCCGTATAACGTATGCGTGCGAGAGCCTCATTGTAATTCTAGTATTCAAATGTGCCAAAGCGTGTAAGCAACTCCCTCTCAAAGTCAGCCCATGTGATGGTCTGCTGCCGCTTCCGGTAGATCCTTGTGATCCATTGCCTCCATACATTGGCCTCACCATCAAGATAGAATGATGCGTACCTTACTCGGTCATGACCTTCGGTTTCGTTGATTTCGAATTACTATGTAGCACGTTTGAGCCAAGCCTTGGGATCATTACCAGTGAACGTGGACATCACAAACCTCGGCTTGTCGAGCCTTGGCCGATATCGGTAGTTGGATGCCTGCGATCGCTGATCGAACTCGTCCTCGTGCTCGTAGTCACCGCGTCTCCTTTCCCCGTCGCGCTTCTAGTGCGTGCACCGCTCCTCACACCGTGGTGATGGCGTGCGTTCGTCGTGCTCGGTGTGTCGGTGGTGTTCGCGCCTTAGAGGGACGTCATGCTGCCGTGGTTGCTGCTGCTGGAATGCCCGAAGTACCTCTTCTAAGCGCTGCTCGAGTCGTGCCACGACGGCGTTGGTGTTACCTTGGCCTTCGTCGAGCGATCCAAGCCTTCCTTCCATAACTTCGCTCATACTTCGCATTTGGACGTCAAGATTATCGATCTTGTCCTGCATCTCTTTGTTGGCCATTTCTTTCTTCTCTTCCCTACGCTCTTTGCTTCGAGAACTCGTGATGATGATGATATATTTTTTTTTTTATAAGGGGGAAATGAAATAAAGAAGGAGAAAAAGAAAGGGAATGGGATAGAAGAAAAAAACACGATCTAACACCTCTCAATGAAAGCACCAAAGATAAAGATCGTGTGTTTCGATTGCCGATAAGCCACGAATTCGCGCCTTGAATCGCCGATAGGTGTTTCTCTAGCCACAGCCGCACCTATTGAAATGAATAAAATTGCAATAGAAATCTAGAAGAAATCTAAGATAAAGTGTTTGAACAGAAGTTCAGATTTTTATTGATAAACTTGATGATGAAAAATAACATGAGGAAGGGGCCTTTATATAGGCACAAAATATATCTAGTCTTAATCTACCTAGGGAACTAATAAGGCTATAAAATATTAAGTATCATAATGCATAAAGGAAACTAAATAACTAAGGATCTTGAACTTCTCTTGCACTCTAAGCATCTCTCTCTCTCTCTCTTCGGTCGTTCCCGCCGCCTTACTCGAACGCCGCCCTAGTCCTCGAGGACAAGGGCGCCACCTCTTACCGCGCGTGCCTCGTCACCTAGCGTGCTGCGCACGCTAGCGCCTGTCGCGCCGCCCTCGCGCGCATGTCTGCCCGCCATACCACATCCCTCAAGGACTGCGGCTTCGTGCCCCGCGCGTTCTTCCCTATCAGGCGTGTCGCGCACGCCTTTGCTCCCGGCTGCTCCCTCGCGCGCGTGCTGCCCCGCCTATCCACATGCCTCAAGGCATAAGGCCTCGCGCGCGCGTGCTACTCCGTTGCGCAGGTTTTCTGTGAACGCTCTCGCCAAGCCTGCGCTACGCGCGTCGTCACCAGTCGCCCGCATCCCGCTCGTGCGCACCAGGCGTACACTTCCGTTGGCCAGCGTGATGACGGATCAGATTTTTGTCTATACTCGAGTTGTGAATAATCGCGCACTCAGGGCCTTCGATTACTCACGATAGGTGTATCTAACAGACGCACTATCGGCCTTCTCCTAGACACTGTGACTTCAAGACGCTCTAATGGCCTTATCTCCGATACTGTATGTAAACACGCACTAATGGCCTTGTTTTTCACACGTAAGAACATAAAGTTCCCCTCACAATTGGCTCACCAATTCAATACTCAACTCAAGACTCAACATCTTTATTAATGAAGAGGTACATCGGTATTTATAGATGCCAATTACCTCTAGTGCTAATCTTACTAGGAAACTATTAAAACAATAAAATATTAAATCCTAAGGCAAGTAAATATCCTACTACCATAAAATCCTAAATCTACTATATCTCCTAATTACTTGTCTTGCACTTCTAGAATATCTAGAAGCTTGAATCCCTTAGCCGCCTTACTTCGACCGCCTTCCTTCTCGCGCGTCGCACGCGCGGCCCATGCGCGCACCCAGCTCGCGTTTAATCCTTTCGCACGCGTGCGTGCTGCCTTCCTTGCCTATGCCTACCGCGCATAGGCATGCGCCCCCGTATGAGCTCCACTCGCGTGCCATTCCACGCCTTGCATTCTCGCCAGCTGCCTTGCGCGCGTGCTGTCGCGCGCCTACCACTCTGATGGGACAAAGATGTCACCCGGGCTCCCTCGACTCGAACGGCCACCGTACCTGCAAGAACCCAAAGCCAAGGACCCCGGGAGGGGTGCCCGGCTTTGGGCCTCCAATACTTAAGTCAGTACAGGATCCATATGAGAGTGCACATGGAGAGAGTAGGGAGAGAGTGTAGAGAGAGAGAGTAGAAATGGAATGAGGAGATCATAGGAGAAATGAGTACCTTCTCCCCTTTTTTTATAGCGGGAGTGTACCTTATACTCCAAATTGAGCTTGGCCTAAGTTGGGCTTGGCCCATCTTATCATATCAAGTGTTTTAGCCTATGTATAGGCGTATTCTTCAATATCTACCCATAAAAACCGATCGGGTATGACATGTTATATCAGATACTATCGGTCGAGCCGACAGTACTAGTCGTGGCTATATCATCTAGTCCCCCACACTCTGGTCGAGTGAGCATAACTCGATCCAAGAGTGAAAAATAGAGAAACTCGCCGCTGGAGTCAAACACTGAAAACCGAATGGTTGTAGAGGTCGAAAGTTAAGTGACCCGCCACTGGGGTCAAGCATCGGAAGCCGGGTGACCAATAAGATCAAAAATTGAGTGACCCGCTTCTGGGTCAAACACCTAAAACCGAATGACCCTTAAGGTCAAAGTCCACGACCCTCCGCTAGGGTCGAGGATAAAAAGCCAGATGATCATTGAGATTGAGATCTAAGTGACCCGCCTCTGGAGTCGAAACCCAAAAAATCTGCATCTGAGATCACTAAAGTCAAAAACTGTAAATCGAGTAATCATCGATGAGGTTGAAAGCTGAAATTCGAGAGACCGCTGAGGTCAAAAACTGAAAATCAAGTAATCGAGAGACCGCTGAGGTTGAAAGTCGAGAACCAAGTAGTCGCCGAAGAAGTCAAAAGTCGAGAATCGAGAAACCGCTGAGGTCGAAAGCCGAGAATCGAGTAATCGAGAGACTGTTCAGGTCAAAAGCCCCAAATCAAGAATTGAGAGACCGTTGAGGTCGAAAGCCCCGAATCGAGAATTGAGAGACCGTTGAAGTCGAAAGCCCCAAATCGAGAGTCGAAAAACCGTTGAGGTCGAAAACTGACTGATCTGCTGTTGAGGTCAAACATCAAATGACCCTGAGGTCAGAGGCCGCAAATTGAATGACCTATGAGGTCGAAGTCGAGTGATCCACCGTTAAAGTCAAAAACCGAGACTGAAGTCGCAAACCATATGCTCAATTTCCCAAAGTCTTGAATTTGAAAATTTGAACTTACACATTCTGCTTTGTCAATTAATAATAAACCTTTTCGGTTACCTCATCATGTCGCCCCCTAGTTCAAGATTTGAAATTCAAGCCTGTTGTGTATCCTCTGGAAGAGTGAAAGTCCTGACTCCTCTCTCACGTCGAAAAATCGCATTTTGACAAAACGAAGTCAAATTAAAACGTCAACTTGCTCGAGCAATAATAAATACACTCAACCTACCACCGAGGTCGAAAAATAAATTCGATAATACATCACCAAGTGAAAAGCAATCAACCTGCTTGAGCAATAAGGAGTATCCTCGACCTTCCACCGAGGTCGAAATACAATTTCGACAAAATCAAGCTCAAATTATAATCATCGACCTGCTCAAGCAATAATGAATATACTAGACCTTCCACCGAGGTCGAAAAACAATTTCGACAAAATCAAGTTCAAATTCAAATCATCAACTTGCTCAAGCAATAATGAATATACTCGACCTTCCACTGAGGTCGAAAAACAATTTCGATAAAATCAAGTTCAAATTCAAATCATCAATCTGCTCAAGCAATAATGAATATACTCGACCTTCCACCGAGGTCGAAATACAATTCGACAAAATCAATCTCAAATTCAAATCATCAACCTGCTCAAGCAATAATGAATATACTCGACCTTCCACCGAGGTCGAAATACAATTTCGACAAAATTAAGCTCAAATTCAAATCATCCACCTGCTCAAGCAATAATGAATATACTCAACCTTCCACCGAGGTCGAAATACAATTTCGACAAAATTAAGCTCAAATTCAAATCATCCACCTGCTCAAGCAATAATGAGTATACTCAACCTTCCACCGAGGTCGAAATACAATTTCGACAAAATTAAATTCAAATACAAATCATCAACCTGCTCAAGCAATAATGAATATACTCAACCTTCCACCGAGGTCGAAATACAATTTCGACAAAATCAAGCTCAAATTCAAATCATCAACATGCTCAAGCAATAATGAATATACTCGACCTTCCACCAAGGTCAAAAAATAATTTTAACAAAATCAAGCAAGAATCAACATCAACCTGCTCGAGCAGTAATGAATATACTCGACCTTCCATCGAGGTCGAAGAACAATTTCAACAAAATCAAGCAAGAATCAACATCAACTTGTTCGAGCAGTAATGAATATACCCGAACTTCCACCGAGGTCGAAAAACAATTTCAACAAAATCAAGCAAGAATCAACATCAACCTGTCCGAGCAGTAATGAATATACTTGACCTTCCACCGAGGTCGAAGAACAATTCAACAAAAATCAAGCAAGAATCAACATTAACCTGCTCGAGCAGTAATTAAAATACTCGACCCACTTCCGAGGTTTGAGTAGAAATACATCGAGCACAACAAAATATGATGACAATCGATTATCTAGGTTCGAACGCATGCCCATCCTCGGAGGGGTGGTCGACACATACGACCATCTTCGCTCGATGGGTTTTAATCATGGTGGACCACCCAGCCTGGAGGCCTTAATCGTGGTGGACTACCCAGCCCAGAGGCCTTAGTCGTGGTGGCTTTTTCGTCTTTGACCACCCAGCCCGGAAGCCTTAATCGTGGTGGACAAAACAAAACAATAATGAATATATACTAAACCTTCTTCTGAGGTTGAAAAACAATTATTTTAGCAGCTTCATAGCTGATAAACACAAGGTTTATCAACTCGTCTTCTCCCCATCCCTTCTTTCGAGCTGGTCGATGTCGAGCAACGATTTTAACAGCTTCATAGCTGATAAACGAAAAGTTTGTCAACTCGTCTTCTCCCCATCCCATCTTACGAGCTGGTTGAATGTGACAAATGTATCAAATACATTTGTGATTGTATGTCTATATGTAGACGAAATGTTGATCATGTGGAGTAGCCATGAAGTGATTATGGATACGAAAAGAATGTTGAAGAGACAATTTCAACATGAAAGATATGGGTTTGACTGATGTTATTCTTGGAATACGGATTATCAGAACCAAAGATAGAATTGTCTTGTCACAATCTCATTATGTAGAGAAAGTGCTCAAGAAATTTGATACCTATGACGATGCACAGTGTAGGTGTAAGACACCCTTTGATCTCAGTATAAATCTAGTTGTCAGTAAAGGTCAACCAGTGGCTCAGTTGGAATATTCACGGATAATTGGGAGTCTGATGTACTTGACGAATTGTACACAACCAGATTTGGCCTATCCGGTGAACAAGTTGAGCAGATTTATGAGTCCCAGTCATGAGCACTGGAATTCATTGTAAAATACACAAGAATCCTACGAACTGATATGTATTTTGCAGTTCTAACATATAATAAAAAAAGTAGAAAATTACAATTGAACTGAATAATAAATTACAACTAAAAAATAGAAAGATTTTAGCCGAGGCGAGTAAAACTCTTTCCGTAAGAAGAATACGCTCCGTGTGGTGCTAACGGTTCAGGAGTAACTTCTCCAAAGATACAATGACAAATATCTCTAAATCTGTAGAACACCGGATTTACGAGCTCTGGAGAACGGGATCAGAATCGAGAATTGAGCACTTAGAAATAAAAGGAAGATCTTAAAACAAATAAAAATATCACTTGTTTCTTCTCTTTTTATATTTTTATATCCGATGTTTGGACATATATATTTCTTTTCTTTCCCTTTCTTTCCTTTCCTTTCTCTTTCTTTCTTCTCACTTTGGTATCTTTCTCCTTCTGGCCGAAGGCCTTTTTATAGGGTGAAAGATTGAATAGAAAGAATATATATTTTTTTATTTAAACACAACTAGGGATGGCAGTAGGGATGCATGTGGGTAAAGATGGCTAGTGGAGATGCATGTGGGCAAGTGCATCTTTGCATATGGGCAATGACCGCCCCTTTTATTTTATCTTTTTCTAAAAATCCCCCACAAAAGAGAAAATAAAGAAATACACATATATAAGATTCTTGTGCTAAATCCTCACAAAATTCTATTGCATCAGAAAAGGTAGCTTTTGGCTTTGAACCTTCCTTAGTAAACGTCATCGGATGCACTGGCGGACTAGTGACATAATGCCTTGAACTATTCCTCCATAGTGTACACCTAGACAATGACATTCACAAAATAGAGTCTTAACTCTATTCCGTTCTAACGTTGTGTCTGTTTTGGCCATGGACAACACAATTGATTCATAAGTGTTTACAATTGAAGCGGCCTACACTTCACACCTATATAGGTGACCTCCCTATCAAGAGTATCCTGTAATACTCCACCTTTACGAGGTTGGGGATTCATTAAAAGTCCATATGACTTACCCTCACCACAATCAACAGGTAATCTTGCACTTGGAGTGTTCTTGGCAATAGCTCTGGACATTCATATGTTCAAAGTGCTCAACTGAATTTTCATAGCTTAGTTTTCCCTTTGTGCCCAGTTCGTGGGATTCTACTCAGCATGGTAGGGTTACCACTGTGATCATTCTTTACATTGTGGATTTTTAAGCCCATTCCCGCTAGCAATCTTCCCAATGATTTGTATTCAATTCTTTCATCAAAAGATTAGCCAAATTTTCATTCGACTTCACATAGTCAATGGAAATAATACTATTTGTGATCAATTGGCGTACGGTATTATGTCTACGACAAATATTAACTGCTATCACAGTTAATCATCACAGGCGACAAAGTCTTATCCCAACGTGGAATATTAGATAAAAAAAATATCTAAGCCACTCGACTTCTTCACCAGCTTTATCTAAAACGATAAACTCTGATTCCATTGTTGACTGAGCTATGCATGTTTGTTTTGTGGATTTTTACGTAACTGCACCTCCTTCAACATAGAAAACATATCCGCTTCTGGAGCGAGAATCTCTCGAATCTGATATCCAGCTAGCATCACAGTACCCTTCAAGTATGGTTGGATATCTCAAGTATTTTAACCCGTATTCAAGGATGTACCTCAAGTACTTAAGTACCCTTCTCAAAGCATTCTAGTGCTAATGACTGGTATTGCTCGTAAATCTGCTCAACTTATTCACCGGATAGGCCAAGTATGGTCGTGTACAATTTTTCGAGTGCATCAGACTTCCTATTTTTCGTGAATATTCCAACTGAGCCATTGGTTGACCTTTATTGACTACTAGATTTATACTGAGATCAAGGGGTGTCTTACTCCTAGACTGTGCACCGTCATAGGTATCAAATTTCTTGAGCACTTTGTCTACATAATGAGATTGTGACAAGACAATTCCATCTTGGGTTATGATAATCCTTATTCCAAGAATGTCATCAGCCAAACACATATCTTTCATGTTAAAATTTCTCTTCAACATTATTTTCGTATCCATGATCACTTCATGGCTACTCCCCATGATCAACATATCGTCTACATATAGACATACAATCACAAATGTATTTGATGTACGCTTGACATAAACACATTTGTCACATTCGTCGATTTTAAAATCATTTGACAACATCACATCGTCAAATTTCAAATGCCATTGTTTCGGAGCTTGTTTTAGTTTGTACAAGGATTTGATTAATCTACACACCTTTCTCTCTTGTCCAGATGCAACAAACCCTTCAGGTTGTTCCATGTATATTTCTTCTTACAATTCACTATTCAAAAATCCCGTTTTGACTTCCATTTGGTGAATCTCAAGATTGTGCAAAGCAGCAATCGAGAGAAGCACTCGTATCAACGCTAAACGCGTAACATATGAATAAGTATCAAAGAAATTATACTCGTCCTTTTGTTTAAAGCCTTTGACCACCAATGGTGCTTTAAAATTATCAATCGATCCATCAAATTTATATTTCCTCTTTAGGATCCACTTGCATTCTAAAGGTTTACAACCATTAGGGAGACCAACCAAATTCCAAGTATGATTTGCATAATGGACTCGATTTTGCTATTTACAACTTCTTCCCAAAGTGGTCCATCTGGGTTGGACAGAGCTTCCTTAAGGGAACACAGTTCATCGTCAAATATGTACGTAATAAAATCAGGTCCGAATGTTTGAGTCACTTTTACCCTTTTACTACGTCTCGGTTCTTCATTAGTACCACTATAGTACAGAATTACTAGTAGTTTAATATGTTCGTTTATTAGAACTATATTCTTCAGAGAAAAAATATTCTCAAAGAATAATTTCCTACTAAACTGATGGCATACACCGGAGCAGGTTCCAGCTCTCAACAGTCGATCAACAACTATGTTCAGCATTATCATCCTGTACCTACTGCTCAAGTCCCGACTGCTGAAAAACTGGAAAAATTCAACGGGCTTGACTTCAAGATGTGGCAGCAGAAGATGCACTTCTACCAAACCACCTTAGGTTTGGCAAAATATATGAAGAACGATCCCCCTCTTGTTGCTGAAAATAAAACCAACGCTGAACTACGCGCAGCGTACGAAGCTTTGGGGCAAGGTGATTACCTTTTGCCGGAACTATGTCCTGAATGGACTTAGTAACGAGTTGTTTAATGTGTACAACTATGTTGGTTCTGCTAAGGAGCTTTGGGCTGCCTTGGAGAAGAAGTACAACACTGAGGATGCCGGGGAGAAAAAATTCGTTGTCGGCAAATTTCTTGACTTCAAGATGGTTGACACAAAGACTGTCGTGTCACAAGTGCAACAGTTCCATCTGATCTTGCACGATATCCATGTTGAAGGGATGACTTTGAGCCAAAGTCATCCCGAGTAGCGGCTGTGATCGAGAAGATGCCGCTAGGCTGGAAGGACTTCAAAAACTATCTCAAACACAAGGGAAAGGGGATGAGTCTTGAAGACCTAGATGTTCGTCTTCGTATTGAGCAAGGAAACTCGAGCAAGAGGAAGTCTCTTAACAAAGGGAAGCAACCCGCCAAGGTTTGGAAGTCTACCGTCCATCATCTGCAAGTACCAAGATCAAGCTTAGTTAACCTATGCTTTAGCCATCATGGCCAAGGACTGCAGGAAGCCTAAAAAGGTTGGGTAAAAGAAGACGCAATCGAGTTCCCTTCTTGCTGAACACGGCCATGTGCCGGATGAATTGACCGACTTTTATATGTCAGTTGTGGTTTTTGCAGCCAATATGGTGGATAACCCAACGGAGTGGTACATCGATACTGGTGCCACTCGATATGTGTGTTATGACAAGAAGTTGGTTTCTAACTACACTCCTTCTAATGGTCGGAAACTTCACATGGGAAACTCCTCCACGTCTAATGTGGCTGGATTTGGCACTGTAGTGCTGAAGCTAACTTATGGAAAAGAGTTGAAGCTTAGGATGTTCTGCATGTCCCAAACATCCGCAAGAAT
This sequence comes from Striga hermonthica, assembly GCA_902706635.1. Taxonomy (NCBI): domain Eukaryota; kingdom Viridiplantae; phylum Streptophyta; class Magnoliopsida; order Lamiales; family Orobanchaceae; genus Striga; species Striga hermonthica. The sequence goes on from CACSLK010007274.1 coordinate 705,238, forward strand.
TTGGTCTCCGGATCTCTTCTTGTTGAACATGGATTTAGGCTGGTATTTGATTCTAAGAAGTTTGTTCTTAGTAAGTTTGGAACATTCCTTGGTCGTGGCTATCTCAACAAGGGTTTCTTCAAAATAAATGTAATGGTCGTGAGCCATACATCCGTTGAATATGAAAGCCTATTTCTGTTTATACTGTTGAGTGCTATGATTTATGACATACTATATTAGGACATGTAAATCTAAATGCAATTAAACGGTTGATGAATTTAGAATTAATTCTTAATTCTAAAATAGAATGACATAAAAAATGTGAAATTTGTGTTGAAGCAAAAATTGCTAAGTTGCCTTTTCACTCGGTGGAAAGAAATACTGAACCATTAGGCTTGATCCATACCAATGTATGTGATATGAAAAGTGTGCAAACAAGAACGGGTAAAAAATACTTTATTACTTTTATCGATGATTGCACAAGGTTTTGCTACTTATATTTGTTAAGAAACAAAGACGAGGATGTGGAAGCATTTAAGATATATAAGACCGAAGTTGAAAATCAACTCAGAAAAAAGATTAAAATAATCCGAAGTGATAGGGGTGGAGAGTATGTAGCTCCTTTTGAATAAATATGTTCTAAATATGGCATAATTCATCAAACGATGACCCCTTATTCTCCACAATCGAACGGTGTTGTTGAACGCAAGAACTGTACGTTAAAAGAAACGATGAATGACATGTTGATAAATTCGGGACTACCCCAAAACATGTGGTGGGGGAAGGAAGCTGTTTTAACAGCAAATTATATCCTGAATAAAATATTACATAAAGGGAAAGATGAGACTCCTTACGAAATGTGGAAAAATCGTAAGCCGTCTTATAAGTACTTGAAAGTGTGGGGGTGTTTGGCTAAGGTTTCAGTACCTGAACCTAAACAAGTAAGAATAGGACCAAAGACGGTTGATTGTGTATGATATAGGATATTATACCCACAAGGTTAAACCGGTCTACTGACCAGTCGAGGAGTTTATACTGTGGGATGTCGAGGAAATCGAGCAATTAACTAGTCGACGAACCTATCCTTCGACAGATGGACGGTCGAGCAATGCAGTCGACCTCGATCGGTCCACTTTATGGACCGAACACCTCATAGATCGGCCTAGTCACAGGCGCGTGAGAGAGCCTATAACCGAATTTCAGGAGTATATTTACCCCATGTGCAGGGGAACACATGTCGAGAATGCATTGGTTGATAGCGATAACCACCTCTGACAGCCTACCCCATGTGTAGGAGGACACGCGTCCAAAGAATATTGGTGCAGGCGATAATGGCGATGGCTATCTCTGACACACGCATATTGTGTGTACGGACGGGCAGTTAGGGCAGACAGCTCACCAAATCCGGGCAGCCCTAGGTCAGGTATCTCANNNNATAAAGGGGGTGAGCTTTTCTTCTTCAACATGATCATTCCATTACTTACGGTTGAGAATTGATTGAATATACACTGACTTAAGCTTCGGAGGCTCTTCACCTGAAAACCCCTCCGGTGTGAGAGCTCTTTGTAGGTGCACGACGTTCAACCAGCGAGAAGGAAGGCAATTATTCAAGTTCCAGCCGGTTGGGAAGCTTTGTGTTACCATTTGGCGCCGTCTGTGGGACTTTTGTTCGAAAGGTTGTGTTTGAAGCTCAACTATGGCGGATGGAATTCCCAGAACCAACTTGCAGTCGACGTTCGACGACGCTTGGACGACGACCAGGCCGATTGGACAAGGCCCTCCTCCGAGTTTCTCTGGTCCCTCATAGATGCCGGTCACTTCTACACCTGTCCTTCAAGGTGTAGGAGCGACGACGGCGATTCCCAGAGGAGACGCCAGCTCTAGTCGTGCTCAAGAAGCTCGCGCAGCAGCTGCGGTGGCGATGCCACCGCCGCCGCCCCAGAATCCAGTGGTGGCGCAACCAGGGGGAACGGCGGGGCAAGGAGGAGCACCACCACAAGCAGCGGTGCAAGCCCCTGGCCAGCAGGT
>CACSLK010007274.1:715672-728269 GCA_902706635.1 Striga hermonthica
AGTCAAAACGGGATTTTTGAATGGTGAATTGTAAGAAGAAATATACATGGAACAACTTGAAGGGTTTGTTGCATCTGGACAAGAGAGAAAGGTGTGTAGATTAATCAAATCCTTGTATAAACTAAAACAAGCTCCGAAACAATGGCATTTGAAATTTGACGATGTGATGTTGTCAAATGATTTTAAAATCGACGAATGTGACAAATGTGTTTATGTCAAGAGTACATCAAACACATTTGTGATTGTATGTCTATATGTAGACGATATGTTGATCATGGGGAGTAGCCATGAAGTGATCATGGATACGAAAATAATGTTGAAGAGAAATTTAAACATGAAAGATATGTGTTTGGTTGATGATATTCTTGGAATAAGGATTATCATAACCTAAGATGGAATTGTCTTGTCACAATCTCATTATGTAGACAAAGTGCTCAAGAAATTTGATACCTATGACGGTGCACAGTCTAGGAGTAAAACACCCCTTGATCTCAGTATAAATCTGGTAGTCAATAAAGGTCAACCAATGGCTCAGTTGGAATATTCACAAAAAATAGGGAGTCTGATGCACTCGGAAAATTGTACACGACCATACTTGGCCTATCCGGTGAATAAGTTGAGCAGATTTACGAGCAATCCCTGTCATTAGCACTAGAATGCTTTGAGAAGGGTACTTAAGTACTTGAGGTACACCCTTGAATACGGGTTAAAATACTCGAGATATCCAACCATACTTGAAGGGTACTGTGATGCTAGCTGGATATCAGATTCGAGAGATTCTCGCTCCACAAGCGGATATGTTTTCTATATTGAAGGAGGTGCAGTTACGTAAAAATCCACAAAACAAACATGTATAGCTCAGTCAACAATGGAATCAGAGTTCATCGCTTTAGATAAAGCTGGTGAAGAAGTCGAGTGGCTTAGATATTTTTTTATCTAATATTCCACGTTGGGATAAGACTTTGTCGCCTGTGATGATTAACTGTGATAGCCAAGCTGCTATAGGTAGGGCACAAAGCAACTTGTATAACAGTAGGTCTAGAAATATTTGTCGTAGACATAATATCATACGCCAATTGATCACAAATGGTATTATTTCCATTGACTATGTGAAGTCGAATGAAAATTTGGCTAATCTTTTGATGAAAGAATTGAATACAAATCACTGGGAAGATTGCTAGCGGGAATGGGCTTAAAAATCCACAATGTAAAGAATGATCATAGTGGTAACCCTACCATGCTGAGTAGAATCCCACGAACTGGGCACAAAGGGAAAACTAAGCTATGAAAATTCAGTTGAGCACTTTGAACATATGAATGTCCAGAGCTATTGCCAAGAACACTCCAAGTGCAAGATTACCTGTTGATTGTGGTGAGGGTAAGTCATATGGACTTTTAATGAATCCCCAACCTCGTAAAGGTGGAGTATTACAGGATACTCTTGATAGGGAGGTCACCTATATAAGTGTGAAGTGTAGGTCGCTTCAATTGTAAACACTTATGAATCAATTGTGTTGTCCATGGCCAAAACAGACACAACGTTAGAACGGAATAGAGTTAAGACTCTATTTTGTGAATGTCATTGTCTAGGTGTACACTATGGAGGAATAGTTCAAGGCATTATGTCACTAGTCCGCCAGTGCATCCGATGACGTTTACTAAGGAAGGTTCAAAGCCAAAAGCTACCTTTTCTGATGCAATAGAATTTTGTGAGGATTTAGCACAAGAATCTTATATATGTGTATTTCTTTATTTTCCCTTTTGTGGGGGATTTTTAGAAAAAGATAAAATAAAAGGGGCGGTCATTGCCCATATGCAAAGATGCACTTGCCCACATGCATCTCCACTAGCCATCTTTACCCACATGCATCCCTACTGCCATCCCTAGTTGTGTTTAAATAAAAAAATATATATTTTTTCCATTCAATCTTTCACCCTATAAAAAGGCCTTCGGCCAGAAGGAGAAAGATACCAAGTGAGAAGAAAGAAAGAGAAAGGAAAGGAAAGAAAGGGAAAGAAAAGAAATATATATGTCCAAACATCAGATATAAAAATATCAAAAGAGAAGAAACAAGTGATATTTTTATTTGTTTTAAGATGATCCTTTTATTTCTAAGTGCTCAATTCTCGATTCTGTTCCCGTTCGCCAGAGCTCGTAAATCCGGTGTGCTATAGATTTAGAGATATTTGCCATTGTATCTTTGGAGAAGTTACTCCTGAACCGTTAGCACCACACGGAGCGTATTCTTCTTACGGAAAGAGTTTTACTCGCCTCGACTAAAATCTTTCTATTTTTCAGTTGTAATTTATTATTCAGTTCAATTGTAATTTTCTACTTTTTTTTTATTATTTGTTAGAACTGCAAAATACATATCAGTTCGTAGGATTCTTGTGTATTTTACAAAGAATTCCAATGCTCATGACTGGGACTCATAAATCTGCTCAACTTATTCACCGGATAGGCCAAATCTGGTTGTGTAAAATTCGTCAAGTACATCAGACTCCCAATTATCCGTGAATATTCCAACTGAGCCACTGGTTGACCTTTACTGACAACTAGATTTATACTGAGATCAAAGGGTGTCTTACACCTACACTGTGCATCGTCATAGGTATCAAATTTCTTGAGCACTTTCTCTACATAATGAGATTGTGACAAGACAATTCTATCTTTGGTTCTGATAATCCGTATTCCAAGAATAACATCAGTCAAACCCATATCTTTCATGTTGAAATTGTCTCTTCAACATTCTTTTCGTATCCATAATCACTTCATGGCTACTCCACATGATCAACATTTCGTCTACATATAGACATACAATCACAAATGTATTTGATACAATTGTCACATTCGTTGATTTTGAAATCATTCGACAACATAACATCATCAAATTTCAAATGCCATTGTTTCGGAGCTTGTTTCGGTCCTTACAAGGATTTGATTAATCTACACACCTTTCTCTCTTGCCCAGGTGCAACAAACCCTTCAAGTTGTTCCATGTATAAGAACCGAGACGTAGTAAAAGTGTAAAAATGGCTAAAACGTTTAGACCTGATTTTATTACGTACATATTGGATGATGATCCGAGTTCCCTTAAGGAAGCTCTGTCCAGCCCAGATGGACCACTCTGGGAAGAAGCTGTAAATAGAGAAATCGAGTCCATTATGCAAAATCATACTTGGGAGTTGGTTGATCTCCCTGATGGTTGTAAACCTTTAGGATGCAAGTGGATCCTAAAGAAGAAATATAAAGCGGATGGATTGTTGATAAGTTTAAAGCCTGAAAGATTTTAGCCGAGGCGAGTAAAACTCTTTACACGAGAAGAATGCGTCTCGTGTGTCAACTAACGGTTGAGGCGTAACTTCTCCAAAGATACAACGACAAACGTCTCTAAATCTGTAATTTTCTATTTTTAGATTATTTGTAAGAATTAAAAATACATATCAGTTCGTAGGATTTTCGCGTAATTTCACATCAAGTATCCAACACAAATATATATATATATATATATATATATATATATATATCCATAAGTGGTAGATAGGGATTCATTAGTTGGAAGTGATGTCCTTAGGAATCTCTTTTGAGTTCTGAAATTATTTCAATATTTTGATTCTGAAATTATGCATGACCTCGGCTATGATATTCAACCACGTTACATAGACACATTAGACCTTCTTCAATCCTGCTCCCAATTGAAATACATAGAAGCGTAGCTAGGATTTGTTTTTACCCGGGGTTGTTTGACATTGATCAATTATTCGAAAAAAACTATTCACTAACACAACTCATTTCGACTCGTGAAAGCTCGAACTCAACTATTTCATACACTTCAAAAGTCTAAGCTCGAATACCTAATCAAATTTGTTTATTAAATAATCACAAGTTCGAACATGTGATATTCGACTTGGCACGACTTGAATAACATATTTAGCTAGATGCCAAGCACAAAGAAACCAATGATGAAAATAGTTCATTTTAATATTCAATACAACTTACATGGTTTACAAAGTTAAATGAATGAAAGTATATTTTAAAAATCCATTGAATGCCAAAACTAAATTATGAAAACCCGTAAGTTCATCATAAAATAAATATTATATTGAAATTCTAGAAGAAACAAATATATAAAATTAAAATATAAACCAATTGATATATTCCATATGTAGTGTAATAAAAATTACATGATCACCAATATTAATTTAAATAAAATGATTCAATATGATTCAACCAAATAAAAAAGAAAACAATAAGAAGAAAAAAGCATGCTAAAGGTGTGTTTGTATACCAAAAAATTCAATCAATACTCAATAACTCAACTTTAACTCAACTCCACTATCATCAATATTATTAATATGATTAAATAATACCAACGAATTATTCTTACACATCATATCAACTTTAATTTATTATTCATTCACTCACATAATTTTAACTAATTATCACATCAAATAATCTATGTCCTACTTTTACATCAAATAAACTTTAATTATCTTATTCTAAATATTATTTTAATATAAAATCAAATCTGGCTCACATTTAACCATTTTTTTTTTCAAAAATAACTATGGTTAACTAATAAAAACTCATTGCGTGCGGATATATTTGTATACAAGAACACCCCCTAAACTATGATTTGACCGATCGACCAAAACACCTTGTTATTATAAAATTGCACAGAAGACCAGTCAATCGACCCAGCTACAATCGACTGAATTCTAATATTTGTCGCGTTAAAATCTACCGTCCATGGCTGGACATAGAGGTAGTGATCAGCTATCACCCATGGCCCATCAGTTAGAGCCCTCAATTGTTCTTCACACGTGTCAAACCAAACCAAATAATAGCCATTTTCCAAGTACATCATTGGACTCTCCCGAATTGAAGGTCACAATGACGATAATCGGCTTTCCATCATCAACGTGAGATAGAATGACCTAGCAATTGCACAACCACTGCATATTTCCATTCCTGCAACAGCGACTCCCAAAACGGGTCAGAGAATAATATTTTCCCAGAACGCCCGTTCACAATCACTGTGGTGCTATCCTCCAACAGCTTATCACCCTTCACGGTAGGTGGCACGATCACATGAGCCGACTCTAACTTAGTAAATCTCGAAAACTCAACTTCGGCGAAACAGGACGAGCGAGAGCCAGAATACTCGATTGTAGAGGTTCTTCCAAGTGTCGCTCAAATACCCCCACTGAGCGTCATTTGTTGGACGCTACTTTGGGAATCGAGGACTGCGAGTACCTCACTGGGACAGGGAAACTCATAATTTTGCAAATCGGGTGGATCGACCGACAACTTAACAGCAGTATCGGTGGCGCTCCTTAGGGTTATTCTTTTTTTTTTTTTTTAGAAACAAAGCATCTTATTCAACACCCAAGTTTGATTTTGTTAGTGCCTGTATTGTTTTTAAACAACAAATAGTGCACAGATTTTGAGTTTTTATGTGAGATAAATTTTCCACACATGAATATATTTGTGGATGAGAATATCCAATAATAGATAATTTTTTGTGCATATTGTCTTTCATGTTTCAATAATCTTAATCCAAGAATGTCATGTCACTATTTTATAAATTTATAAAGTATATTTAGTGTTATGACTAATTAATTATCGTTGAAACAAGACTAACATGTGTAAAGCCTATTGTGCAGAGTATCAAAAAGACTTGGACAGATCTAACTTATATGGTCATCTCCAAGTGAAAAACTCATTTTTAAACATATTTTGCAGTAATTTCACATCATAATTCTTCTCACACGGAAAAACTCAATCTTTTTTTCCCAAAGCGATAAATGATACTATATAACTCACAACGCGAACGTTCGAATACAAATAGAAACAATCTGGAACCATAAACTGAGAGACCCGCTAAAAGCCGGCCTAGAACCTCTAAAAAACAAAAGCCGAGAGAGAGAAAAAAAGAAAAGGTACAATCCCCACCACTTCTAAAAAGCCTAGCAAGAGATCGAACTTAAAACCAAAAGAGACTAAAAAAAAAACAAAAGAAAACCAGCAGCTACAAATGCAAAGAAGAAGAAGCTAAAGAGAACTCAGACCACTCTGACCAAGCAATCTGAGTGAGTTTAAACTCCAGAATCAAAGACTTACGAAAAATCCACAAGTTTCTCGACTTCCAAAGCCACCAAAGTATATAGGTAGTGAGTTGAATGCGAGCTTCAGCTACTTCAGAGCAGTCAAGAGTACACATCTGATACCACCAAGATTTAAAAGACTGAGTAAAATTCTGTAAACCATCCCAGCAAATTGGACTGAACATCCACACATTTATAGCTCTCCTGCAAGTAAAAAAGATGTGTTCCAGAGTCTCAGCTTCCTCTCCACAAATAGAGCAGGTAGTGTCAAGGTCAAGTCCCCTCTTCTTCAAATTCACAGCAACTGAGATGGAACCTGTGATACATTTTGTTTGTCCCATTTTTGTTGCATTTTTCGTTGTCTTTTTGTCTTTCTTTTTTCCCCATATTGAGTCTTTTCTTTGGGTTTTATTCGTTTTTGTAGTTTATTGCGTGTTTTGATCTATTTCAGTTTTTTTTCTTGTGTTTCTGTGTGTTTTTCCGTTTTTCTTTATTTATGGTGTGTAGGTCTGAAGCTTCAAGAGGACATAATTTTGGGCAAAAGTTTATTATACAAGCATAATTAAATAGAGGAGTTCGTTGGCAACACACAGGAAAAAGCGGAATCGAATTCCGAGTCCAAACGAACTCGAACGAGCCCAAACAGTGAAATCGTGCAAAGCTGCCCAGGCCATAGCGCCGCTATGGCCATAGCATAGCGGCGTTACATAGCAAAGCGATGGGCAGAGGCTCGAGCATTTCATCCCAAAGCGCCGCTATGGTCGTAGCGGCGCTATGACCCCCTGCAAATCCCAGAATAGTATAAAAAGCCACAAAACTCGTTTTTTCTCCATTCCTTTCACTTCCAGCTTGAAGGGGGAGGAACCCTAGTCCAAAAATCTCCTCCCCCCTTCACTTCCCTTCATATTCTTCTTCTCTTCTCTTTTCTTTTCTCCATTTTTCTTCTTCTTTTCATTATTATCAAGGGTTTAACTTGTATTTTGAATTCAACTGGAACTTGGATTGATTGTAAGTATTCATTTCTCTTATTTGATTCATGAATAATGATTATTTGAGAGGATTGATCATGATTGTTGAATTTAATATTCGTAGCTAAATCCGATTGCTAGGGATAGGGGATGATTGTTTTGTTTGAATTGTACTTGTCGGGCTTCGATTCGTTCATACTTATGTGAGTTGTTTTAATTAGGAATTGATATATTCTTGCTTGATTGATTGATATAATCGAAGAGTGACACTTCGATCTTGCAATTGGTAACAATTGAATGTTGATTAGTTGAGTTAGGGTTTTGTTGATTCTATGTGATTAGTCGGTTAATACCCTTCTAATTGAATTAGCGATTTTTTGAACCGAAAGGGGAGAAGTCGTAGACTTAGGCTCACATGAGGTAGAAGATGTCGTAATTGACTAATCTACGTGTTTTAGATTGAAATACGCACTTGTCAATGACCCGTCTCTTGTTACGAAAAGTTATTGGGATTGGGATAATTGGCCTGTGTCGTATGCTCGAACTTGTTCGTCCATGTTCAATCCCTTGTTACGAAGAGTTATTGGGAGCGAACCGCTAGATTTCTAAGCGAGAGTGTCAGTCTTGAACCGAACAATTGATTGCTCGGTTTTGCTAGAACTTGAATTAATTATCCCCGATTCCCTAGCTTCTTTTTCATTGTTTCGTTTATCTTCTTAGGTAGGTTATTGCTTTTTGTTATTTCTTAGTTGATAATTATTCATCCATCCTTATTCGATTAGAGTGTTTAGGTTTGTTTTCTTTTTATGTGTCATCGATATCAGAACTAAATTCCGAACAGCCTTCCTCGTGAGATCGACCTGGGGAACGAATCTTTACATTCGGTACTCGGTAAAAAGAATAATTTGTACACAACAAATTTGGCGCCGTTGCCGGGGAGGGCAAGTAGGATATTTGGTTTTGATATTGATTTTATTTTCCGTGTTTCTCTTATTTTCGTGATTTTCGTATTTTTTGTTCTCTCTTTTGTGCATATTTGTTTTTCTTTTTGTCTTGCTTGTTTCTGTTTTCTTTTTCTTTTCTTTTCGTGGCTACGCGTTGTTGTTCTATTTTGGTATGCAGGAGATATGAACTTCAACCGTGCTTTTCCCAATCCGCACACCCAACCTTGGGGTTACGAGCCGAGCTATCACGCCGGGTACCACAGCCAATCTTATCCCTACCCTTCCGAGCAGTACTGGAACCCCCTCCCGGTCGAGCAATATTACGAGTCCCACGCGTTCAACGAGAAGCTCGACCGTATCTATGATTTTGAAATTTCCCGGTTAGCTCGAGAAGAGGAGACAACAACCCGGTGTGCCCAATTGAACCAGCCACCTCCATTCTATGATTCTTGGGGCAATGGCCAGATTTGGTCGTATCCTTACGAGCAGCAGTGGGAGTCTAGGCTTGTTGAGCAGTCATGTGAGTCACTCGAGGATTCCTCAGAATATAACGCCAAGCTCGACCAAGTCCTCACTCTTTTGGCATCCCAAGCAGCCCGTAAGAGCAATCTTGAGTCCAGGATCGAGAACCTAGTGGAGTGCGTGCAAGCCTTAGAGGACCGAGTAACCAATGTCACTCCTGAGCCCACCGCCTACACATAGAGACGAGCCTCGGGAGGCTGCTTTGTCGTTCGATGAGAAGCTCGACCTCATTCTTGCTCGCATATCTACCCAGTCCACTCGAGATGTGGAGATTGAGCTCGGGTGTGCTCGACTGAGCACACAAATGGAGATTCTTGCAGCACATACCAGCTCAATCGAGGCAAGTCGACTACCCCCACCTCATGCTTGATACTCAAGCCCGCACGATGAAGCAAATGTGTGAGGCCGAAGAAGATGATGATGAGCTTGATGATATTTCAGAGGAGGAGAGCCATGGGCTTGACTCTCAAGTCCCTCCTCCCACTTCAGAGTTGGAGCATCCGTCTTCGGGGCCTTTACACTGTGATACGAAGAGGGGAGCATTCAGTTCAACTTGCTCCACAGATGAGCTTATATTTTTGGAGGTTGACGATAGAGCTCGGTGGGAAAAGCTCTACGTCTAGAGTTGGGGATTGCTCGTACCCGAGACCTCTTTATCCAGAACATGACCACCCGGATCCACTATGCCGCCTTCTAGCCACACTGCCCGGGCTACCACTTCTCAAAAATACGAAGGCGTGGCATGACCGGCACTTCTTCTTAGATCCCGGTTGAGTTCTTTTCAGGTTTCGTCAAGCTAATGACGTTAAACAAGCGCTTCTTGGGAGGCAACCCAAGAAATTTACTGCTTTCTAGATATTTTTCTTTTTGCTCTTTTAGTTTTATATTAATAAACGGAGTTGGGAGTTCTTTTGTGTTTTTCTCGACAGGAACTATTTGCGAGCTTGAGCAAGAGAAATAACGAGGTCCGAGGCTGAGCATAGGCGAGTGACTTGCACATGCATGCTATTTCTCCTCGAGGCACTTCGGTTTGCACACCCTTTTCTTGTTTTCTCTTTTTGAGTTGTTTCTTTCTTTTGTCTTTTCTTTTGAGTTTGTGTCTTGTGTTAGCTGCTAGTTTGGTTCATTATATGTAAATGTTGGGTCCTATTATGTGACTTCCAGTTTGTGTTGAAACAATGAGGTCATTGCCTCATTTTAAGTGTGGGGGAGTCTATTTGGATTTTGCATGATTATGTGGTGGATCGGTCTAGCTTTAGGATTTTGTTTTGTTGAGCATGGTATTGGTGGATTATATGAATTGTTGATGAATGTTTGATGAAATTGGGAAGTTGTGATGATGGACGTGTGGTTATTGCCTCGATATTTGCTTGATTGCTTTGAGTGACATTTATTTACCTTGTGAGGTTTTGAGCCTTATTCTTTTCTTGTGAGATATTGGTCATATTCTTGAATGATTAGAACTTGCCTTGAGTTTGTTTGAAAGGAATCGATTGAGTTGAAATTGCGAATATGATTGATGCATTTTGTTGATTATCTCTCTTTCTGCCTTGTTCTTTGGTCCTAAAATTTATTCCACTAGTAGCCCTTTGAGCTTTAAACCTTTTCTTGTCAACCTATTGACTGATTTGTGTGATGATTGGGAGATTGGTGGCATTTTTGAATATGGTGGAAATTTGAGTTGCATTTTATTGGCTTGACCTGTTGAAAATAAATAAATAAATAAATAAATAAATAAATAAGAGAAAAAAACATGAGAGCTCACACGACGAATTGAATGGATTCTGCTCCTCTTACTAGTCGATTCACGTTGACGGGTAATGAGCATTGGGAAACTACTGTAGGACACTTGGATGACCTCCAATGTTTAAACCTATAGAGTGTTGTCCTTTCGATGCGTCCTTGTTCGGAAAAAGTTATTCTTCGAATAAGAAATATATATGTATAGAAAAAAAACGAAAAATTGGGTCAAGTGATGTTGTAATTCGAGTAGAGCAGTGAGGTGTTGTTTGTGGAGTTGTTGGGGGATGGTATATGTTTTATCTTGTTGATTTGGTGAATAGCGGACATTCGAGTAGTCTATTACTCGAAAAACTTTGATTGACTATTTGAGCTTATTATCCACATATATATCCGTACCTTTTCCTTAGCCCACATTACAACCCGTGAAGTCCTCTTGATTCGCAAGTTTTTGAGCTTTATTGTTTTCGAGTAATTTAAACGATTGGCAAGCATATGTTGAAACTTGAATATTGACCAATTTTGAGCGTTCATATCACTTATTCATGTAAGAAAATGAGTGAGGCATATATGATATTCTATGTTTTGAGAGTTTGTCATTTCAAGGCCAAGTCGATATTTGAGGCACATGGTCATATGTTTGTTTGAATTCTTCTCAATTGAATTGGGCATTTTGAAGCTTTTCTCATTTCAAACCGAATCCATGCTCTTGTCTTGTTTTGTTTTCTTTTTGTTCGGGACGAACAAAGGATTAAGTGTGGGGGAGTTGTTTGTCCCATTTTTGTTGCATTTTTTGTTGTCTTTTTGTCTTTTTTTTTCCCCCATATTGAGTCTTTTCTTTGGGTTTTATTCGTTTTTGTAGTTTATTGCGTGTTTTGATCTATTTCAGTTTTTTTTCTTGTGTTTCTGTGTGTTTTTCCGTTTTTCTTTGTTTATGGTGTGTAGGTCTGAAGCTTCAAGAGGACATAATTTTGGGCAAAAGTTTATTGTGCAAGAATAATTAAATAGAGGAGTTCGTTGGCAACACACAGGAAAAAGCGGAATCGAATTCCGAGTCCAAACCAACCCGAACGAACCCAAACAGTGAAATCGTGCAAAGCTGCCCAGGCCATAGCGCCGCTATGGCCCCAGATAGCGGCGTTACATAGCACAGCGATGGGCAGAGGCTCGAGCATTTCATCCCAAAGCGCCGCTATGGTCGTAGCGGCGCTATGACCCCCTGCAAGTCCCAGAATAGTATAAAAAGCCCCAAAACTCGTTTTTTCTCCATTCCTTTCACGTCCAGCTTGAAGGGGGAGGAACCCTAGGTCCAAAAATCTCCTCTCCCCTTCACTTCCCTTCATATTCTTCTTCTCTTCTCTTTTCTTTTCTCCATTTTTCTTCTTCTTTTCATTATTATCAAGGGTTTAGCTTGTATTTTGAATTCAACTGGAACTTGGATTGATTGTAAGTATTCATTTCTCTTATTTGATTCATGAATAATGATTATTTGAGAGGATTGATCATGATTGTTGAATTTAATATTCGTAGCAAAATCCGATTGCTAGGGATAGGGGATGATTGTTTTGTTTGAATTGTACTTGTCGGGCTTCGATTCGTTCATACTTATGTGAGTTGTTTTAATTAGGAATTGATATATTCTTGCTTGATTGATTGATATAATCGAAGAGTGACACTTCGATCTTGCAATTGGTAATAATTGAATGTTGATTAGTTGAGTTAGGGTTTTGTTGATTCTATGTGATTAGTCGGTTAATACCCTTCTAATTGAATTGGCGATTTTTTTAACCGAAAGGGGAGAAGTAGTAGACTTAGGCTCACATGAGGTAGAAGATGTCGTAATTGACTAATCTACGTGTTTTAGATTGAAATACGCACTTGTCAATGACCCGTCTCTTGTTACGAAAAGTTATTGGGATTGGGATAATTGGCCTGTGTCGTATGCTCGAACTTGTTCGTCCATGTTCAATCCCTTGTTACGAAGAGTTATTGGGAGCAAACCGCTAGATGTCTAAGCGAGAGTGTCAATCTTGAACCGAACAATTGATTGCTCGGTTTTGCTAGAACTTGAATTAATTATCCCTGATTCCCTAGCTTCTTTTTCATTGTTACGTTTATCTTCTTAGGTAGGTTATTGCTTTTTATTATTTCTTAGTTGATAATTATTCATCCATCCTTATTCGATTAGAGTGCTTAGGTTTGTTTTCTTTTTATATGTTATCGATATCAGAACTAAATTCCGAACAGCCTTCCTCGTGAGTGTTAGAGGTATGCTGTAAAAGCTGTGTTTTGCAGTTTCTATCAATTCCATTTTA
>CACSLK010007274.1:734066-745632 GCA_902706635.1 Striga hermonthica
ACTGGTGTTGCAGCGTGGAAGGTAGCACGGGCGCGGCAGGATTTGTCTTCACGGTGCGGGGGTTGTGCGCGGCGCGACAGGCGCTGGTATCACGGCGCGGGTACTTGCACGGTGCGACAGGTGTTGTGTGTTGAGTTCTCTATCGATGTCGCGGCACCCATCGCGGGGCGGCGCGCGCGTGATGCCTGGGCTGCTGCTTGGACCTCTTGCGCGACTTCACGTTTCAGAGTTGTTTGGGCTCGTCTGATATCAGAATTCGATTCTGCTTTTTACTGTGTGTCGCCAACGAAATTCTCTCTTTAACCATGTTTACTCGGTTCATTAATCATGAAAACAAATCCTCCCGAGTCTTCTAACCTACACACCAATGACGACAAGCAACCGAAAAACAACCAAAAAACGAACAAAAACACCTAAAAGACTCCAGATAGTTGAAAACACAAAATAAACTACAAAATGAGATAAAAACCAACTAAAAGACCTAATATTTTGAAAAACTAAGACATAAAAGACAACAAACATGCAACAAAAATAGGACAAACAACTCCTCCACACTTAAACCTTTGTTCGTCCCAAAAAAAAAAAAATAGAAGCAAAAACAAGTAAACGAGCATGGATAACAGATTCAAATAAGACAAGCCTCAAATTAATCAACTTAGCCGATGAGACTTCTAATGACCAATCACGCATATCTCAATTACACTCGAATGCAACATTTTGAGAACACAAATGCTCAAGCATGCTAATATCAAACATATATGCCTCACTCAGTTTCTTTCATAAATATGAAGTAGATACGCTCAAATTGGTCAGTGATCATGCTTCAACATAAGCTCGCTTATTGTCTATTCATAATCTAAAAAATCAATGACCATGAATTGTAAATCAAGAGCACTTCTGGGGTTGCAGCAAAGGCAATAGGCATAAGGGAAAGACTAAAATAAAGATAGCGTGACTCAAATAAATAATTGAATTCTCGAGCATATAAACTACTCGAATGCCTGACCACCTATCCAAATTCAGCATGAAACCAATCATTCACATAAAAAAACTCCATACAACAATCACACATGCTCAAGCTGAAATGCAAATTATGTGACCGACATTTTTTATTATTTAGGGAGTTTGCTTTTTCTGAACAAAACTAAGACGTAAGAACGACATTCCCTAGATTTAAACATTGGAGGTCATCCAAGTTTCCTAGAGTGGTTTCTCAATACTCATTACTCGTTACATAAATTCAACAAGTAAGCGGACTAGAATCTTTTTTTTTTAATATGTTTTTTTAGTCAAGCACTCAAATGTAACTCAAACAAGTTCTAAACCTTCTCCAAACACATATTAGAAAGCTCCGTCATCATAACAAATACACTGTCAAATCTCAAGTAATTCAATCGAATCGGATGACAAGAAATACGGTTTAAGGCTTACGGATTACTAATGAAAATATCACTTCAAGGGTCAATGAAAAAGGCTAAAACGAGCAATGTCAAAGAAATGCCTCAATCATCTTCAAAAATATCACTTCAATCAATTCATTTCAAAATAGACTCAAAGCAAGTTCAGATCAACAACGAATCCGACCAATAACTCTCAAGAAACAACATAAGGCTCAAACCTCACAGGACACATAATGTCCAACAAAACGAAACATCAAGTTCATTAAGGCATACTAGTCATGATCATTATCACATCTCTTCAACATCATCGACAATCATCAACAAACCTTAAAATTCACCATAATCCATACTCGCAAATCACACAAACTGACTCAGAAAAAGACGGTAAACCAAAGCAGAAAATGAAAAACACCCTAAAGAACCTAGACCTGGTCAATCATATAAGTACATAATCATGTAAAAACTCCCCTGCACTTAAAACTGAACAATGTCCCCAATGTCGATCATTAGTGCTTGAAAAGTTAACCCACATAATCAACCAGACACAAAAGACAGAAAACTAAACCAAAAGCAAAAATGAAAGGAATGAAAAGATATAAAAGTATAAGGCACAGTGACTAGACTGGTCACTGTGAATCTAGTGGTGCAGATGGAGGGTAGAGGTAGTCAGGTCCCGAACAACGGCAGACCTCTATCATCTCAAATCTCTTGCCCCATTGGGATCGGGGCAACTCTCTGGAACTAGAAAGGGGAGGGGCAGTGTGGCAGTTTGTATGGCATCTCTTCGCGACATAGGCGTGGCCTGTGGTGGTCTCTCCGTGTACCCTCTCATACACGCTTCGTGAATTATCTGCTTGATCGCCCTAATGGACATGCATTCATCCACTATGTTTGCCTGCGGTTCAGGCTGGGTCTCTCGAACTGAAATGGAGATGGAATCGCCCAACACTATCATGCTCATCGTCCCATCCCTCACATCAATAATAGTCCTAGTGGTCGCCATGAAGGGTCGTCCGAGGAGGATGGCGTGCTCTTTACCATTGTCTTGTACACTTCCCACATCAAGCACGACAAAGTCCACGGGGACTATCAGCTTCCCCACTCGGACGAGCATATCCTCCACAATTCCTATGGGGTGATGGAATGAACTATCTGCAAGTTGTAAACGTATCTTGGTGGGCTTTAATTCTCTGAGCTCGAGCCGATGATAAACCGTGAGTGGCATGAGGTTAATGTCTGCTCCTAAATCAAGCATGCCCGAGGTCTCTTCCCAATTCCCGAATGCCATAGTGATCATGAAGCCTCCGGGGTCCTTTTCTTTCTTCGTCAAGTTCTGTTGCAAGACACTTGCCCCTTCACGCATGAACACCTCTTCACTGCTCTCGAGCTTCTGCTTATTTGCTACCACTTCCTTGAAAAATCTCTCATATGACGGTATTTTACTGATCACGTCAGGAGGAGATAGGTCACCGTTGGCCTTAGCCAGCATCGCGTGCAGGTCTCGAATCATTCTGCGGTATTTTTTCTCCAAAAGTCGACTCGAGAATGGAATCTTCGGTTTGTACGGGTTCGGGGATTTGTGCAAGGTCGGCTTAGTAGGCGGTATCACCGGAGCCACTTTTTCTTTCTTTTGCTTCCTCGGGCCCTCAATGTCGGGCATGATAACTTTCACCGCAATCGCTTGCTCCGGCTGACTCGGAAACTTCCCCTTGTTCATATCAGCCTTGATGCCCCCAACCCGTGTGGCTAGCTGGCCTATTTGTGTCTCAAGAATCTTAATGGAAGAATCATGATTTGTGACAAAATTGAGAATTTTGTCCAGCTTGTCATCCATGCTCGGTGGGGTTGGTCCGGTTTCTGGCGCTGACCAGACTCATCATTTGTCCTCTTTGTTGGTGATGCTGTGAGATGAAGTTGGGTTGAGGTGGCTGTTGGTAATGGTTTTTGGCCCAGGACAAATTCGGTTGGTCTCGCCACCCAGGATTGTACGTGTTCGAGTACGGGTCATTCCCGGGCCTGCTCTGATAGCCCTGCAGTGAGTTTACCTCAGATTTACGTCCTCCATAGCTCAACTCGATAGCCATAGGGCACACTTCATAATTGTGTCCCTGAACTCCACATGCGCCGCAAACATTCACGGCCATAGTCTGAATTGGCGAGGATCTTCTAGCATTTAGCAATCGCATCTGCTCCGTGAGCTTGGCTAAATGCTGGGCCATGGCATTGTTGCTCGATACTATCTCATTCACTGTTGCCCTTTTTCCTTTGATACTCTTTTGGGTCAATTTTATCTCATATATCACCGTCATCTCCTCCGCCGTTTTTGCTCCAATGTCCCCTCCGGCTGCAGTATCCACCATGTACTACATGTTCTGGTGGAGGGAATCGTAGAAGCAATCTGCCAATAACCCAGAAGAGAGGTTGTGGTAGGGGCACTGCCTCTGAAGGTCCTTGAAACTTTCCCAGGCCTCATGAAGAGGCTCGTTCGGCAGTTGAGGACTATCTGGGACAAGATACCTTAGGTCTTCTGATGGGAATAACACTTCCCGACAAACTTAGCGTAAACTTCTGCCCATGTTGTGAGAGAATCCGGGGCGAGGGTCATGAACCAAGCTTGGCCCGGTCCTTCAGAGTCTCTGGGAAACACCGCATTTTGAGTTGGTCCTCGCTTAGCTCGTGTAAAGGGAACGTCTGAGGACGTTGTAAAACTCCCGAAGAAAGTGAAGTGGGTCTTCATTGGGGAGCCCGTGGAATGTGGGAGATGATTGTAGTGTACCATCTTCAGCTCATAGTTTCAGGCGGCTTTCTCCAGTCGGATACAAGAAGTGATTGGCCCGATCATGGGTTGGGCCAGGTTTCGGAGGACATTATGGGGAGGTTGTTGGCCAGCAACGTCTAGATTGCTTCCCTCGGATGATTTGGGAGAATGCTCGCCTCCTTCGTGTGGTTCGAGAGTAAGCTCGTCTAGAAGCTCTCTCAGGCTGTCGTTGAAGGGCTTATCGATCGGAGATAGTATACGTCCACTCTTGGTACACATACACTCAAACAATAAACGAGTTACGAGCATCGACGGTAAAGAAGAGAAAATAAAATAAGAAAAAGAACCACCCAAAACAAGAAAAACACAAAAATAAAAGAAACACGAAAAAAAGAAGAATAATTGCACAAAATAAATCCTAAACCTTCCCCGGCAACGGTGTTGTGAATATTTTTCAGGAGTAGAATCAAAAGATTCGAACACCGGGTCGTGTCTGTCGAGGAAGGTTAGCCAGAATACTCTGTACATTTATTCAAGGACAAATAAAAGAAATAAAATTCCTAAACATTCTAAATCAATAATTGGTTTTGGTTTTTTTTAATTATCGACTACTCAAATTTAAATTAACCAAATTGAAATAGCAAATTAACACGTAGAACAAGCAAGATTTAAGCAGCTAGGGAATCGTGGATATCCGTTTTAGTTTGAATTGCAATTAATGGGTAAGTGAATGTCAGTTAAGTGATTTGAATAACCTACACGTTCAAGTACTCATCCTTAATAACTCTTCGTAACAAGAGAACAGACTAGACGACAAATTAACAATTCATTTAACTCCTAGGCAATACATTTATGAACAAGCCTAGTTCATACGAGCCTATTTCGACCGACTCCTCCCCTTTCGGTTCTAAGAGTCGATTAAAGTAGGCTAGAGGGTGGTTAACCGACTAATCAAATAGATTCACCAATATCAAACACGAATTAAGTGAATTCAATTGAAACAATTTAAAGTTGAAGTGTCACACTTCAACAATTCTCAATATTCAAGCCTGACAATTGAAAAACCCTTTAAAAAGATCAACTCGTATGAATTGAACAATCACGAACACCCACAATCACAATTGATTCCAAAACATCAATCCCCTATTCCCTAGCATATGAATCTAGCCGATCATAGTCGATTAAACACAAGCAATCTCATCAATAAAGACAAACATATTCATGGATTAAAGGAATAGAAAGTCTTAGAATTAAACGAAATAGAGAGTCGAATTCGATAAACAAGATCAGTTCGAAAAAAAACAATTAAATCCA
This sequence comes from Striga hermonthica, assembly GCA_902706635.1. Classification (NCBI taxonomy): domain Eukaryota; kingdom Viridiplantae; phylum Streptophyta; class Magnoliopsida; order Lamiales; family Orobanchaceae; genus Striga; species Striga hermonthica. Next base: position 739,539 of record CACSLK010007274.1, read on the forward strand.
ATTTTAAATTCGAGTTCTACGATTTAAATTATGGAAGAAATATCAAAAGATGGCGTAAAGGAATGAAAGAAAGGGTTTTGGTGTTCTGTAGCGTGAAAAAATTCCGAGAGAGAGCTCATGATCTTATATTTATATTAACATGTCACGGCGTAGGGAAAAAAAGGCACGCGGCGTTGCAGAACCATCCTTCACGGTGCGGCAGATGCTGGTGTCACGGCATGGCATGGCTCGCAGCGCAGAATGAGGACGTCCTGGGCACTGGTGTCGCGGTGTGGAAGGTAGCACGGGCGCGACAGGCTTTGTCTTCACGGCGCGGGGCCATTGGGCGGCGCGGCAGGCGGTGGTATCACGGCGCGGGGACTGGCATGGAACGACAGGTGTTGTGTGCTGAGTTCTCTGTCGATGTCATGGCACCTATCGCAGCGCGGCGCGTGCATGATGTCTGCGCTGCTGCTTGGACCTCTTGCGCGTCTTCACGTTTTGGAGTTGTTCGGGCTCGTCTGATATCGGAATTCGATTATGCTTTTTTTGTGTGTTGCCAACAAAATTCTCTCTTTAACCATGTTTACTCGGTTCATTAATCATGAAAAGAATCCTCCCGAGTTTTCTAACCTACACACCAACGACGACAAGCAACCAAAAAATGACCGAAAAATGAACAAAAACACCTACAGTTCTCCAGATAGATGAAAACACAAAAAAACTACAAAACGAGATAAAAACCAATTAAATGACCTAATAATGGGAAAAATAAAGACAAAAGACAACAAAAAAATACAACAATAATGGGACAAACAACGTATTCGGGGGAAATATGCTTGACTAGCGTGTCTCTGAACATTTCCTAGCCACTCTATTCGGATTTCGAGATTGGGGGTCGGCTCCATCGAGTCGAGTATGAAAGCTTCCCAGAAATATGCTTCACCTGCGGAATGTATGGCCATGTGGCGAATTGTGTTCTATAACACGGGATTCGGCTCCCAGAGCTACAACCACTATGAAGGAGGGGTCTGAGCAACCTGAACCGGCTCTACAAGCACAACAGATAGGTCTGGGGCCATGGATGGTGGCACAAAAATGGACGCGGCAGTTTCCTCGGGCGTCATAATCTCTCTCGAATAACTCTTCCAAGGCTAAAGGAGGTTCCTAGGGTTTCTAATAGACTCTTTACATGTGGAAGACGTGGTTGACAAAGAGGAGAAAAACCAAGGTGGTCCACGGGGTGAATGGTTTTTACTGCACAGGTAGGAGACAAAAAAAATTGGGCTTGGGCCAAAGATGTCGAGGCCTAAGATAAATAATAAAGGGAAAGCTAGGTCGATTTAGGAGATAGGAACTGGTGTGAATAACTTGGGTGGTCCATCGAAAGTTCGTGGGGAAAACATAGGTCACCAGAGAGCTAGTACGATAATGGTTCGTGATAGTACAAAACAGAGAGTTGCCATGAAAACCCATAGGGGAAAAGGATTAGCCCAGGGTGATCTAGTCATGGTACCCACCATTAGTGAACTTGACCTTGCAAGACACCATGATGCAGCGTTTGTGAGCTCCACTCTGGCAAACCCCAGATACTCCACATTCGCTCCAAGATGAACAGGACTTCAGTATGGATGATGATGGTGAGACTACGGATCTGGCTGTCGGAGGCCCCTGCTCGCTTTGATGCCTTGGTGTCTCTCCCTCTATTGGTTTTCCTTATGAATTTTTCTAGCTTTGAATGTGCAAGGGGCGGGCTCTTATAGATTTTAGAGTGCCTTCTCTAAAATAATTCATCAACACCAACCAGTTATCTTGGCAGTGTTTGAACCGAAAATTAGAGGGGTTATTGCAGTCACGTTAATCCGTAGTTTAGGGTTTTATCGCTCATTTAGAGTTGAGGGGTCTGGTTTTTTAAGAGGATATGGATTTTGTGGAGAGAGAGAGCTGAGGTGACCATCTTGTAATGTCATAAGCAGTTTGTTCATCTACATGTCAAGATTGACGATAGGGAATCCTTGCTTACATTTATTTATGCTTCACCAAACCCGATGGGCAGACGAGTTCTATGGAACCTTTTGTCTGAGATGGCCTTATCCATCAGCATCCCCTGGTTGATTAAAGGTGACATTAACTGTATCTTGCTGCCTTCAGAGAAATCAAGCGGTTCTCCTCAAGGTGGTAAAGTTTGAAGTGCCTTCACGGATTGGATCTTTGATCGTGGATTGCATGAAGTGAAGACTGGTGGTACTCCAGAAGTGTTTGGTCTTTATGCTTTGCGCCTATAGTCCGATCATAACCCGTTGGTTGTTCGTTTCTCTACTGGTCCACATCAATCTCAGGGGGAGAATTCGTTCTGGTTTTTAGCCCCGTGGCTATTACACGATGGGTTTAAAGACGTGGTTGCTAATTGCTGGACAGGAGATAAGGGTTTTGTTGAAGCGGCCAACTCGTTCTCCATTGAGGCAAGAGAATGGAATTATCGAGTCCTCGACAATATATTTGCAAAAAAGTAAACGTTGTTAACACATATTAGAAAGGATCCAGCGGTCCTTACAGTGCCGTAGCTCCCTTATATTATCCCGGTTGGAAAAGACCTTGACAGCCGAACTTGAAGAGATTTTGCTCAAAGAGGAAATCCTCAATGATTAAAAATGTCGACGCGGGATTCGGCTCTGTTTGGTGATCGCAACACTTTCTTTTATCATAAAGAAGTCAAAGCACGTCAACGCAAGAATAAAATTGTTGCCCTGAGAGACAGTCACAACAATTTGGTATCAGACCTAGTCGAATTGCAACATATGGATCTTCCTTCAAGTCTATCTACGTGTATGACTCGACGATTCCCCCACCCAGGGTCGTGTGGTCCGGATTCCTGCCTATGAGCCTCCAGGACTCGACTGTACTTCAGAGGGAAGCGTTCGATGAGGAAATTTCACGGGCGCTTTAGGAAATATGCCCCTTAAAAGCGCCTCGAAGTGTTGGTTTGAATGCATTATTCTTTAAAAGCCAATGGGAAAGCGTTGGAAAGTCAGTGTGCCACCTGATCAGGACCGTACTTAGTGGTGGAGATATTCCGACTGATGTTAACAAACTCTTATTGTCCTCATCCTGAAGATTGACCAACTGGAAACGATTAAACATTTTCATCCGATCAGTCTTTTGAAAGTGGTGTATAAGTTACTGACAAATGTTTTAACTAATAGGATGAAGCATCTTCTCCCCAATTTGATCGGACCAGCCCAATCTAGCTTATTATCGTTACGACAAATCCATGATAATGTTGTTGTGGCTCAAGAACTGATACACTCCTTGAGGACTAAAACTGGAGTGATGGGGTATATGGTGGTCAAAGTTGAATTAGAGAAGGCTTACGATTTTCTACGATGGGATTTTATCGAGTCTACTTTTCTTTTTGCGGGTTTTCCTTGAATCATTGTCACAGCCTTCATGAAATGCATTTCCCCTGCATCTGTCCAAATCATTTGGAATGGGGCTCTGACTGAAGAATTTCGGCTGAGTAGGCGGTTCGCCAAGGTGACCCAATTTCCCCATACTTATTTGTACTTTGTATCGAACGTTTAGTCCATGATATCCACCTTGTTGTTGATGGCGAGAAGTGGAGACCAATCTCTGTGAGGCATGGTAGAGTGAAGATTTTGTATTTGTTGTTTATGGATGATTTACATCTTTTTCTAGAAGTGTCGGTTGATCAGGTATGTAAGCTAAGGAGGTCCTTGCAAACTTCTGCCGAGATTCGAGCCTGAAAGTGAGTGACCCCAAAACCAAAATCATTTTTCTCTAAAAATGTCCATTTAGCTGATCGAACAACTTTCTCGGATATGTTGGGGTTCAAATTTGTGGAGGACCGTCGTTATTATTTTGGCATCCCTCTTATCCATGGCAGGACCACGAGCTACACGTATGAATGAATTCTTGAAAAGGCTGAGGCTCGGTTGTTTGAGTGGAAAGCGGCATACTTATCAATGGCAGGTCGTGTTGTAACACCCCACCTTGACATGAAAATCAGAGTGCATTTTTACAAATCTTTTCGAAAAAAATACTGATTAGTTTGCAAAATACTGATTCGGAGTGCTACCATAATACATGACTTACTTTTAAATCAGTCTGTTTTTAAGAAAAACAGACACAGTCTGTTGACGGTCAAAAGGATTAAGTTTGACAAACAGTGAAAAGTCAGCATAAACTGTAGCGGCAAAACATAATAACAGTGCTGCAATCATGTAAATAGGTCTACAGGAGATAGCAACAACACTGCTATGCAAAATTCAAACTGTACAAAACGTAATTTAAACTTTATAAGCATAGCTCCCATATAATTTAAACTTTATAAGCATAATCCTGAACCGGTCGTCATCTCACACCTCCAGCCCGACTCCATGACCTGAAAAAAACATGATAAAAGGGGGGCGTGAGCACTAAAGTCCACTGTGCTCCGTAGAAACCCATACTGAAGTAAACAGTGAAAATAATTACAATAACATGATCCTGGCATATATAACTGAACTGAACTGAAACTGGTACTGAATAATCATGATCTGATATTGATGGTTTGATAATCATCACCTACCTGATACCTGAACATCTGCCAGCATAAATGCCAGACACCATGTGCACACTCTAGTGGGCAGACTAAGGCCACTAGAACCCAGAATGGACCGGCGACCAATCCGAGCGGATACTGATAATACATACCTCAAACATGGTAGAATAATTATAATCAATGTAATACCCAGTCTGATTCCCACCTGATCCGTCTGAATAAAAAGGTAGTGCTGATTTTTGTATCCTGATCAAACTGAAAAATAATATAAACAATTACTAAATACTATGCTCAGACCGATAAAAATTAACTTTTTAATATGTTAAGATGCTCTATTAGACTTCAACCTGATATTTGGATTTAACCAGTATATCCGGAACCGGCTAAAATCGGAACTGAACAGATATGAATTTACTGATATGAACTGGACCCGGAATTTAACTGAAAATAGGACTTAATTCATGAACCGGGATTTTAAGTATGCAAAATGTGGGTCGAACAGGTCCAAACCGGTCTGAACCGGTCTGGCCGAACCGCCGGTCGGCTGTGGCCGGGCGGTCAGCCGCTGGCTCGGCCCACGGTCTGCTGAGGCTGCGGGCGTGGCCACTACCTGGACTGGGCGTGGGCATGGCGGTTTCAGGGCCTACCGAGGCCCTGGGCTATGGTGCTGCGGCGTCTGGCCGCGGCTGACATGAATTAGGCCCGACTGGGCGTGATTTGGGGCGCTGTCGAGCGCTATGTACGTCGGCTGTTGCGCGACTGGGCACGGTCGGGTGTTACCACACACCGAGACGTGCAGCTGGACGCATGAGTACGCCCACAGGCATTGGCTGGGCATGACTGGGTACCGTGCGGTTGTTGGCGTGCGACTCGCGCGGTACTGGCCACTCGGATAGGCTGTTGGGCGATGCCCGTGCCCAACTGCCGTGCGAACATGCGCACTAGCGTGCTACGCCTTTTGGCCTGCACTATGTGCTGCCAACCGATGACTGACTGCGCACTGGGGACACGCGCGACGCCCAACTGGGCATATCTGCACGTCATCCGTGCAGCGCGCACGACTGCCGGCGCGCACTATCCGCTGCGTGCGGGTGTGGCGTCCACGGCCGATCCTTATCGGCCGTCCGACAACATCCTCCGACAACTCCCATATAACTCAACATCACCTAACATGACATGATCAAATAGGCTCAATATACTAAAAAATCATGAACTTTGCTCAATGAACTAAAGATGTGTCGAGACGTGCGCACCGTGCGCTTATCTTCAGCGTTGAGCTAATTTCTCAAACAACCTTTAATTTTCCTCAACCAACATGAATTAACTGAGTATAAAATGACATATAATGGTCAAAGAAACGCGAATTGTTCGGGAGTTTTCGTATAAAAACGGATATCACTCGGTCATGGCATAACATGGCCTAGCCGAGCATTACTTGAACTTCCTCTTGAATTTGCCGAACATAATTGAATATTCTGACCCTAACATGAGATTACTAACATGAATAAATGTTGAGGATAAAGTTACCTCTCCAAGTGCTCAACTAATTTGAAG
>CACSLK010007274.1:748775-768295 GCA_902706635.1 Striga hermonthica
GTCGGACGAAAAAAATAATATTACAATAATATAAATTAAAATATTTTAAAATATTAATTTTAATAATTAAGATAAAATACCACAATTATAATATATATGATAAATACAATTAGGCACATAAAATCATTTAAGCATTTAGACAATTAATTACCAATAATAATAGCAGCCACAATTAATGATAAAAATAATAATAATAATAACAATAATCCAAATTATTCATAAACGAACGGGGCGTCACATTAGGCCTCCATGTGTTACTTGCTATGATGACCTTTCACGTGAGAAATCTTGAGACATACCCTCGGCAATAAATTAATGCTAAGCATGGTCATGATAAATAATCTTGTTTAGCATAAGCTAATTGTTGTCGTGCATATGGAGAGTAGAAGACGTGCATGACCCTTACTTAGGGTTATGTTAAGCACCATGAATATTAATACTTAATACTACACGAAAATTAATTCCTAGTTAAACATGATTAAGCTCGGTGAAATATTTATCGAGCGATTAAACATGAATTAATTATTGGAAAAATTATTCCGACATAAACGTGATATTCAAAAATTAATTCGAACGTCCTTGACTTGAATAAATAGTTCCGAACGACTACGCTTAATAAAATAAATATTTCGAAACTAAACATGATATTACATTAATAACATGACGGGATATTACAATTTGCCCTCCTTAAAATATTTTCGTCCTCGGAAATATAAAAGGGAACATATATAGATGGAATACAAAAGAATATATACATCAGAACTGAAAATCGGGAAAACAAGCGCGAATATCAGCCTCCTGCTCCCAAGTAGCTCCGTGGCGATCCCACTGAATACGAACGAGGGGAACATCACGCTTCCGGAGCCGTCGAACCTATTGGTCCAACACAGCTACCGGTCGCTCCTCGTAAGATAAATCTGGATGGATCTGAATATCAGTATGAGGAATGACATGATCGAGGTCACACACATACTTACGCAACATGGATACATGAAAAACATTATGAACACTGGCTAACACGGGAGGTAAGGCTAATCGATACGCAACTTCACCCACTCGCTCGAGCACTTCGAACGAGCCAATGAATCGAGGGTGTAACTTCCCTATCTTCCGAATCGAATAACTCCTCAGAATGGACTAACTCTGAGAAAAGCTCGCTCGCCAACCTCGAACTGAATATCTCGTCGATGCTGATCGGTTGAAGATTTCTACCGACTCTGTGCTGTCTTGAGCCTCTGCCGGATCAACTCGATCTGTTCTGCTGTCTCCTCAATCATCTTCAGACCGAGTACTCGACGTTCACCGTCATCATCCTAATAAAGAGGGGAATGACACTTACGACCGTAAAGCGCCTCGTAAGGAGCCATCTTAATAGAAGAATGATAACTGTTGTTGTACGCGAACTCAACATATGGCAATAACGACTCCCACTTAGCACCCCTGTCAACAACCAAAGCCCGTAACATATCTTCCAACGTTTGAATGGTCCGCTCTGTCTGTCCATCAGTCTCTGGATGGTAGGCTGAACTGAATGCTAGCTTCATGCCCATCGCCTCGTGCAAACTCTGCCAGAATCTACTAGTGAATCTGGGGTCTCTGTCTGACACGACTGTAACAGGCCCTCCGTGGAGTCGAACGATCCCACGGGTATAAATCTCATCTAACTTGTCCAAAGACATATTCATTGATACTGGCAAGAAATGAGCAACCTTAGTCAATCTGTCGACCACGACCCAAATAGCGTCGTGATGTTCAGACGACCTTGGTAACCCCGTGACAAAATCCATCGTAACATCCTCCCATTTCCATCTTGGAATCGGTAGTGGTCGCAGAAGGCCTATGGGACTCTTGTGTTCGGCTTTGACTTGCTGACAGGTTAAACATTTTCTTACAAACTCGGCTACGTCTTTCTTCAAACCTCGCCACCAGAACGACCTTTTCAGGTCATGATACATCTTTGTACTTCCTGGATGGGCTAGATATGGTGCGGTATGAGCCTCAGTCAAAATCTCCTTCCTCAATGCCTCGACTTTTGGCACCACAATCTTGCCTCGAAACTCCAAGGCCCCATCAGTGCCTCGGTGAAAACCCTCGACGCCTCCAGCGTGGATTTTGGAATCAATGGTATGAACGAATTCATCCGAAGCCTGCTCCCGCCGGATTCTCTCCCTCAGCGTCGGTTGAACCTGCATAGAACTGACACTCCCCGTAATGGCTGTAGGAAGTGCGTCAACCACCTGAATCTGCATTCAGGCGAACTCCTGAATCAACTGGCTCTGCTGAGTAACAACGTACGTCAAGTCACCTTTCACCTTGCGGCTTAGGGCATCAGCAACGACATTCGCCTTTCCCAGATGGTACTGAATTGTGCAATCATAATCCTTGACGAACTCTAACCAACGACGCTTTCTCATATTTTTGCTCCTTCTGAGTGAAAATATACTGTAGGATCTTATGATCAGTGAAAATCTCGCATCGACCGCCGTGTAGATAATGTCGCCAAATCTTGAGGGCATGAACAACTGCAGCTAGCTCCAAGTCGTGCGTCGGATAGTTCTGTTCGTGTGGCTTTAGCTGGCGTGAAGCATAAGCAACCACCTGGCCATCCTGCATGAGTACACATCCAAACCCTGTCTTGAAGCATCACTGAAAATGGTGAAACTCCGAGAAGGATCGGGAATAGTCAACACCGGTGCTAAAGTTAGCCTTTTCTTGAGTTCCTAAAAGCTCGATTCACATCGATCAGTCCACTCGAACTCCACAGACTTCCTCGTCAGCTGGCATAAAGGAAGGGCAATCTTGGAATCCCTCAATGAATCTACGGTAATAACCAGCCAAACCGAGAAAACTGCGAACCTCGGATGGACTCCTCGGTGTCGACCAGTTCTGAACAGCTGCAACTTTGGATGGATCGACCTCAATACCTGCCTGAGTAATCATATGACAAAGAAAGGCTACTCGCTGGAGCCAGAATTCGCACTTGGAGAATTTTGCATACAATTTTTCTCGTCTAAGGGTTTCAAGAACAACCCTCAGATGCTCCTCGTGTTCCTTCTGGCTCTTGGAGTAGATAAGAATATCATCAATGAAAACAATGACAAACTAATCGAGATAGGGATGGAAAATATGGTTCATCAGATCCATAAATATAGCTGGCGCGTTGCTGAGACCGAATGGCATGACAATGAACTCATAATGACCGTACCGAGTACGGAAAGCGGTCTTAGGAATGTCTAACTCTTTGATTTTCAGCTGATGGTAGCCTGATCGCAGGTCAATCTTGGAGAAAACACAAGCTCCCCTCAGCTGATCAAATAAATCGTCGATCCTGGGAAGCGGATATTTGTTCTTGATCGTCAACCGATTAAGATCCCGGTAGTCGATACACATGTGCATGGAACCGTCCTTCTTCTTGACAAAGAGAACGGGTGCTCCCCATGGTGAAACGCTCGGCCGAATGAAACCGAGTCATAATAACTCCTGGATTTGCGCCTTAAGCTCTTGCAATTCTTTCGGCGCCATCCGATAGGGTGCTTTAGAAACTGGGCCGGCTCCTGGAATAAGATCAATGGAGAACTCTACCTGCCGATTAGGTGGTCCTCCTGGAAGCTCGTCCGGAAACACGTCCACAAACTCACGAACAATAGGAACGTCGTGAGGTGTTCGTGCCATCGGAGAATCATCAACAATGCTGACGAGATAACCCTGACAGTTGCCTCGTCGCAACATTTTCCTGGCTTTAGCCATAGAAATGACATGAGGTAAGGAACGAGTCTTAGTGCTGAAGAAGGTAATCTGATCATCTCCCGGAAGATAAAGGGTAATCTCCCGGTCATGACATCGGATATCTGCATGAAAACATGTTAGCCAATCCATGCCGAGTATGAGGTCAAAGTCCCTCATCTCGAGAACATAAGCGTCGGTAGATAATATACGGCCACCGATAGAAAGGCTGAGATCTGTGGCTTTGGCAGAAGTCACTATCTTTCGTCCTGAGGCTAAACTCACCTCGAGAGGATCGACAGCGGTAATAGCATGAACTCCGATGGCACTGAGACATCGTTGTGATATAAAAGAATGAGTCGCTTCAGTATCGAATAAGGCAAAGACAGGAATATTGTTAAGCATAAGCATCCCAAACATGGTACCTGGGTGTTGGTCCGCCTCGGCCTGATCGACCGCGTACATACGGGCCTGCTGTCTGCCCCTCTGCTGCTGCTGGGGTGGCCTCTGAACCTGCTGTCGGGGCTGCTGCTGCTATTGTGGATGCTGGGGCTGCTGTGGCTGCTGTTGGAGTTTCTTCGGATAGCGGTTAGCAAAATGTCCCGGCTCGTGACAGTAATAACAAATGTCCTGGCCAACATGACACTCTCCGCGGTGAATTCGTCCACAAGTGGGGCACTGTGAAATCTGCTGTGGCCTCTGTCGGGTCCTCCTGTCAGTCTGGGCACCTTTCCCCTTCCTCTTCTGGCCTTTCGGTGGTTGGGCAGCAGCTGGTGGGACTGGTGGAGATGTAGATGATTGGGCTGGAGCAACTGGTTGAAGACGATCGCGGTTAGCCTCCCTCCAAATGCTGGCATCCACCTCCTGGGCAATGGAAACAGTACGTGCGTAGGTCTGAGCTCCTTGACCTACAATATTGTGACGGACTGCTGGGTAAAGCCCGTCAGTGAAACGTTGTGCCCTCTAAGCCTCTGTACGAACCAGGTCGGGAACAAAGGCTCTGAGTTTGGTAAACTCTCTCTCGTACTCATCAACTGAACGAGTACCCTGCTTGAGCGACAGAAACTGACGCTCCATTTCTGCTCGGTAGTACGTGGGATAATACTTCTCACGAATTATCTCCTTGAATCTCTCCCAGGTACAAACTTCTTTTTCGCCGGGACGCATACTCCAGTAGGCATTCCACCAGAGTCGAGCATCACCGGTCAACTCAAGCTGTGCGCATGTAACGCGATAGCGATCTGGACAGTCCATGACCTCAAAAATCAATTTGAGGCCCTAAACCCTTTCGTCTACGATACGCGGATCTCCCTGGCCGGAGAATTTCTCAGGGTGGTAGTCGCGGAACTGTGCGACTATCGTGGCCTGGGAAACAACAGGACGATCGGGTTCTCTACGGGGCGGCATCTGATATTGAAAAGATTTAACATGATCAATTTACAGGAAAATACTTTAACTGATCACTAAAGCGCACAAATCTCTTGACGAGTAGCTAAACATGACTGGGAAATACTGACTGATATTTTGAATTACTGATCCTGAATATGATTCGAGCATCTTAACTATATTATAACTGAAAAAAAAAAATTCCGAGCATAGAAATAGTAACTTCTTTATAATTTAAAAACATGAATCAACACTTACCTGTAGTCGACGAGGTGTGAGCATGACGTGTTCAGGTTTTCAAAAACTTTCTGACTCGTAAAATTTTCAGAGACGTAGAAACGTGCTCTATTACCAACTGTAACACCCCACCTTGACATGAAAATCAGAGTGCGTTTTTACAAATCTTTTTGAACAAAATACTGATTAGTTTGCAAAATACTGATTCGGAGTGCTACCATAATACATGACTTACTTTCAAATCAGACTGTTTTTAATAAAAACAAACTCACAGTCTGCTGACAGTCAAAAGGGCTAAGTTTGAAAAACAGTGAAAAGTCAGCAGAAACTGTAGCGGAAAAACATAATAACAGTGCTGCAATCATATAAATAGGTCTACGGGAAATAGCAACAGCACTGCTATGCCAAATTCGAACTGTACAAAACGTAATTTAAACTTTATAAGCGTAGCTCCCGTATAATTTAAACTTTATAAGCATAATCCCGAACCGGTCATCATCTCACACCTCCGGACCGACTCCATGACCTGAAAAAACATGATAAAAGGGAGGCATGAGCACTAAAGTCCACTGTGCTCCATGGAAACCCATACTGAAGTAAATAGTGAAAATAATTATAATAACATGATCCTGGCATATATAACTGAAATGAACTGAAACCGGTACTTAATAATCATGATCTGATACTGATGGTGTGATAATCATCACTTGCCTGATACTTGAACATCTGCCAGCATAAATGTCGGACACCATGTGCACACTCTAGTGGGGAGACTAAGGCCACTAGAACCCAGAATGGACCGGCGGCCATTCCGAGCGAATACTAATAATACATACCTCAATCATGGTAGAATAATTATAATCAATGTAATACCCAGTCTGAGTCCCCACTTGATCCGTCTGAATAAAAAGGTAGTGTTGATTTTTGTATCCTGATCGAACTGAAAAATAATATAAACAATTACTAAATACTATGCTCAGACTGATAAAAATTAACTTTTTAATATGTTAAGATGCTCTATTAGACTTAAAACTATTTGGATTTAACCAGTATATCCGGAACCGGCTAAAATCAGAACTGAACAGATATGAATTTACTGATATGAACTGGACCCGAAATTTAACTGAAAATAGGACTTAAATCATGAACTGGGATTTTAAGTATGCAAAATGTGGGTCGAACAAGTCCAAGCCGGTCTGAACCAGATCTGAACCTGTCTAGCCGAACTGTCGGTCGATTGTGGCAGGGCGGTCAGCCGCTGGCTCGGACCATGGTCTGCTGAGGCTGCGGGCGCGGCCGCTGCCTGGACTGGGCGTGGGCATGGCAGCTGCAGGGCCTGCCGAGGCCCTGGGCTATGTGCTGCGGCGTCTGGCCGCGGCTGACATGAATTAGGCCCGACTGGGCGTGACTTGGGGCACTGCCGAGCGCTATGTGCGTCGACTGTTACGCGACTGGGCACGGTCGGGTGTTATCACACACCGCGACATGCAGCTGGATGCATGAGTATGCCCACAGGTGCTGGCTGGGCATGACTGGGTACCGTGCGGTTGCTGCCATGCGACTCGCGCGGTACTGGCCACTCTGGTAGGCTGTTGGGTGATGCCCGTGGCCAACTGCCGTGCGAACACGCGCACTGGCGTGCTACACTATGTGCTGCCAACCGATGATTGACTGCGCACTGGGGACACGCGCGATGCCCAACTAGGCATATCCGCACGTCATCCGTGCAGCGCGCACGACTGCCGGCGCGCACTACCCGCTGCGTGCGGGTGTGGCGTCCACGGCTGATCCTTATCGACCGTCCGACAACATCCTCCGACAACTCCCATATAACTCAACATCACCTAACATGACATGATCAAATAGGCTCAATATACTGAAAATCATGAATTTCGCTCAATGAACTAAGGATGTGCCGAGACGTGTGCACCGTGCGCTTATCTTCAGTGTTGAGCTAATTTCTCGAACAACCTTTAATTTTTCTCAACCAACATGAATTAACTGAGTATAAAATGACATAAAATGGTCAAATAAACACGAATTGTTCGGGAGTTGTCGTATAAAAACGGATATCACTCGGTCACGGCATAACATGGCCTAACCGAGCATTACTTAACTTCCTCTTGAATTTGCCGAACATAATTGGATATTCTGACCCTAACATGAGCTTACTAACATGAATAAATGTTGAGGATAAAGTTACCTCTCCTAGTGCTCGAGTAATTTCAAGAGATTGGGCATGATCACTCCTCTCCGTGCGTGAGCGTGCTAGCCGTGCTTTTGAATGGCTTAACCTCCTTTAACCTCACTTAATTTGTGCTAATTATAAACTAATCTCTCCCTAAAGATACTGAAGGCTCAGATGTATGCGTGAGGTAAATTTCTCCTTCACCATATATATAAAAGCCGTACCAAAATGTGAGGAGAGGGGTGAATTCTTTAGCCAATCATATTACTACATTTGCCATGCACCTAAGGGTTGAGGTGTACAATATTTTTCTTAGTCATGCCCTCAAATAACCTTAGGCCTCCATGTGTTACTTGCTATGATGGCCTTTCACGTGAGAAATCTTGAGACATCCCCTCGGCAATAAATTAATGCTAAGCATGGTCATGATATATAATCTTGTTTAGCATAAGCTAATTGTTGTCGTGCATATGGAGAGTAGAAGACATGCATGACCCTTACTTATGGTTATGTTAAGAACCATGAATATTAATACTTAATACTACACGAAAATTAATTCCTAGTTAAACATGATTAAGCTCGGTAAATATTTATCGAGCGATTAAACATGAATTAATTATCGAAAAAATAATTCCGACATAAACGTGATATTCGAAAAATAATTCGAACGTCCTTGACTTGAATAAATAGTTCCGAACGACTATGTTTAATAAAATAAATATTTCGAAACTAAACATGATATTACATTAATAACATGACAGGATATTAGACGTGTTGTTTTAACACAAGCCAATATAAGGGCCCTTCCTTTATACGGTGCAATCAGTCCATCTGCCAAACTCCATCTGTGAAAGACCAAAAAACATTGTCATTGTTTTGTTTGGGGTGGCTCGTGCGATAAACAGAAACTTAGTCTCGTCAAATGGGAGGAACTTTTTATAGCTCGCGAGTTTGGGGGCCTGGGCTTGAAACGACAACGTACGAAGAATGATGCCTTGCTGATGAAGATTCGTTGGTATTTTATCACTAACCACCATGCACTATGGGACCGAGTCTAGAAAGAAAAGTACGGTGAGAACCCGTTCTTGACTTTCACTGGTAATCGTAGTTCGATGTCGCTGGTCCTACAGGTTGTGAGGAAAGTTTGGAGTCATGTTGTTAAAGAGGCCCGATGGGTCGTATGCGATGGCCGCAAGGCAAATTTTTGGACCTATAGATGGCTTCAGTCGGATACCATATTAATAACATAGCTATCGACGCGGTCCTTTTCATTTCTTTACTTCAGTTAGGCGCATGGCACTGGGAGCTATTCTCGCACTTGGTACCAACTGCGACTCTACTCCAGATTTTGGTTATCCTGCCACCGCCATCTGACCTGAGTCGGGACCGTTCGTACTGGGGACACTTGTCCATGGGCAAGTTTACAACCAGGTCAGCATATAACCTAGTAGCAGGGTTTGATCCTTTGGGTTTGAGAACATTATTACAGGCTATATGGAGGTGGCAGGCCCTCAACGTATAAGGACCATCATTTGGCTTCTTGTGGAAATTTGACTACTCACTAATGTGGATAGAAGACGGCGCCACCTGAAGGTCGATTCTCTATGTGGGTTGTGCTTCCAGTCTGAGGAGACAGTGCTGCACGTAGTCCGCGACTGTCCGATGGCTACTGTAATATGGAGAAGGATGTTGTTGGGTAAGTCCCACACTACATTCTTTGCATAGCGGCTGGAACCGTGGATATGTTCGAACTTGGCGTCTACATGAAGTATAGGGTTGGCTAATTGGGACTACACTTTTGGGGTTGTGGTGTGGAAACTTTAGAAGAGGAGAAATGAAAAACACTTTCAGGGGAAACTAAGGGACGTGGCCAGTGGTATGCGCGAAATCACCATATATATTGAAGGGCTGACAACGATTCTTAAGTGTGACATGAAGCTTGGGGGGGTCGGGCCACATGAGTACCCCATGGTGGAAAGGTGGAAGAGGACTTTGCCATGATGAGTCAAGGTTAACTCCAATGTCTCTTTCAATGGGACGTTGGGCATGGGATGCAGTGGGGGCCTTATCCGTAACAAACAATGTCATTGGCTTGGAGTTTACACAATGAAAATTGGGTTTTGCTCGATAATGGCAGCGAAACTATGGGGATTATTTAAGGGTCTTTGCTTGGCGTGGGAATTTGGGTTCCGGCAAGTGGAAGCGGAAGTTGACAGTGCGTGTATCGTGGAGTTTTCTAAATCCTTTGTTGAGCTGCCAGAGGTGAACACCATCCTTATTTTCGGTATCAAAGAACTCTTAGGTCTTACTTGGCAAGTCAAGGTGCAACATACATTTCGTGAAGCGGAAATTGACAGAGCGTGTATCGTGGTCTTTTCTAAATCCTTTGTTGAGCTGCCATAGGTGAACACCACCCTTATTTTCGGTATCAAAGAACTCTTAGATCGTACTTGCAAGTTAAGGTGCAACATACATTTCGTGAAGCGAATTTTGTAGCCGTCCATTTGGCTTCCTTCGATGCAGATGGATCATTGGGTTATCACTTCTTTCATGCTCTACCACATGGGGTACAAACGTGGTTGTACCATGACCATAGTAGATTTTCATACTCGAAGAACGTGTGCATGCATTCCGTTTACGTAAAGCGTTAGGCTCTTTCATTGTACCAAAAAAAAAGTTGAGTGTTGAATGACGATGACGATTAAGTTGGCATTTGCATTGCAAAATCATGGTGACAAGATATTTGGCATCCAATTCAATGGAAAAAATAACATGAATTCGATAATCATGCCACGGTGTCTACTTAGAGCTGTAAACGAATTGAATGTTCGCGAACAAAAGCTCGTTCGAGCTCGTTCGTGTTCGGCAAAAGCTCGTTCGTTTGTTAATCGAGCCGAGTTCAAACTAAAAATCAGGCTCGTATAATAATCGAACGAACACGAGCTCGTTCGTGAACGTTCGATTATGTTCGCGAACATTAATTTATTATGATTTTGTTGTATTTTTTTATATATTTACATAATTTAATCTAAATATAAAAATATTTTTATTTTATTCTTTTATTTTTGAGTTCGAACGAACAAATTTCGAGTTAATCAAACATATTTAAAAAGTTTATGTATTAAATTATTCGAACGCGAACGAACTTGAACTTTGACGAACAATTGAACGAACGAACTCGAACAGGATTTTGTGGTCGAAAAATAAACGAACGAACATGAACATTGTTTGAACGTAAACGAACACGAGCTCGAACAGCCCAAGCTCGGTTCGGTTCGGTTCGTTTACAGCACTATGTCTACTATTGTCCCTTTTTTTTAAAAAAAAAAACTAATCTCGTAATTTACACTAAAAATATGTTTTGGAGTCCAAAATTAGTTCGGAAATACGGGACACAAAAGTTAGAGTATGCTTGGATAGGAAAATTCTCAAAAAAAATCCAAATAGGTTTTTTCCCGAAACGATAAAGTTATTGTAAAGCGCACAAAAGTGCAAAAAGAAAGCAACCCAAAGCTGAATGATACAACTTGGAGCTAAAAATTGGGAGGCATATCTTGAGATCGCCTAGAGGTCGCGCTAGCAACGCTAGAACTAAAACAAAAACACTAAACAGAAAACACTACCTAACTCCAATAAATAGAGACCAATTGATCCCAACAGAACAATACCCGCTCCCACTCGGGCTCACAGAGGTGAACGACCCAAACAAAAAATACGGAACCTAAAAAACAAACAACTAACTACACAAGACTAACTAAACGAAATAAAAAAAGAAACAACACAAAACAGACTGCCCTTCTTGTAGAAACCACACCAACCACAACAATGGCAGAGGCACGACCCAGAAGCCCGACTCAGAAACTGCACAAATTTTCCTAACTGCATCGTGAACCATCGGGCCCGCCCTCATCCATCCAGACAACCCCATTGAGACCCAGAGACCAACACCCAAACCATCCAGCCTACAACAATGACCCGACATCGAGCATAGCAGCCTAGACCAACGGCTACCATCGACGGCCTACACCAACACCTAGCACCAGAGTCGAGGAGTACCAAATAGTTCGGAGCACCATCTCCAACCCAATCACTAGGTCAGGAAATTGGGGTCGTAGTCCCCATCAAGAGAGCGCCAGAGGATCGCTGCAGTGAATATGTCGGAGGAGAATCGGCCGTCCGTAGCTCAATCCAGGCACCAAGAATGACAAAAATTAAGACTTGGGCAAAACCATCTCCCCAACGAAGAATCCCCCCTCCAAACGAAAAACTCTCAAAGAACAAGCTGCGAGGCCCAATGGAGTCGCCACCATGCGCTCACTGAGTCCCGCTGGAAAAGGCTATTGAAGTTAATCTGCAGAAGTTTACGGCTTAGGGTTGGGGAATTCAACGGGATTTAGGTGAAGGTTGATAAACATTTTTAACTCAATTACTATTTTTTAACTCAACTTTAACCCAACCTCATTATTATTAATATTATCAATATGATTAATAATACCAATCAATCTTTCCTACACACCAAATCCATTTTAATTAGCTATTCATTCATGCACTCACATAATTTTAACTAATCATTTCTCTTTAAATCATTTATCTTCTACTTTTACATCAAATTAACTATACTTATTTTAGTTTAAATATTATTTTAATATACTCACTAACAACTTATCATACTGCCTTTTTCAAAATTAAGCAAACCAAAAGAACAAACAAAACCAATAATTTTGAGGTAATTGCAAATTTTGTCCGGTAGGATTGGGCCTGTTGCAAAATTAGTCTCAACCGGTGGAAATTCAGTCCTTAACTAATTTTCATTGCAGAAGGAGCCCCAAAGCCATCAACATTAATGGGGTTGATATGGAATACTATACCAGAAGAGTGAAATGGCCCAGTAAACTGGTCGAGCAAACCGAACAAGCCGCTTTGGTCGAACAGAGTCCGCACAGGGTTGTCGTGGTCGAGCGTCACAGGAACAAGAGCCTTTGGATTAGATGGCAGCTTATAGGGGATTCTGGCAAATGGGGAATAGGTCGGTCTCTATCAGATCCATAGAGGATCTGGTCGAAGATCGACCTATGGTACATATGTTCATTTGATCGACCACTTTCTAGAGTCGGAGCAGTCAGGGTCGACCTAGATTTGGTCGATCATAAGAGCCTTTGAGGAGATTTCATAGGAATCAAGCCCCCACGTGTAGAGGACACATGGCATGACCTGATTGGTCCCTATTGCATAACCGTTTCTGACACACCTGTAATGTGTGTTGTATGGCCGAGTAGACTGGGAAGCCTTGGGCAGCCATCTCAGCTTATCCGGGCAGCCTTCCAGGTACTTCACCACTATATATGAGGATGAGCTTTACGATTTGAGCATGATTTATCCAATATACTCTTGAGAATTGAGTATAACTTACTTACTTAAGCATCAGAAGCTCTTTACTGGAAAACCCCTCCGGTGTGAGAGTCTTTGCAGGTATGCGGCGTTCTACCGGCGAGGAAGAGATCAAGCGAGCCATTTCTAGCCGGTAAGAGTGTTCGGCGTTACCAGGGGGTTATATGCAAGTCACGTGGCCGTTATTCGTTAGGTTGAAAAAGGAGAAAATTTCAAATTTAGTCCCATAAGATTGATCGTGTTGCAAATTTAGTCTCAAATGTTAAAGAAATGGGTTTTTACCATTTTTTGTTGTAATTTTTACTATACCAATTTTTCTATATTTCAACTTATTTTAAATTAATTAATAAATATATTTAATAAAAAATTATTTAATTTTATTATAATTATAGAATTGTAGAGGTTAATAAAATTTAAGTAAACATAAAAAAAATATCAACTATTGTCGTTTTGAAAACTATGCCAAACATATTGAATCGAGAATCCATTAACTAAATGATTGGATTCCTTTGAACGAGCTGATTTTCAATGTACTAGTCAAAATTGCTTAATCGGACTGGTCAATTGTATATTTTTTAAATAATATAATAAATATTTATATAGTTTTTAATATGAAAAAAATATAATTTTCAATATATATATAAATTCAAATATATCTAAATTACTATTATTATTAATATTTTAAAAAAATTTAATTACATACAATGTTTTATTCATATCAAATATTTTTAATTAAATAATAAATATATTTAGAAGAATAATTATTTAATTTTATTGTAATCATAGTGGTTGATAAAAAAATAAAACTGTAGATGCTAATAAAATATTGAAAATAACAATAATACCAACTACTATTGTTCCGAAAACTGGGCAAACAGGCTGTTGGATCGAGAATCGGTCAACTAAAGGTTAGATTCTTTTGAACGAACTGGTTTCCAATGAACCGATCAGAATTGGTCGATCAGACTGGTCAATCTTTTTTTAACAATGTTCACTACCATTTTTTCAACTCAAATATAAAAAAAATAAAAATTCTTTCTACAATGTTCACTACAATTTAACTTTTTAATAATAATAATAATAATAATAATAATAATAATAATAATAATAATAATAATAATAATAATAATAATAATAATATAAACATGTTTAAATTTATATTTATATTAAAAAATATATTAACATTCATTAACTTATTAAAAAATTATATATATATATATATATATATATTTTCCGAAACGATACGGATGATATATATTAAATCGAAACATCCGAGAACAAAAGTTCTAATACAACTATATTAAAAAATTATATAATTGCCTATTTTGTTCAACCAATTTTGATTGGTTAATTGAAAACCGGCTCGTTCAAAGGAATCTAATTATTTAGTGGACCCGATTCTCGATTGAACAACCAATTTGACTCATTTTCAAAACAATAGTAGTTGATATTACTATTATTTTTAATTTTTTTAAATCTAATTAACCTCTGCATTCTATAATTCTTAATAAATTTTAAATAATAATTTTTTTAACATATTTATTATTTAGTTAAAAATAATTTGAAATATATAAAACATTGTATATTAATTAATTTTTTATTTATCTAAACTAAGTTTTTACTATCAAAGATTGTTATACACTCACAACATAAAAATTGCAACAAAATATTAATTTTTAATTTTTTTTTAACATTTAGGACTAAATTTGCAACATAGTCAGTTTTATGGGGCTAAATTTGCAATTTATGTATTTTTCAACCTAATAACCAACGGCCACATGACTCACATGTGACAGCCCATTAATATTGACGGTTTTGGGATTCCTTTCGCACTGAAAAATAGTTAAAGACTGAATTTCATCGAATCGGACTAATTTTGAAACAGACTCTATCCTATTGGACGAATTAAAAATCCTCAATAATTTTTGGGTGTTACTAAATACTGCCCCGAAAAGATGACTTTGCCCTTTGATTAAAAAAAAATAATTTTTATTTTGTAACTTAAAAACCAATTTATAGTGCACTTTGTCAGAAAACTTTCTCCCATACCAATTCATTGGCCAAAAAACTTTCAAAAAACCTTTCATTGGCAAAAAAAAATAAAAATAAAAACATAAAAAAAAAAATTGTAAAAATTTGTAAAAATTCGAAATAAATCCAAAAAAGTGGCGGGACAATCCTCACGCACCAAGAAAGTGCTCTCCAATTCATAACTAATTTTTTTTATAACAATTTTAGCGAATTTAAAAAAAAAAATATTGTCTGGCGGCCGCAGTCAAACCGCGGCCGCTTTCGCATGTGCCGGCCGGCGATTGCGGCACAAAATGGACCGGTCGCAGTCGAACCGCGGCCACATCTCGTTTGGCCACAATTTTTGGCTGCGGCCGGTTCGAACCAGGCCGCTATACCCGACCGACCGGTCCATTCTGTGCAGCGCGTGGCCGAATTGTTTTTTTCTGCATTTTGTACTTAAAAAATGTTTAAATTAAAATATATAATTACTAATATATATTTTAATACTAATTAAAAAATTTAATAATAAGATCATATTAATATTTTGTAATACTAAGTAAACATTAGTATTTAATAATAAAATTTATGAAATAATTAAATATTAATATTTATTAAAAATAAATTTTATATCCTAATATAATTTATAATAATATATATATATATATATTCTATTAGTAATTAGTATAATTATGACACTAATTAGTATAGAATAAGTAATTAGTATAATTATGACACTAATTAGTATACAAAAAATTATATTAGTATTTAGGATAATTATTAGTACAATTATACTAATAATTATACTGACTACTGTAGTTGTATATAATAATATATACAAACTTATATTAGTATTTAGGATAATTATTATAAAATAATAGTATAAAATTAAATTAATTATAATTGAAAAAATTATATTAGTATAAATTATTAAGTTATAGATTAGAATGGATTATCTGATAAAATAAAATTTATTGATATTATGTTATAAGTTATAAATTTATTAGTATTATGTAAGATTAGTTAAAAAATTACAAATTGCTATTACTATATTATAAGTTATGATTGATTATTTTGTAATAATTATTAACATATACCGTAATATATTGCAGAGGTCAGTCGAAGATTTTGAAGGAGAAGGTATTGAATACGGATGTTGTTTCGCTACAGCTGACCTATTTGATAGCTGTAAAGAAGTTGTTGAATGGGCAAAAGGAATTGCAATGATATGGGGTTTCCAATTGGTCATCTTGAGACATTTAGATAAAGGAGGAAAATAGTTGAGGTGTGATCGAGGGGATCGTTACAGAGATACTGCAGGAAAAGTAGGAAATTTTGTTAATACTATTTTGAGACGTTCGAAAACAAAAGCGACTGGCTGCCATTTTATGATAAACGCCAAATTTGAAGCAACATCCTAAAAATGGTGGGTCTCGGTTCCTTTAGATGACGTGAAGGGAACGCATAATCATGCGTTGGCTGTGAATCCCGAGGGTCAGCGATAGCTGAGCGGACTCAGCGATCCATCCAAAGAGATTTTTCGCGATTTGATTACTGCTCAGGCAAAACCGGCAGTAATTCTGACTTCGATTCTGGAGAAAAATCCTGTGGACAACGCGACTCGCCGACAAGTGTATAACTATAGAGTTAAATTGCAGAAAGAAAGTTTGGAGGGTAGAGATGTGGTTGGCCAGATTCTGCATTTGGCTACGATCAACAACTTCATAGTTTATACTGATGTTGATCCGGACACACAGGGGTTGACATGTGTGTTCATGTCCCATCCACAAGCAGTCAATCTATTCCGGACATATTATTGGTATGTCGGTATAGATTCTACGTACAAAACCAACATGTATGTTACGTTATTTTATAAATAGACAGTTGATTGTGAATCTTAATTTAATTATTATGTTTGAGTGAGTAAGTTTTTTATTGTATGTTTTATCCTCTTGTTACAGGAACCATATGCCGTTGGTGAAGTTGATTGGAATGACACCGTGCAACAAGAACTTCTTAATTGCATATGCAATTATCAAGGAAGAGACATCATACAACTATGACTGGGTCCTACAGCGGTTGAGACTTCTTCTAGAGCCAGCTAAAAATCCTTCAATCATTGTCACTGACAGGGAGTGGGGGTTGATTACTCTTATCCACACGAATTTCCCACAGTCGACCCACTTACTGTGCATGTGGCACATCTACAAGGATGTGAAGACAAGGTGTATAAATTAACATAAAAAAGAAGGTCTGCGCTGAGAAGTTCACGCATGGCAAGTGGAAGAAGGTCGTCGAGGCAAGCACGTTGGATGCATACGAAGCTTCCTCAGCTGATATGAATGCTACATATGCGAGGTTTTCTCTTGTGCTAGAATATGTGAAGAATACATGGTTAGTCCACAAGGAGAAGGTTGTCAGAGCGTGGATGAACACTATTTTACATTTTGGCAACACGACGACGTGTAGAGTGGAGAGTGCTCTCGCTACGTTGAATCGGTGGCTGAACACATCGACCGGTTCGCTCGACATGGTATG
The DNA here is from genome assembly GCA_902706635.1 of Striga hermonthica. Taxonomy (NCBI): domain Eukaryota; kingdom Viridiplantae; phylum Streptophyta; class Magnoliopsida; order Lamiales; family Orobanchaceae; genus Striga; species Striga hermonthica. The sequence continues at coordinate 766,246 of CACSLK010007274.1, forward strand.
GGAGAAGATTGACAAGGAGATTGAGTCTCAACTGACTCAAGTCAGGTATAATTCTTAAGTTATACATATTTACTGTGTTATTACTATATTCATTATAAGTTTTTATGGGTCTAATGTAGGTAATGTATTACAAGGGAGACGCTGGAGTATTCGAGACTTAGGAGGCATACGGGTTACCATGGATTCCCTTTTGCACAGTTTAGATTTTGGGTTTCGCGTTATTGTTTGGATTTATTGAATGCTGAGTTTCAGAGGATGCGAGACTTGAGCGAAGATGTTTTGGACCGCTGCGGATGTGTACTGAGTTTCACTCATGGACTTCTTTGTGCCTGTCAGCTAAATGGTGCATACAACGTGGGTATGGAAATTACGGCGGACATGATCCACGAGTTTTGGAGCACACTGGTGGTGAATGAGCCAGGTATAATTGCGAGGTTGATAATTTTTTTTAGTTATGTAAACATCATTTACATATTATAATTTTTAGAAATTTATTTTAATTTTTTATATTTTTCAGTATACTTCACGTATTCTTTCATTTAAGTAAGATTGTTTTGTTTAATTTTATATAATATATTTTTTTAACAGACAGGTCACCAGAGTGTATCGACAAGTGGATGATGATTATATTTGCAGGCTTACAGAAGAGGTTGAAGAGGTCGATCCTGCAACGTTGAGGTACATTAATCAGTTCATGGACTCTCAACTTCACCCTGACCAACAAGGTTATACAGAATCTCCAGTAAAGGAAAATCTGAGAGGTCGGCCCAAGAAGCCCAATTCAACAAAATGCGGTCCATCCAAATGGGTGTACGGTCAAAGAGGCTGTAAAAGCACTTCTTCATGTACTCCATCGCAGTCGGAGTACACGGATACATGTCGCCTGGTGGGGCATAAGAGCATTTATTTGTGTCATCCATCGATAAGCGTGTACAGGGAAAGAGGTCGTCAGGTGGGTAAGAGCACGTCTTCATGTGCACCGACAAGCTCGTCTTCTCAACCTTCAGATGATCCGACAGGTGATTTTTATTTTTTTTTGTTTATCTGAACGATAACTAATCATGTTTGTAAATTCGATTACCTAAATTCTGACGTGAAATATTAAAAGATATTCTGATATTATTAATCATGTTTATTCTGATATTACAGAGACTTTATCGACGAACTTCATTCAATATCGGCATTCTGACAAAATTCCATACGTAGTTCATCCCTACGTACAGAGCTATAAGAATGTGACGTCGGATGGGAACTGCGGATTTCAAGTGGTTGCGAGTTACGTGTATAGGAATATGTGGCGATACGTCAGAAACAACATTGCAAATGAGATTTCAGCCAACAGACAGTTGTACTATCATGTGTATTGCTACCAACTCGACGTTGCAGTCAATCGGATAAGATGGGAAGGAGGTGCTTGTGGCGATGAGCATTGTATGGAAGGTTTGAGTGACCTCTTTGCAGTTGCTACACTGTTTAATGCAGTTGTCGTGTTGTTAGGTCAGGGTGAAAATATTGACTGGAATAGTTTGACATTCTTGCCGCTGCACGCACCATCCACGGCTACAGGACCTGAACGCGAGATCGTAATAGGTCATCTTGGTTCTTACAGACACTACATTCGTCTGAATTTGTCATCGGATTCTCCATTACCCCCTATATGTCCATTCTGGAATAGGTATCGAGATGGGACGGTTGCAGAATATATTAATTTGTACCAAAGTAGGTTCGAGTTGTGGCGTCTTATTCGTAGTGAAAATGAATCGTGATATATTATGATATTCGACTTATGTGATGTTTGGCCATGTTAACCGTTTCACGTGTAATTTTAGGTTTGGATTGTTGTATAACATTTAGAACTAGATTAAAATGAACTAACAACAAATTTAAAAAAAAAAAAACAATTCAACTCAAAATAAGTTGTACATCAAAATCCATAATATAATAATAATAAAAAAAGAACATTCATAATATCACCGCTCCGCCATATCCCATTCCGCATTAAGTCAATTCTCCCGCCAAATCAGGATCAACACTCTGTAATCGCTGCAGG